>OZ023205.1:71045062-71569735 GCA_963995525.1 Escarpia spicata | reverse complement strand
GGATATAATATTTAAGATCTGTACCATTACATACCAGGCACTGTCCAGTAAGCAACCATCTTATTTGTATTAATTGCTTACTCCTGTAATAAATTAATACAAATAAGATGGTTGCTTACTGGACAGTGCCTGGTATGTAATGGTACAGATCTTAACTATTATACGATATCATACAGGAAGCCAGTGCAAAAACTTCAAAAGTGGTACAGAGTGAGAACACCGAGGAGATCTTGTAACTAATTTTGCTAGACAATTTTGGACACGCTGAAGTTTTGTGATATCCTTGGTAGCGGTAGTATAAAGGAGGGAATTGCAATAGTCAAGTCTACTGCTAACAAGCGCTGTTGCAATAGTTTTAGCAACAGAAAATTACATATACCAGCGAATACAGCGAAGATCACGAATATGATAAAAACAGCAGCGACATGTTTGAGATATGTGTTGTCGGAAATTGAAGTTACTATCAAAGATCACTCCTAGATTCCGCACCGAGGTTGCTGGCGTGATATACTGATTCAAAATACGCGTAGGGAACAACCATCCAGTTTACTACGCTGCATTGGATTACCAATATTGATCAATTCAGTTTTATTTGCATTTAATTTCAACTTGCTGTCAGTCATCCAGTGGAAATATATCACTTTGGTTTAGGGAGCGATTTGTATTCGGAGTAGCCAATGAAATGTAGATCTGAGTATCATCAGCATAATGATGATGATCCAAGTGATGTCTTTGTATAACAGAGCTTAGTGGCGTAGTGTAAAGAGTAAAAAGCAAAGGCCCAAGAACAGAACCCTGGGGAACACTAAATAAAGCCGGCAGTGCAGCTGAAAAGCAGTTCCCAATCTTTATGGTTTGGTATATATCAGATAGATATGAAGAAAATCAGCTTTGAGCTGTGCAAGATATGCCGTACCACTTTAATAGGCGTTCAATGAGAATGCTGTGATCAATCGTATCAAAAGCGGCAGGGAGATCTAGTAAGGTAAGTGCAGTCACTTTGTAATTATTAATGTTCAAGTTAATGTCATTATGAACATTTAGGAGGGCAGTCTCTGTTGAATGAAATTGTCTATATGCCGATTGTGACATATTAGTTAAGACATTTTTGCTAATGTGAGACCTTGGACGACTTGCTACAACCTTTTCGAGTATTTTGGAAATAATGCCAAGGTTAGAAATAGGTATATTACTGTTTAGGTCTTATTTACGCAGAGATGACTTCTTACGAAGTGGTGTGACATGGGCGTATTTGAAATCATCAGGAAAACAGCCAGAGCAAAGTGATGCATTTATTTAAAAAAATTATAGGTCCAATTAGTGTATCGAGACATGCTTTTAGCAGTACTGTTGGAAATGGATCAAGTGCACAAGATTTATTTGAGGAGGACATAATTATTTTCCTAACTTCATCAACTGTTGCAAGTTCAAATGATACAAGTAGAGAATTTACTTGTGGAAAGTCCACACTGACATTACTTAAATTATGAAGTGGGAAAGCAGAACGAATAATACTGATTTTATTCTTAAAGTGACTAGAGAAAGAATGACGTAGAGACTTAATTGATACATGATTAGGTAGCGATGGAAAAGGCCGTCTGTGTAGAATGTTAATGATGCAGTTCCATAACTGACACTGGTTATCAGACTTATTTATGACCATATTTGTATAATAATGTGATTTAGCTTTGGCCATTTGTCTGTTACAGAGGTGACATTGCTTAGAATAGCGCGATCTATCTAATGGCGAGCGCGATTTGCGCCAAACACGCTCTAAATAACGACGGCGCCTTTTAGATAGTATCATTTCGGAAGTCACCCATGGAGCCGGTGGCCTTTCTGACACACATTTGGATTTTATAGGTGCATGTTTGTTAAGTAATGCATTGAGTACTCGATAGTACTGTTTATATAAGTCAGATAGATGTTTTTGGATCTGTGGTAAGGTCAGTCCTGTATATGATATTTCAGAATAGCGTTTCATTTAACATATTTATTATAAACTCGTATGCATTGCGAGACCTTTGTCATCAATTTATTCTTCTTCACATTCACGTACAGTGTATATGACAACTACATTATGTCCCATCTTTTGCGTTTTGCCACACTTGTACTTGTGCGTTTTACCCGACACCGTCAATATTAAAAATGCGCTTTACATTATTAATATTATTATTTAATGTTATCGCACGCATCTGGAACATTCACTACACCAGTGATAATATATTTGTATACTGTGTAGAGTCGGTGCCTGTGTTACATAATAATTACTTAGCCTGTCCATGTCCATTGATGGGTTATGCGTGCGCCTAATTCGAGAGGTCTGCAATGTAGTTATTTAGCATCCTAATTAAGAATTCTTCCAAGATTTGAGATGATCCCACTACCATTACAGCCCCCTATCCCAGTCCACATTGCACCGCTACATGACATGTGGTTTCAATTGTTGCGCCATTAAGAGAGACACGTGTAATTTCCAGAGCTCTTGTAAATTGCTGAAAACATTCCGCTTCAGAGAAGTATTTCACCAACAATACTTCATGTATCCTTTTATTGTGTTGTTAACTAATAAATGTGTAACTTTACTGGTTACATTAAATATAACACATAGTTCCTTCACATTGTCGGCATGGAATTACTTTGGCATTCACAGGTAACGCACACGTATGCTATCGATGTTTGTTAAGTTCCTGAAATGTACTACATTAATATTATAGATGGAATTTTTTTAATCTTTGAGATATCTTGGGTAATATATTTCCTGCAGTGGTCGTTCTTTTGGCCTGGTACGCACGCTGGAAACTAACTTAAACACCGACCGCCAGCGAGCTAGTGACAATGCGCCCAGCGCATGACACGTTACGGTGTGTCGACAATGGCAAATATGTGACACAATTTGGCAGTGATGGCAACGTTGGGTTTTCAAAATCCGACGATGATGAAAATTCCTTCGATGACGACTAATTCTGTCGACGATGACAATTTATGTCGATGACGAAAAATTATGTCGATCATGACAAATTATATCGATTATGTCAGAATACGACGATGATAACAAATGGCGTCGATAATAACTAACTTAAGACAAGAATGACAAACGACAATGGCAATTATTGAAATTAGAAATTTAAAGAGAAGCTATGAACATAAATTAGCTTGTAATATAAAACATGACAGCAAGAGTTTTTATGCGTATGTTCGAAGCAAACAGAAAGTTCAGGATCAGGTCGATCTTCTAGAAGATAGTGCTGGAAATGTAATATCAGAAGGATTCTTAATGGCAGAATACCTGAAAGAGTATTTTAGTGTTTACCAGAAAATACATTAGTTCACTGCCAGTACCAGAGGCTAAGTTCAAGGGGGCAGAATCAGACTATTTAAGACAGCTAATTGTAACCCCAGAAATGGTAGCTAAGAAAATTAGGGCTATGAAGGATAATAAATCACCTGGAGTAGATGGTATTCCACCCAAACTACTATTGGAAATTGTAGAACAAATTAGCATACCGCTTGCAACAGTTTTCACCTTGTCATTAGAAGAGGGAGTGGTTCCTTGAGAATGGAAAGAAGCAAACATTATACCGTTATTTAAAAAAAGGTTCGAGAAACAAGTCAAATAATTATAGACCAGTTAGTTTAACATCGGTGATTTGTAAATTATTAGAAAGACTAATTAAATATCACATGGTGGATTTTCTTGTGAAACATAACTTGATAAACCCATCTCAAAACGGGTTTCTAAAAGCGAGGTCATGCTTAACAAATATGTTATGTTTTTAGGAAGATATAACTAAGTGGGTAGATGATGGATCACCAGTAGATATCATCAAAAAGCTTTCGACAAAGTGCCACATCAAAGATTACTGCTTAAGCTAAAGACCCATGGCATAGGAAATGGTATAATTAACTGGATAGAAAAATGGCTGATTGACAGAAGACAACGGGTAGTTGTTGATGGAGAGGCTTCAAACTGGAAATCAGTTTTGAGTGGGGTACCACAGGGATCAGTACTGGGACCTATATTATTCTTAATATATATAAACGATTTGGACGACGATATAGCTAGCAAGGTGTTGAAATGTGCAGATGATACAAAAGTGCTTAGAAGGATTAACAATGATGGAGATAGACAACATTTACAAGATGGTCTTGACAGGTTGGTCAAATGGTCTGAAAAGTAGCAAATGTTGTTCAATTTTGGGAAATGTAAATGCCTTCACACAGGACATGGGAACAAATATGTAGAATATGGGGGGAACTGTACTAAGTACTACTGTAAAATAAAAAGATTTAGGGCTGACAATTAGTGCTGACATAAAGGTTTCAGAGCAGTGTGGAATTGCAGCTTCAAAAGAAAAGAAAATCCTTAGATTGATTAGGCGAAATATAGCATATAAAGAAAAAAGAACTAATAATACCGCTGTACAAAACAATAGTTAGGCCTCATTTAGAATATTGTATGCAAGCATGGAGGCCATATCGCAAGAAGGACACACACACACACACACACACATATATATATATATATATATGCTAGAGAGAGTACAGAGGAGAGCGACTAAAATAATACAAAAACTGAGGGATCTTAGTTATGAAAAACGCCTAAAAGAATGTGGTTTAACAACACTAGAGACCATGAGATTGAGAGGAGATCAGATAGAAGTGTTTACAATATGGTTATGAAAATGGTTATGAAAATATTGATAGAAATATGTATTTTTTTCAGTTAAGAAAGATAGAAAGACTAGAGGACATGAAGTTACATTACTAAAGGAGCAGTGTAGATTAGACGTAAGAAAGTTATAATTTTCACAAATGGCTGTGAATGAATGGAACACTTTATCTGATGATTGTGTTGGTGTTAGTAGTGTGAATATGTTTAAAAATAAAATCGACACATACCTCAGAAGGGCTGGATATATGTAGATAAAAGCGTTGGACTCTCGATAAGCCAAAGGGCTTCCTTGTCCACCTGCCATCTTGAGTTAATTCTCTGGATGGCAATCTTGTTAAATCTTGTTAAATTACAGGTCATAGTCCTAAAACGCAAACCCGTGGTTATTGGCATTGGTCAAGAAGCGCCAAACTCCACGTGCGTTCCACGGGGTTTCCAGCCGTTGTCTAGGGGTCTTTTCATGTAGGCTATACTATTAATTCATCGAGTGGCGCTACCGGGACTTTACGTCCGGGCGATGTACCTGCTTCCATTAAATGTAATTTTATAAACATATAGTACGGACTTCAGAGGAGGATCCTGCGTGATATTCCCGGTAGTTTTGACAAACCATGCGTTTGCGTCATACTGATTGCGTTGTGTGTGATTGGTGCCACGGCCAGTTGCGGTGTTGCTGCCCGGTTTCCAGGCAGTATGGACGCATGGTCGTTGTTCTGACGACCGAACCTACGCACCCGGCCTACTCTCCCAATGACCGATTACTTGTTGGAAATGTACTGAAACGTTGGACTTGGTTACACTGTATGTATGCATTATACACACACACGTGGTGACTTATCAGTGTTTTGGGGCGACTGGTCTAGTGTATGGAATAACGTCAGCTGGTGTGTGTGTGTGTGTGTGTGTGTGTGTGTGTGTGTGTGTGTGTGTGTGTGTGTGTGTGTGTGTGTGTGTGTGTGTGTGTGTGTGTGTGTGTGTGTGTGTGTGTGTGTGTGTGAGTGTATGTATGTATATATATATATATATATATGTATATATATATATATACATACGTAGATCCAGCTGTAGGTAGAGCGAGATAATTGATTGCTGAACATTCTTCAGGATAGTTCGTTTTCAAATCAGAAACTTTCATTTTTTATCATGAAGTTGACGTGATCGGTTGAGGAAAGCTTCTACCAGGTAAATTAAATACATCTTGGCTATAAAAAAGTAAAGTTTCTGATTCGAGATAATGGATTATCTCCTACTACACTTAATAGGAGAGAAATGGATACAATGTTCAGACGACTTCTGAAGTCACATGTCATGCCTCTGTGGTTATTACAGAATAGGTGGTTAGATATTTGAGCTGTGTCATAGCACCTTACATTCATGCATGATTTGGAATTGGAAACATAAGTTAGTAGACACATAGCCATAGGCACATAATGGCTTATTGTCTTCTACATAAGACAGGCGGCGGTGAACAAACTGCACAAGTTTGACACACCAACAGATGGGCGTGTTAAGTCACACCTCATACAACAATCGGACACTGTTTTACTGTATTACAACCAACAGTTAATCAGTGTTATAATCCAATAATGACCAACAAGGTGTAAGTTACCATGTCTTTGACATGGATATACTGATTGAATCAACAGTTGATTCCATTCAACTGGGGTAGCTATGCATATTAGCATGATGGAATCATACATTCCAAATCGGTAACACCAGGGATATAATTATTTATTTCAAGGTAAAGGGACAACTGACTATTGTCTCTAGACACAGGAATATAAACTACTTGTTGATGATTTACCTTTCAATATATAGACTTCATAATTCACCACTCACATGACAGAACAAAAGGTACAACTGGAATTTAATAATACTTAGTGTATGTTGTACCTCAACAGGAAGTTGATGGGCTCCTTAAAAATACGAAACAACACCAATGCTAGTTAAAATCTTACAGGCTCTACCCTAACGAGAGACCTGCTTGGTGAGTGGCAATAATCTCATGGATGGAGAGCTCCAGTAAACTCCCCCATAACAATGCTCATTTCATGTTTGGGTTGGGAGGACACAGTGATTGAGATAATCTAGATACCTATATAACACTCCACATTAATATGATCTCACATCCGCTGGTTTATCTGATTGGTGTCTACAGTTCTGTCATATAAGCAGGATGATAGAAGTACAACAATGAAGTATGCATTTGAACACATTGTTTCAACGAGTATTTACACTCCGGTTGTCAACAACATGAATTAGTCTTATCAACCGACAGTGTACATAACACATCACGTTTGTGAGGTGTATGCTTTTCCGGAAATTCATAACACACTCGTATATCCTATGGTGGGAAAGTGCCATCTGGTGACAACACATTTCCCCTGTAGTTTACACATTGCCATAAACCAGCACTCAGGTTGGGTAACGATGGACATCAGTTGGAGACAATGATGGTCATAGATTCTGCTAATGTCTAGCGTTCATGTTATACATCATAGTTGCTCCAATGCAATACTACACTGTACTAATATTGCAGAAGATATGTGTTCAGTAGTTTCCTTTTTAGTAGTTTAAGAACATTACTAAACGTGTAAATGCATTTGAACATATAACTAACGAATCTATCGCATATGAATTTGGTGTTATACCCGGGACTTTATTGAACTTTGTAAAGAAACAGAAACTAAGTTATTTCGGCCATGTGAAACGGCATCAATCTCTAGAGAGACTAATAATGCAAGGAAAAGTGGAAGGCAGTAGAAGCAGAAGAAGGCCTAGGAGACAATGGGACAAGGTCATAGAGGAATAGATGGGAGCAGACGTCCGGCAAGTGGGGAGGCTGGCAAATGAAAGAGCTGTCTATAGACAATCCATCAAGACTGCAACGTCCGGAAATTAATAAACAAACCCCCCAGGTTCTTCTTAATTTGTAAAGATAGTGGACGTTCTCCATCAACAACTTCGAGGCAACCACTAAGTCGCCTTCCAGCCATCTGTCGAGAAATTACCTATGTTTGGTTGTAGAAGATTGAGCATCCACTATACATGAACTTAAGTAATTCTACAATAACTGGATATTTGAACAACTTATTTCATGTGGTCAGTAATAATATAGGCACATTACAGAGCAACCCTGGTAACAGCAGTAACTTTTACACCAGTTTTCAACTACTTTCGGTAATAGTTTCCATTGACAAACACAATCAACAGATTATTCTAATTTAGGAAACATTTTCTGTGGCAAGTAATTAACAACATAAAACATGTTAGCAAGAACGGCATATTCCTCAATCGAATTTACATAAGCACACTACCCGCCGACCTGATAGTCGATTCTACCCATTAATGGACATGGACAGGCTAATTCATTATTATGTAACAAAATCAAATTTTAAGTATTAAAATACGTTTTTGTAAATAACGTACTTACCTGTCCATGTCCATAAAAGCTCCGCCCCACCTTTCCCGCTTACAGGTGCTTTGTGCATTATATTTCGCAAATAATTAAAAGCAATGCGCATGTCGTGCAACACTGTACTGTTCTGCTTGTCCTTCCGTAAGGAATAAAGATGTTGTTTTATGCAAAAAATTGACGTCTAATCATTTTAATGTCCTTTTTCCTAATCACACTACAGGTAGAATGCATCATTCTATTTAAATGTTGCAGAGCTTGCTATGTATTCATTTTTGTTATATTAGAAAGTTACTGCCAATCCTCCGCTTTATGCCATAATTGAAATTAGCAATAATTATATTATTAGCAGGAGATGTAAGTCTGAATCCTGGGCCAGCTGCTAACAACATTTGGGTGGCCACTATAAACGTTCAATCTGTTAGAGATAAGACAGCGTCATTTTGTAATTTATTACTTTAAAAGAAAATAGATATCCTTGCTCTAACTGAGACCTGGCTCAGACCCCACAATACAACTGCATGCATTGCTGACGTTTCTCCTTCTGGTTACACCTTTCACCATCGACCACGTTTAGTCGGCCGTGGAGGTGGCGTTGGTTGTATAATATCACCGCAGTTCAAAGTTAAATTACATTCCAACCCTGAATATACTCCAGTTTTGAGTCCATCTGTGCTGACATTTCAGCTACTTCTTTCTCCGCACACTTTGTTTGTATCTATCGCCCTCCAGGACACCCAGCACATTTCTTTGAAGACTTTCAGGAACTGTTAGAAAATCTGGAAAACATTCATTCAGAATTTTATATTCTTAGTGATTTTAATCTTCACTTTGATATACCTTCTGCAACTATACGTTTGATGATACTCTGACATCCTTTGATTTAAAACAACATGTTACCTTTTCGACACATCTATATGGCCATTGACTTGACCTCTTGATAGCCCGTTCAACTTGTGATAATATCCAAACACGTACAGTGTCAGATAGGTTATCAGACCACCATATTGTCATTGCTAATGGTAACGTCTCTATAGCTCCATTAGAATCGAAACACAATGTGTCTTTTAGAGCCATTCACGGGATTGACATTACAGCTTTAATGGCTGATATCCTTAAATCTGACCTTATCACAGATCCAAAAGAACATTTACCTGACTTATATAAACAGTACTGTCAAGTACTCAATGTATTATTTAACAAACATGCCTATGAAATCCAAATATGTGTCAAAAAGGCCACCGGCTCCATGGATGACTTCCAAAATTATACTATCTAAAAGGCGTCGTCGTTATTTAGAGCGTGTTTGGCGCAAATCGCGCTGGCCATTATATAGGTCTCGCTATTTTAAGCAATGTCACCTCTGTAACAGACAAATGGCCAAAGCTAAATCACATTATTATACAAAAATGGTCATAAATAAGTCTAATAACCCGCGTCAGTTATGGAACTGCATCAATAACATTCTACACAGACCACCTAATCCATCGCTACCTGATCATGTGTCAATTAAGTATGTATGTGATTCTTTCTCTATTCACTTTAAGAATAAAATCAGTATTATTCGTTCTGATTTCCCACTTCATAATTTAAGTAATGTCAGTGTGGACTTTCCACAAGTAAATTCTCTACTTGTATCATTTGAACTTGCAAAAGTTTATGAAGTTAGGAAAATAATGATTTCCTCCCGAAATAAATATTATGCACTTGATCTATTTACAACAATACTGCTAAAAGCATGTCTCGATACACTAATTGGACCTATAACAAATATTATAAATGCATCCCTTTGCTCTGGCTGTGTTCCTGATGATTTCAAATACGCCCATGTCACACCACTTCTTAAGAAGTCATCTCTGCCTAAACAAGACCTAAACAGTTATATAGCTATTTCGAACCTCAGCTTTATTTCCAAAATACTAGTAAAGGTTGTAGCAAGTCGTCTAAGGTCTCACATTAGAACAAATGTCGTAACTATTGTGTCACAGTCGGCATATAGACAGTTTCATTCAACAGAGACTGCCTTCTTAAAGGTTCAGAATGACATTAACTTTACATTAATAATGGTAAAGTGACTGCACTTACCTCTCTGCCGCTTTTGACACGATTGATCACAGCATTCCCATTGAACGCCTATTAAAGTGGTACGGCATATCTGATACAGCTCTAAGCTGGTTTTCTTCATATCTATCTGATAGATACCAAACTATAAAGATTGGGAACTGTTTTTCAGCTGCACTGCCGGCTTTATTTGGTGTTCCCCAGGGTTCTGTTCTTGGACCTTTGCTTTTTACTCTTTACATTACGCCATTTAGCTGTGTTATACAAATACATAACTTGGATCATCATCGTTATGCTGATAATACTCAGATCTAGACTTCATTGGCTTCCCCGGATACACATCGCTCCCTAAACCAACGTAGTGATTGCCTCTAATATATCATCGACTGGATAACTGACAACAAATTGAAATTAAATGCAAATAAAACTGAATTGTTCATTATTGGTACTCCAATGCAACGAAGTAAACTGGATGGTTTTTCCCTACGCGTTTTTTGAATTAGTATATCACGCCAGCAACCTCGGTGCGGAATCTAGGAGTGATCTTTGATAGTAACTTCAATTTCCGACGACACATATCTCAAACGTGTCGCTACTGTTTTTATTATATTCGTGATCTTTGGTATAATGTCATTTTCTGTTGCTAAAACTATTGCAACAGCGCTTGTTAGCAGCATACTTGACTACTGCAATTACGTCCTTTATAATATCGCTAGCAAGGATATCACAAAACTTCAGTGTGTCCAAAGTTGTCTAGCAAGAGTAATAACTATATTTCCTCGTTTTGTTCTCGCTCTTTACCACTTCAAGTCTTTGCATTGGCTTCTTGTATGATATAGTTTTATATAATTATATATACAATCTTATATAATCTGTTTGTTCCTAGAGTCAACACTAACATTGGAACTAGTGTTTTTTTATGTTGCTGCACGAACACTTTGGAATATGCTCCCTCTTTGTGTTAGATCAGTTGAAAATATTAAAAAGTCCATCTTCATTTGAAAACTTCTATTTACAACCTTTCTTATCCACCAAAGCTCCCTTGCTCGTTGCCCATCTGTTGACAATTGGAATACAGCTGATGAATTTAGAGATTGACCAATCCTTTTGTTTTGATGCGCCCCTGAGCTTGGTTTCCAAGAATTTAGGCGCAATAGAAGTTATCTTATTATTATTATTATTATTAAACAATAAAGAACACCCACACCCACACCCAAAACAGACACAAACTAAACGTTATGGTAGAATATATTGACCTTCACATAATAGGTATAACCGAATCATGGGCCACCACTGATATATCAGACGCCGAATTGGGACTAACAGGCTATGTAATGTTCAGGAAAGATAGAATAGGAAGAAGGGGAGGAGGAGTTATTTTATATGTAAAAGAATCTATCGAGGCTGATGAAATAAAATTAGAAAGAGAAGCAGATTGCCGAGAAGATGTTTGGTGTAACATAGTTAAAGGAAACTAAACGTTAACGGTGGGGTTAGTTGATCGAAGTCCAAACATAAGCGCAGAAGAGAATAAGAAAGTACAAAGAGCGCTATAAAGGAAGTTAGCAAACGGGACTGAATTATTATGGGAGATTTTAACTATGGTCATATACAGCGGAAATCTCTACACACTGCGGGGAGTGAGGACCACAAGATTTTAGTTTTAGTACAATACAGTTTCCTTTCTCAACATGTGCTATAGACATCCAGGAGTGAGAATGTGTTCGACATAGTTTTGTCCTCACAGAATGAATTCGTTGATAATGTCAAATTATGTAAGCCTCTGGAATGTAGTGATCATCACCAGATACATTTTACCATCAAAGTAAAATCAGAAAAAAATAATACAACGCAATTCAGGAGAGATTTCCACAAAGGAAGACATACGGAAATGAAGAAAAATGTCAAAGATAGACTGGAACAACACAGTGAAGAATAAGACAGCAACAGAATGCTGGAATATCTTAACGAGTGAAATAGAGTGCATCGTCGATAAATGTGTTCCCTTGAAAAAACAAGGGAAACGGTCCAGAAAGAAATAGTTATCGAAAGGAGTCATTACAAAAAACAATGTCAAGATATGTGAGCCACTGGGGAGTAGCGATCACAACCAGATACATTTTACCATCAAAGTAAAATCAGAAAGGAATAGCAAAAAGCAGTATAGGAGAAATTTCCACAAAGGAAGGTATAAGGACATGAGGAAATATTTAGCAAAGATAGACTGGAATAAGACACTGAAAAATAAGACGGCAACAGAATGCTGGAATATATTAAATAGTGAAATTAAGTGCATAATCGATAAATTTGTACCTTTAAAAAAACAAGGAAAACGGTCCAAAAAGAAAAACTTATCGAAAGAAGCCATTAGAAAAATTAAGTACAAACAAATGATTTCGAAGTCATATAGACGTACTGGAAATGACGAAGACTACAACATTTATAAAGAAGCACTAAACCAAGCTACAAATGACATTAGAAATTCGAAGAGAAGCTACGAATAAAAATTAGCTTGTACTATAAAACAAGACAGCAAAAGTTTGTATGCATATATGTTAGAAGCAAACAGAAAGTTCAGGATAAGGTCGGTCCTCTAGAAGATAGTGCTGGAAATATAATATCAGAGGGATTCTTAAAGGCAAAAGACCTGAATGAGTATTTTAGTTCAGTGTTTACCAGAGAAGATATTATTTTACTCCCAGTAACAGAGGCTAAGTTCAGGGGGCACAATCAGACTATTTAGGACAGTTAATTGTAACCCCGGAAATGGTTGCTAAGACATTTAGGGCTATGAAAGATAATAAATCACCTGGAGTGGATGGAATTCCGCCCAAACTACTATTGGAAATTGTACAACATATTAGCATACCACTTGCAACAATTTTCAACTTGTCATTCGGAGAGGGAGTGGTTCCTTTAGAATGGAAACATTCAAACATTATACCATTAATTAAAAAAGATTCCAGAAACAAGTCAGAGAACTACAGAACAGTAAGTTTAACGTTAGTGATTTGCAAATTATTAGAAAGACTAATTAAAGATCATTTGGTGGATTTTCCTGTTAAACATAACTTGTTAAACCCATATCAACATGGGTTTCTAAAAACGAGGTCATGCTTAATTAATATGTTATGTTTTTGGACGATATCATTAAGTGGTTAGACAAGGTATCAACAGTAGGTGTAATCTACTTAGATTTTCAGAAAGCTTTCGACAACTAAGCTTAAGGCTCATGGCATAGGAAATGATTTAATTAACGGGATAGAACAATGGCTAATTGACAGAAGACAACGGGTAGTAGGTGATGGGGAGGCTTCAAAATGGAAATCAGTTTTGAGTGGACTACCACAAGGATCAGTATTGGGACCTATATTATTATTAATATATATCAACGATGTGGATGATGAAATAACAAACAACGTGTTCAAATGTGCGAATGATACCAAATTGTTTAGAAGGATTAAGCGTAATGGAGATAGACAGCCAGCATTTACAAGATGATCTTGACAGGTTGATAAAATGGTCCTACAAATGGCAAATGTTGTTCAATTTTGGGAAATGTAAATTATGCCTCCACACAGGACATGGGAACGACGATATACAATATACAATCAATGGGATATTCTGTAGTAAGTTCTACTGTAAAAGAAAAGGACTTAGGGTTAACCATTAATGCTGATATGAAGGTTTCAGAGCAGTGCGGTATTGCTGCTTCAAAGTGAAATCAAATCCTTGGATTAATTAGGCGAAACATAACGTATAAGGAAAAAGAGTTAATAGTACCGCTGTACAAAACAATAGTTAGGCCTCATTTAGAATATGATATTCAAGCGTGGAGGCCATATCGCAGGAAGGACACAGACATGCTAGAAAACTGAGAGATCTTAGTTACGAAATAGTCTACAAATGTGGTTTAACAACACTAGAGACCAGAAGATTGAGAGGAGATCAAATAGAAGTGTTTAAAATATTGAATGGTTATGAAAATATTGATAGAAATATTGTTTTCTCAGTTAAGAAAGATAGAAGGACTAGAGGACATGAAGTTACATTAGTAAAGGAGCAGTGTAGATTAGATATAATAAAGTTCTCATTCCCACAAGGGATTGTAAATTAATATAACAGATTATCTCCTGATTGTGTTGGTGCTAGTAGCGTAAATATGTTTAAAAATAAAATCGACACATATCTTAAAAGGGCGGGATACACGTAAATAAAAAGTGTTGGCCTCTCGATAAGCCAAAACGCTTCCTTGTCCACCTGTCATCTAGAATTAATTTTCTGGGTGGCAATCTTGTTAAATCTTGTTAAATAAACATACATAAAAGCACACAGACACATATACACACATGTGCACACACAGGTACACACACACGCACACGCACACACACACACTCATATACACGCGCGCACACACACGCACACACGCACACACGCACACACGCACACACGCACACACGCACACACGCACACACGCACACACGCACACACGCACACACACACACAAAACACACTCACGCACGCACAATTTATGTGAACGATAATCATTTAACAAGATTTAACAAGATTGCCACCCAGAGAATTAACTCTAGGTAGCAGGTGGACAAGGAAGCCCTTGGCTTATCGAGAGTCCGACCTTTGTATCTATGTGTATCCCGCCCGTCTGAGGTATGTGTCGATTTTATTTTTAAACATATTCACGCTACTAGCACCCACACAATCAGCAGGTAATCTGTTCCATTCATTTACAGTCTTTTGTGAAAATGATAACTTTCTTATATCCAATCTACTCTGCTCCTTTGCTAATGCAAGATCATGTCCTCTAGTCCTTCTATCTTTCTTAACTGAGAAAAACATATTTCTATCAATATTTTCATAACCCTTCAATATTTTAAACACTTCTATCTGATCTCCTCTCAATTTCCTGGTCTCTAGTGTTGTTAAACCGCATTTTTTAGGCGTATTTCATAACTAAGATCCCTCAGATTTGGTATCATTTTAGTTGCTCTCCTCTGCACTCTTTCTAGCATATCTATGTCCTTCCTGCGATATGGCCTCCACGCTTGAATACAATATTCTAAATGAGGCCTAACTATTGTTTTGTACAGCGGTATTATTAGCTCTTTTTCCTTATACGTTATGTTTCGCCTAATTAATCCAAGGATTTGATTTCCCTTTGAAGCTGCAATTCCGCACTGCTCTGAAATCTTCATATCAGCACTAACGGTTAACCCTAAGTCCTTTTCTTTTACAGTAGTACTTGGTACAGTACCCCCCATTGTATATTCTACCTCTTCGTTCCCATGTCCTATGTGGAGGCATTTACATTTCCCAAAATTGAACATCATTTGCCACTTTTCAGACCATTTGATCAACCTGTCAAGATCATCTTGTAAATGCTGTCTATCTCCATCACTTTTAATCCTTCTAAACACTTTTGTATCATCCGCAAATGTCAACACCTTGCTTGTTATTTCATCATCCAAATCGTTGATGTATATTAAGAATAATATAGGACCTAATACTGATCCCTGTGGTACCCCACTCAATACCGATTTCCAGTTTGAAGCCTCCCCATCAACTACTACACGTTGTCTTCTGTCAATCAGCCATTGTTCTATCCAGTTTATTATACCATTTCCTATGCCATGGGCCTTTAGTTTAAGCAGTAATCTTTGATGTGGTACTTTGTCAAAAGCTTTTTGAAAATCTAAGTAGACGATATCTACTGGTGATCCCTCATCTACCCACTTAGTGATGTCTTCCAAAAAACATAACATATTTGTTAAGCATGACCTCGCTTTAAAAAAACCATGTTGAGATGGGTTTATCAAGTTTTGTTTAACAAGAAAATCCACCATGTGATCTTTAATTAATCTTTCTAATAATTTACAAATCACTGATGTTAAACACACTGGTCTATAGTTCTCTGACTTGTTTCTCGAACCTTTTTTGAATAACGGTATAATGTTTGCTTCTTTCCATTCTAAAGGAACCACTCCCTCTTCTAATGACAAGTTGAAAACTGTTGCAAGTGGTATGCTAATTTGTTCTACAATTTCCAAAAGTAGTTTGGGTGGAATACCATCCACTCCAAGTGATTTATTATCCTTCATAGCCCTTATTTTCTTAGCTACCATTTCCGGGGTTACAATTAATTGTCCTAAATAGTCTGAATCTGCCCCCTTGAACTTAGCCTCTGGTATTGGCAGTGAACTAATATCTTCCCTGGTAAACACTGAACTAAAGTACTCATTCAGGTCTTCTGCCATTATGAATCCCTCTGATATTATATTTCCAGCACTATCTTCTAGAGGACCGACCTTATCTTGAACTTTCTGTTTGCTTCGAACATACGCATAAAAACTCTTGCTGTCATGTTTTATATTACTAGCTAATTGTTGTTCATAGCTTCTCTTTGAATTTCTAATTTAAGCTGTAGTTTGGTTAAGTGCTTCTTTATAATTGTTGTAGTCTTCATCATTTCCAGTACATCTATATGACTTCCACATCATTTGTTTATACTTAATTTTTCTAATGGCTTCTTTCGATAAGTTTTTCTTTTTGGACCGTTTTCCTTGTTTTTTAAAGGTACAAATTTATCGATTATGCACTTAATTTCACTCTTTAATATATTCCAGCATTCTGTTGCCGTCTTATTTTTCAGTGTCTTATTCCAGTCTATCTTTGCTAAATATTTCCTCATGTCCTTATACCTTCCTTTGTGGAAATTTCTCCTATACTGCTTTTTGCTATTCCTTTCTGATTTTACTTTGATGGTAAAATGTATCTGGTTGTGATCGCTACTCCCCAGTGGCTCACATATCTTGACATTGTCAACTAATTCATTCTGTGAGGACAAAACTATGTCTAACACATTCTCACCCCTGGTTGGTTCTAGCACATGTTGAGAAAGGAATGTATCTTGAACTAAAACTAAAAACTTGTGGTCCTCTCTCCCCATACTCTGTAGAGATTTCCATTGTATATGCCCATGGTTAAAATCCCCCATAATAATACAGTCCCGTTTGCTTACTTCCCTTATAGCGTTTTGTATTTTTTCATTCTCTTCTATGCTTATGTTTGGACTTCGATAAACTAACCCAACTGTTAACGTTGAGTTTCCTGTAACTATGTTACACCAAACAGCTTCTTCGCAATCTGCTTCTCTTTCTAATTTTATTTCATAAGCCTGAATAGATTCTTTAATATATAAAATAACTCCACCTCCCTTTCTTCCTATTCTATCTTTTCTAAACATTACATATCCTGTCAGTCCCAATTCAGCATCTGATATATCGGTGGTGGTCCAGGATTCGGTTATACCTATTATATGAGAGTCAATATCTTCTACCATAATGTTTAGTTCATTTCTTTTGTTTACTATACTCCTTGCATTTAAACAAATACATTTATATCCAGCTTCAGAAGAGTTTTCCAGACTGTTATTTGTTGATTTATTTGTGCTGTCTTTATCTATGCCTCCATTTTCAGGCTTTTCTGTGAGTCCCCCCTGCGAATCTAGTTTAAATAGATGCAACCTGTCCCACTGTCAGCAGATTGCAGCAGATTCTCTGAGAAAACTGCTGCCCCCTTTCCACTAAGATGGAGGCCATCTCTCATGTACATATCTTCCCTCCCAACAAAGTATCCCCATAAATCTGTGAATCCCACCCCCTCTTCTTCTCACATCTGCTCAGCTAGTGCATTGATCGCCATCCTCTTGCAGTTTCTATACGTTGCCCCCCTTCCTCCCATTACTGGCAAAATTCCTGACAAAATAACCTGTTCGACTCTCGTCTTCTTTAACTTCCTCACTAACTGTCTATACTTCTGTACTATCGCAGTTGTTCCCTCCCCGTCTGCATTATTTGTTCCTACATGTACCAGTATAGACCCCCCCTTACCATGTCCCAATACCTTCTCTACCCTGTCAGTTACATGTTCAATCCTAGCCCCCGGTAAACAAACAACGATGTCCTTCCCCTCGCTCAGTGTCTTGTCCGTCTTTCTCATAATCATATTAATAACACAACTCAAATATACGTGTATGGTGTTAACGGTGCGACATTCAGGTGATAAACTTGGCGATAACCGACGGGGGAAGCTACGCTTGTTCGCTGAACGGTGTAAAAGGATCTCCAACTGACCCTTCACTTGTTGTTATTGGTAAGACCATTGATTATGGCTACTTTCAAATTATCTCGTATTTATCTATAAGAACGTCAGTAGTAAGATGGACTTTTTGGATCGGTATCCAGGGGTGTTTCGGAGGAGTTTTTGGTTGATATTAGGGAGGTTTCGAAAGCCGCCCCCCTGAGCAAAGTGAGTAGTCACGTGACCGTATGTGTGAGCGTGTGTAGCGCCCCCTGGCGGTTACGTCAGAGGTGAAATAGTAGGTGACGCCTCCTAACGGGGAGTGGTGTTATTAGTTGTGTACGTGTACGGGAGGGAAGGTGTGTATGAATGCGCGTGTATGAAAGAACTAACGAAACACAAGAGTATACGAGTGCACACGTGTTTTATTGATGAAAGATACAAGCGTATAATATGAAACCGTGTTTTATTAAACGAAGTGCATCAAGACTTGTGGGTGAGTGAACACCGCGACAGAGGTCGTGAGCTTAGGGGTCAATACGACCACGCCAGTGGCTCGCGGGATGATGATGGTATACGACTTACGGGTGAGTGAACACCGCGTCAGGGGCCGTGAGCTTACGGGTGTGTGACCACCGCGCCATAGGCTCGAATCGTTAATGACGATGATGATGATGATATATGTTCGTTAATGAAACACGGTTATTGCAGTTGTTTAAGCCAATCGAATACGCGGCAATCGTTTGCTACCAGATCAGTGCCGAAACCTTTTGCGAAATCCTTCATGACAACTCCACGACACCGAAACATGAGATAAGCAACACAGTATTGTCCACAAACGTTAGACACGGGACTCTGTAGTCTCTTAGAATTATGAGTCCACGTTACACAATGTTTATTCAAGAAGCGACAAAACTCGACGTGCTGCGGCGGCAGACCGTACGAGCAGAAGTATTCGCCGCAACCGTCGGCGTCTACGTAGATCGCTATCCAACGTTGAAAATGATCAAGCGAGTGGAATAAGGCAGCATATATATATATATATATATATATATTCGTGGTAGTCGCGGAGTTCTTCTTCTCTGGAACATATATGAAAACTTTGAAAATATCGTCTCTGAAACATATATGAAAACTTTGAAAATGATAGTATATATTGTGCGAAGTACAACCAGTGGGATTAGACCAGCGATGTAACCAGACACCGCGTAGGTAGCCAACACGATAAAAGGGCAAGCTAGGGCAACAGACGAGAGAGATAAGAATGGACTATGACACAATATGTAGACATCGCCTGACGCGATCGGTAACCAGACACCGCGTAGCTAGCCGAAACGACAAGAGGGCAGGCTAGGTCAACATACGCATAGATAAGAAAGGACTGTGACACAACATGTATATAGTTTTGTTAGGTTTATATACGCAAATCCGATAGAGGCGTTATGACTTTTCTATTACGAGACAGTGCAAAAACACGAGAAGCGACAAGACAAGCTCAAGCACAGTACACACTAGCTGAGAAGGAGGTAAAGAAAGCCACCAAAAGAGATTTGACAAGATCAAGCACAGAAGGGAGACAGAGGGGGATAGGAAGGCAGAGAAAGCGAGGAAAGAGAGGAGAGGAGACAGAGGAGGATAGGAAGGCAGAGAAGGCGAGGAAAGAGAGGAGAGGGAGACAGAGGAGAATAGGAAGGCAGAGGAGGCGAAGAAAGAGAGGAGAGGGAGACAGAGAAGGATAGGAAGGCAGAGAAGGCGAGGGAAGTGAGGAGAGGGAGACGGGGAGGATAGGAAGGCAGAGAAGGCGAGGGAAGAGAGGAGAGGTAGACAGAGGAGGATAGGAAGGCAGAGAAGGCGAGGAAAGAGAGGAGTGGGAGATAAGGGAGGATAGGAAGGCAGAGAAGGCGAGGGAAGAGAGGGGAGGGATACAGAGTAGGATAGGAAGGCAGAGAAGGCGAGGAAATACTTGGGAGATCAAGCATATGTCAAGCGATAAAATACAAAGTTTGCAACACTTACTTATTGGAGACGTATAATATTCATCTTGTCCTCGGGACATGCCTTGTCGTGAGCGCTCGCCATCTTCAGCAGTCGGAGTGAAGTTGCGTTGTTCGAAGTCGGTAGAAAGTAATATGCTCCACTAGAGTTTTGTTAGGTTTATATACGCAAACCCGATAGAGGCGTTATGTCTTTTCAATCACGAGACAGTACAGACAATGGAGTCACGAGTTGAACTCTGCTCTCTGCCCGTGCTCGTTAGCGGGTGCAATATGAGATAAGCCGCGTGCCTCGACACTCACGAGAAGCCACTACGCTACGTCCATCCATACACGTGTTCCAACTTCCAACAGTTTACTTACCACAATTCTCATTCTTCAAACTGTCATATACATCTTGTGTCACAGGTGCTCGTTAGCGGGTGCATTCCGTACATGGTCTAGCCTGTTACATGTCTCCCTTCCATACATGGTCTAGCTTGTTACATGTCTACCTTCCATACATGGTCTAGTTTGTTACATGTTTCCCTTCCATACATGGTCTAGTTTGTTACATGTTTGCCTTCCATACATGGTCTAGCCTGTTACAGGTCTACCTTCCATACATGGACTAGCTTGTTACATGTTTGCCTTCCATACATGGTCTAGCCTGTTACATGTTTCCCTTCCATACATGGTCTAGCTTGTTACATGTTTGCCTTTCGTACATGGTCTAGTTTGTTACATGTTGACCTTCCATACATGGTCTAGCCTGTTACATGTTTGCCTTCCATACATGGACTAGCATGTTACATGTTTGCCTTTCGTACATGGTCTAGTTTGTTACATGTTGACCTTCCATACATGGTCTAGCCTGTTACATGTTTGCCTTCCATACATGGACTAGCATGTTACATGTTTGCCTTTCGCACATGGTCTAGTTTGTTACATGTTGACCTTCCATACATGGTCTAGCCTGTTACATGTTTGCCTTTCGTACATGGTCTAGTTTGTTACATGTTGACCTTCCATACATGGACTAGCATGTTACATGTTTGCCTTCCATACATGGTCTAGCCTGTTACATGTTTCCCTTCCATACATGGTCTAGCTTGTTACATGTTTGCCTTTCGTACATGGTCTAGTTTGTTACATGTTTCCCTTCCATACACGGTCTAGCATGTTACATGTTTGCCTTCCATACATGGACTAGCTTGTTACATGTTTGCCTTCCGTACATGGACTAGCTTGTTACATGTTTGCCTTCCATACATGGTCTAGCTTGTTACATGTTTGCCTTCCATACATGGACTAGCATGTTACATGTTTGCCTTTCGTACATGGTCTAGTTTGTTACATGTTTCCCTTCCATACACGGTCTAGCATGTTACATGTTTGCCTTCCATACATGGACTAGCCTGTTACATGTTTGCCTTTCGTACATGGTCTAGTTTGTTACATGTTTCCCTTCCATACACGGTCTAGCTTGTTACATGTTTGCCTTCCATACATGGACTAGCATGTTACATGTTTGCCTTTCGTACATGGTCTAGTTTGTTACATGTTGACCTTCCATACATGGACTAGCATGTTACATGTTTGCCTTCCATACATCGACTAGCGTGTTACATGTTTGTCTTCCATGCACGGTCTACCTTGTTACATATTTGCCTTTCATACATGGTCTAGCTTGTTACATGTTTGCCTTCCGTACATGGACTAGCTTGTTACATGTTTGCCTTCCATACATGGTCTAGCCTGTTACATGTTTCCCTTCCATACATGGTCTAGCTTGTTACATGTTTGCCTTTCGTACATGGTCTAGTTTGTTACATGTTTCCCTTCCATACACGGTCTAGCATGTTACATGTTTGCCTTCCATACATGGACTAGCTTGTTACATGTTTGCCTTCCGTACATGGACTAGCTTGTTACATGTTTGCCTTCCATACATGGTCTAGCTTGTTACATGTTTGCCTTCCATACATGGACTAGCATGTTACATGTTTGCCTTTCGTACATGGTCTAGTTTGTTACATGTTTCCCTTCCATACACGGTCTAGCATGTTACATGTTTGCCTTCCATACATGGACTAGCCTGTTACATGTTTGCCTTTCGTACATGGTCTAGTTTGTTACATGTTTCCCTTCCATACACGGTCTAGCTTGTTACATGTTTGCCTTCCATACATGGACTAGCATGTTACATGTTTGCCTTTCGTACATGGTCTAGTTTGTTACATGTTGACCTTCCATACATGGACTAGCATGTTACATGTTTGCCTTCCATACATCGACTAGCGTGTTACATGTTTGTCTTCCATGCACGGTCTACCTTGTTACATATTTGCCTTTCATACATGGTCTCGCTTGTTACATGTTTGCCTTCCGTACATGGACTAGCTTGTTACATATTTGCCTTTCATACATGGTCTAGCTTGTTACATGTTTGCCTTCCGTACATGGACTAGCATGTTACATGTTTGCCTTCCATACATGGACTAGCTTGTTACATGTTTGCCTTCCATACATGGACTAGCATGTTACATGTTTGCCTTTCGTACATGGTCTAGCTTGGCGGAAAGTGAAGGAGCTAGTGTCTGCTGCTGAGGGGGAATTAGCCTGTCACGGGACCGACCTCCTAGTGGAAGTAGTACCACCTGGCGGGTAATGAAGGAGTAATGAGGGAATATTAAAGGCTAATTGACGTAGACTGAGTCTGCTGATATATATCACTCTGGGCTGGAGCACCCATGGGGAAATTTTAAGATGGTGCCCGCCTCCACGTGACCTACCCCCTGGAGGAAAGAAGTGTAAGTAGTAAGGATATTTTATTTGCTATTTTGTTTGTATGACTGCCAGTTTAAATGGTTATTTATTATGATGCCTAAAAAATTGAAACTGATGGCACATTCATTCTGTCGTGCATTGTCCGAAATGTCATGTCTCCCTTGTAACACTTTGTCGTGATTGCCCAAAGACATACCACTCCCATGTAACACTTTTGTGTCACTATTGCCCAAAAGACCTCCACTCCAATATAACACTTTGTGTCACTATTGTCCAAAGACCCCCACTCCCATGTAACTTTTGTCACTATTGCCCAAAGACCCCCAATCCCATGTAACACTTTGTCACTATTGCTCAAAGACCCCACCACCCAATGCAGCGTGGTAAACTTTATGGGTTTTTCCTGCGCGCATTTTTAATCAGCATATCACGCCAACAACCTCAGATCGGAATCTAGGAGTGGTCTTTGATTGTAACTTCAATTTCCGACAACACATATCTCAAACGAGTCGCTGCTGTTTTATTATATTCGTGATTTTCGCCGTATTCGCCTGTATATGTCATTTTTGGTGCTAAAACTACTGCAACAGTGCTTGTTAGCAGCAGACTTGACTATTGCAATTCTTTCTTTTATAATATCGCTAGCAAGGATATTAGAAAACTTCAACGTGTCTAACATTTTCTGGCAAGGGTAGTCACAAGATCTCCTATTTGTTCTTGCTTTGTACCAGTTTTGTTAGTCTTTGCATTTACATCCTGTACGATTTCGTATAAGATCTGTACCATTACATACCAGGCACTGTCCAGTAAGCAACCATCTTATTTGCATTCATTGCCTACTCCTGTAAGAAAACCTTTCCAGTTTCGATCATCTAGTTCTGACCTACTATTTGTTCCTAGAGTCAACACTAACTTTGGAACTAGGGCTTTTTCTGTTGCTGCACCAACTCGTTGGAATATGCTCGCTCTTAGTGTTAGATCAGTTGAAAATATTACAAAATTCCGTCGTCATTTAAAGACTTATCTATACAACCTTGCTAATCCATCATAGCGCCCTAGCGCCTTGACCCATCTGTTGACAACTGGAATACTACTGATGGATTTTGAGATTGACCAATCCTGTAGTCTTGATGCGCCTCTGAGCTTGGTTTCGAAGGATTTAGGCGCAATAGAATTCATCTTATTATTATTATTAGTTAGTATGCTAAATAACTATCGCGCGGACCTCACGAATTATGAGCGCGCATAACCCATTAATTGACATGAACAGTTAAGTATGTTATTTACAAAAATGTATTTAAATACTTAAAATTTGTTTCAGTTTCCTGTGTTTACTACTCAATGAACCGCTTTCGTGTTGATCATTTCTATAGTCTGTGGGGAATAAAAGTTTGACTAAACAGTCTGTTGCGTATGTTTTGTTTACCGCGACAGTATTCTAACACAGCGTTAAGAACTGCATGCTGTTCGAATGTGTTTCGTTATAGTTTATACGACATGTCCGTTACAGGCCGTTCTACGTGGCGGTGGCGTCGCCACAGCCCAAAGACCTCGTGGTGGTCGTTGACACGTCTGGCTCGATGAGAAACATTCACGAGAGGCGTTCGTTGATGGAGATCGCAACTGAGGCGGCGTCGACGGTCGTCGATACTCTCGGCCCCAACGACAGGGTGAGCACGTGACTTCTGACCCAGATACACGATGCATGCGACATTGCCACAATTAAAATATACACCGTAGTGTTATCAGATAATGTAGGTCACTAAGTGTGATAATGCAGATGACTAAGTAGTTTATGTAGTCAGAGAAAAGATACCCTTTAGATCCTGAGTGCACGAAAGCGTCTGAAAGCGTAGTTTTATCTTCGGTAACACGTGGTGGTAAGTCTGTTACTTTTGTCAATTTGATTCTTAATGTATCTGCTGTGCGCTAGGGGTATTCTTGATATTTCGTTATATTGAAAGTTTTTGAATGAGTGCTATTTGAAAATATCAACTGATATATATATATGTGTGTGTGTGTGTGTGTGTGTGTGTGTGTGTGTGTGTGTGTGTGTGTGTGTGTGTGTGTGTGTGTGTGTGTGTGTGTGTGTGTGTGTGTGTGTGTGTGTGTGTGTGTGTGTGTGTGTGTGTGTGTGTGTGTGTGTGTGTGTGTGTGTGTGTGTGTGTGTGTGTGTGTGTGTGTATGTATGTATGTATATGTACCTGTTGTAGGTTGGTGTCGTGTCGTTCTCGGGGAGCCCTCAGACTCCGCCCGGCACGGCCTCGACTAGTCACTGCTACTCCAACAAACTCGCGATGGCCACGCCCACAAACAAACGTTACCTCATCAAAGGATTCTTGTTGGTGAGTTTTTCTCTTGCTCACCTTGTGAAGGCCTATCAGTTCGTGTTATGCCAGGCGTCATACCAATCACTACACTGTTTCTACTAGTCCTAGCGCCTCGTGGGCCAACCACGGCCAATACGGATATTTCGTTCATTTGAGTATTGAACTATAAGTTGACACAATGCTAATGTAAGATTTTCTGTTTTATATTACATAAACGCTAATTATTTATCAATATATATCCCGCTTACCCAACACGTTGCAACACTTTCCCTTTTATTGTAGTGATGGTATTTAATAGTACACGTGTTCATCCACCCGTGGAGCAAACAACAAACCAAGGGCAGTAGTTATCACTATTACACTACGTTAATCTCTTTCCCGATAACCATTTATTTTTTGCTGTCGCCAATTACGGCAATGCATTGAAATGGCAGTACCTAAATAATGAATCGCCATCGAATTTCCACTGAAAAAAGTAAATCCCACTAAATAATACCCTTTTCTTTTTTAAATACATCGTCAATTGATAGATAAAAGGCCAGCATATGTAATGGTGCTAACAAAGTTGGATGGGTTCTCTGTGTCGATTCTATATGCTACGGGCGGTTCTAGTAGAATAGTATTTGCTGTCGGAGTCGACTCTATCTATAAGTCATGGTGCTACCACAATAGTATTTGTTGCCGGAGTCGACTCTATAAGTCATGGTGCTACCAGAATAGTATTTGTTGCCGGAGTTGACTCTATAGTCATGGTGCTACCAGAATAGTATTTGTTGCCGGAGTCGCCTCTATATGTTACGATGCTACCAGAATCTGAAGGAAGGCGGCTATACAAACTATGGAGCTGCGCTGAAGAAAGCCTTCCAGTATTTCATCAACACGGCGGATAACGGGACAACGACCGGACAAGAGAGAGGTCAGTTGTCTGACGGATATTTTGTGGGATTTTATTACAAATAACATTTAACCTGAATTAGCCTTCCCACACGCACGTCGACATTCACGCATACACACAGGCACGAACCCATATATGTATATATACATACATACATACATACATACATACATACACATACACATACACATACACACACACACACACACACACACACACACACACACACACACACACACACACACACACACATACATACATACATACATACATACATACGTATATGTATATATATATATGCGCACACGCGCCCAGACACACACCCATGCACGTACGCACGCACACATGCATACACGCATGCACTCACGCTCGCACACACACAGACACACACACACATACTCACACACACACACACACACACACACACACACACACACACACACACACACACACACACACACACACACACACACACACACACACACACACTAACGCACGCTAACACTCTTTCAGTATAGTATTTATTTATCTGGAATTATTTCAAATTATTTTAGTACACGCAGATTCTGGTTGATTGAGGTAACGCGCAATGCTGGAATGTCCATTATTATCGACGTATGTTTGTAGAGAAGTTGATTCTGTTCCTATCGGATGGCAATCCGACGGACAATGAAACCAATATCATGAAGACGCTCCGGGAGGAAAACGCCAAATTAGGAAACAAAGTCATCATGTTCACGTTCGGCTTCGGAGGAGGTTTGTGCACGTGACGTTCTTGTATAACAGTACATTTCTAAGATAGAGGATTAATTATACATCAATGCCTTCGTAGAAAGTGTGTAACAGCGAAACTGCTATTGTATTATATTACATAAATATTTTACGCAATGCAACATCGTTGCATCGTGAGTTTTCGAGGAGGTATGTGTATGTTATTGTGACGTTTTATAGCATGTTATAATTGTGAGGGTGTAAGGAGGGATAGTGTCTCTGACGGGGAACAAGTCGTGCTTCTTCGGGAGTATTTCGGCTGTTTTGTTCCCTGACTGTCATCCAGCTCTCAACTGTGGCTCCAAGTAGCTGTTAGCATGCAACAACGCCCACAACCTGGTAAATCGCTTCGACTGGCAGGCTAAACCAGATGAGGGCAGCCGACAGGTTTGAAAACTTCGTTAAAATAGGGCTTGTCTACCTAAGCAAGTGAATATTGGACTTGGCGGACTGCGCCGAAGAAACCATCAGCTTGTTCAATGGGCAAGAAGGCGAATCCAGCACGCGCTGTGGAGCATGGCGAGACGCAAAGAACACCCTGATCATCCACTGCATCCTGTCATATCTCCAGCTGTCTCGACTCCGTCCTGCCACTGGAGCCAGATAGGCTAGAACGAGAGAGTGAGATTGACGACCTGCGCAAATCTCATTGCACAAACTACTACTCAGATAGATTCAGGACTCCTGGCTCAGTAAAAAAGCAGAAGAAATCGAAGACTACGGTGACAGAAACGACTCAAAACGTTTCTTCAACGCAGTGGTCCACAGCCTTCCAGTAGCTCTTCTATGCTGAATGCCGATGGGTCAGCCTTGCTCACCGACAAGACTCAGTTCCTGGAAAGGTGGACCGAACACTTCTGCAATGTCCTAACCGCCTGTCTGAAATCAACGAAGCAGCAGTACATCACAGAAGAACCATTTGTTTTACTTGGCCCAGACATTTCAAATAATACTTACAATACATCCATGTAAAAAGAACACAAGTATATAACCTTATGGTAAACATGGTATAATGTATGGTAAATAAAAAAGTCAGGAGACTCCTTTAAGACTGTGGTAGTCGGTGTTGAGGAGCCACCTATTTGTGCTAGAAATTTAGCTGAATCAATACATCACCGTAATCAAGTTCTTCCAGAAAAAAAACATAATAAAAATATATGATTATATAATATGTATACGTACGTAGAAAAAGTGTATGTGTATGTGTATGTGAGTGTGTGTGTGTGTGTGTGTGTGTGTGTGTGTGTGTGTGTGTGTGTGTGTGTGTGTGTGTGTGTGTGTGTGTGTGTGTGTGTGTGTGTGTGTGTGTGTGTGTGTGTGTGTGTGTGTGTGTGTGTGTGTGTGTGTGTGTGTGTTATGTGTGTGAACATTCCCACTTATTAACATAGTTTGTGGTTTAGGCACCATTTATTATTAAACAAATAGCTTAGTATTGCTTACATATATAGCAGTTTTGCCTTGTACATGTAATTTGATAAGCTTGTACAAAGTAAAGTGTAACATACTTGGCAAATCCCTCTAAACTTTGTGTATTAAGCTTTTATTAACTATATTAGGAATGCTATTTACTAAAAGTGGCAAGTTATGCCTAAGAAATTTCTTTGAATATTCATGTTTAGCTGTATAAGTGCATAATTAAATCTTAATGCATAAACAAGTCGCTGGCAGAATCGATTACTGTAGCCGAGGTACGGAAAACAAACAGTCGGCTTTCCGCTGGCAAAGCCCCAGGAACAGAGCAGAGGTGTGCTGACCCATGCCTTGATGAAAAGCTCACAACACTCTCCCATGCCATGTGGTCTGCAGAAGTGATCCCCCCAGGAACCAGCCTCTAATGTGCATCTGTACAAGATAAGATGTCTATCGCAGGAAAGATCCTTGCTCGCGCACTCTTGAACCGCCTGATCGTTCACTTGGAGCAAGGCCGTCTTCTTCCAGAGAGCCAATGTGGCTTTAGAACAGACAGTGGCACAATCGACCTGATTTTGGCAGCCCGCCAACTCCAAGAAAAAAATATTGGAGCAGAAGCACGACCTCTACATCCACCGTTGTTGATCTGACTAAAATTTTTGACACGGTGAACCGATGTGTCATTTAGCATGAAGTTCCCTGGCAATGTTGTCCGACGCCTTCAGATGGAATGCAGATGACACCTACATCAACTGCCGCACTGGTGGAGGGATATTCACCTTGAGAAGGCTTCAAGCGATTTCAACTTCGCTGATGATTGCGCTCTCAACAGCGGATCTGAGCAACAAATGCAGAGTACTATGGACAGATTCTCTATTGCCTGAGACAACTTCGGCCTCACCATTAGAACGAAGAAAACCGAAGATATGCATTAGGCAGCTTCCGGCAAGCAGTACGTGGAACCAGAAATCACTGTCAAGGGACGGAAACTGGAAGTGGTGAACAAGTTAAATTTCTTAAGTAGCACCCTCTCCAGAGTTGTCCACATTGATAACGAGGTCCATTGCTGCATTGCACAGGCAAGTGCTTTGTTTGGAAGACTGTAAGCGTCAGCGTGGGAACGAAGAGGAATAAGTCTGACAACCAAACTGAAGGTGTACCGCGCCGTTGTGCTACCTACACTACTCTACGCCTGCGAAAATTGGACTGTCTTCCAGAGACATGCCCGCAAACTTAACCACTTCCATATGCCTTGTCTCCGCCGCTTGCTGAAACTCCGCTGGCAGGATCGAGTCCCACACATATAGGTCCTGGAACAAGTCAGTCTACCAAGCATCCGCATACTCCGCAGGAAGGCTCAACTGAGATGGGCTAGACATCTGCCTCGCATGCCTAATGAGCGCCTACCGAAGAGACTCTTTTCCGGTGAACTGGCAAAGGTCGACGGGAGGGGAGCTGGCCGGTCAAAGCTGCGTTTCTTAAAAACTCTTTAAAGAGCTTCGGAATTGAACCGGTTTCCTGGAAAAATCATGCAGCAAGCCGCCCTGCCTATAAAGGTCTGGTCTGGAAAGGTGCAACCTCGTTCGAGAATCAGCGTGTCGAAGCAGCCAGGACCAAGCGCGAGGGTCGAAAGGCAAGAGCAGCAAATACATCAACAGTGCCAACTCCATTCGTGTGCGAAATCTGCAACAAGACATGTCATGCGAACATTGGCCTTATCGGCCGCATGCGAACCAACGCAAAAAAACTAAATGATCACACTGTAACTGTTACTATATTGTGAAATGTGATGTCATGGTCTTCATCGACCCGATGAGCAAGAGACTAATTGTGAGCTTATGAAAAAAACCGCACATGTGCATAAGTACGTACTTACATACGTACATATGTATGCATGCATATATACACACATACATGCATGCATGCATACATACACACATACATACGAAGGGTTTCGGAGCAAAATGCGATAAACGCAATTTTTTAAATTTCGACCAAACCAGGACTAAACGTGTGCTTAAACACATGTCGAGCTAGGATACTATCCAATTTGTAAAAAAACGCAATAATTCCCCACGAAACGATATGCCCAAAAGAGAGTTTGTTTTCAAAACGCGACAAGCGCGTTCTGTATTTTTATCAAAACGTGATATATCCATGTTCAGCCAATCAGTGCCGCACAGGGATACCACAGATGTGTGTGATCAAGTGTGAACTTGTACAACCACTTTCCATTTTGTTTTTCCTGAAGGCAAATCTGATCATGCAACCACAACGTTGACAGGAACGTGTTCGGTGTAAAAGTTACGACAATTAATGGGTGTTTCTAATATCATTCATCGCAGGTACTCATTGGCAGACGTTGGAAGCAATGGCTGAGCAGAAGACGGCTAACAAAGCAGCTGGTGAAGTGAAGGTACTGTTCCTGTAGTCCAGTAAGTCTATAATCAAACATTATGTACACAGGAAGAGTCATACCAGCAATAAATTACACAAAAACTGTTAAAAGCACACACTCAGTGACATGTCTTAAAAGGACGATACTCACACGGCGACATGCATTTCTAAACGAAATATATTCGTTCGACGACATATTTCTTTTTACAAACACTGCCATTCACGTATTTCCCTGTTACGTTTGCTCTCAGCCAGGTCATTTCATCCTCGTGAGTGAGCCTTCTGACCTCAGGTCAAAGATGGGATTATACTACACCTACATGAGTAGAACCGGAAGTCAGCCCAAAGTAGTATTCTCAGTTCCATACCAAGGTTTTTTTGGACTTGGTAAGCATCATTATTTTATATAATATATGTACTGTAAAATGGTTAGACCACATTATCAATTGATATTATGGATTATATTATTTGTAAACACTCCTGACTTTATTTTGTGCGCGATTTGTGTATCATACGTCTGGAATCCATGTAAAGATGACCTACACAAATCAATGAAACTTGATTCACCTCTAAACGACAGAAACTGCGAACCTACAACAATTTAAATCTGCATATAGCTTTGACACTATAATAAATGGGTATTTTACTTAAAACAAATTCTAACTTAATCAACATAATTGAAATCGTGAACTGTTCGTATTTCTGCACGAGCAGATGCGCCCATTAGAACCAGGCAGCAAGTGTTATACAGCAACTGTTATATTTGCCTACCTTACAAGCAGACAACAAAACAATCCCTGATAACGTATTTGTTACAGGCGTTCTCTTGTCCGGCTGTCTGCCGGTATATCATCAACTTCAACTAAAAGGTGTTGTGTGCATTGACCGCACCGCCAGTGACCTCCTCAGTGACGTCACCTACTTCAACAAGGGTGAACTGAACTACGCTTTTGTCCTCGACGGTGAAGCCCGGGTGTTGACGCACCCACTGCTGCCGCGGCCTCAGACGATTCGTGACGATCCGGTTTTCATACGACTCACCTCGCTCGAGCGATCACCGCAGGCACTCGGTATCATGACCAGTATGATCAGGTAAATCATGTAAATACCTAACAAAACAATATGCATCAGACACAATGTTACCGAGGCTTGTTCATCATGAAATACTGGTGTTTAAAAAGACTGTAGTGTTGAAACAATGTTTGCGTGTGCGTGCGCGTGTGCGTGCGCGTGCGCGTGCGTGTGCGTGGACGTGTGCGTGTGTGTATTATATTGACCTATCATGTGACAGGGGTGAATCTGGCAACGTGACCTTTTCCTCGCCCCGCATAGTCTCGCGAGGGAACACAAGACTTGAAGGAGTGCAAACACACAATCTTAAATCTACATATTTCTGGTCGCCGGTGAGTGAGATTACAGGCATTTTACGTTGCCACATTTAAAAGACTGAATACGTTTAATCGTCCAATATTATATATGATATTTGTAAGTGTTTTCTGTGTTATTAAGTGTTTTGTGTGTTGTATTATCTATGTAGAGTGAACGTGTACTCTCTTGCCCATGTGTGTTGTATTATCTGTGTAGAGTGAACGTGTACTCTCTTGCCCATGTGTGTTGTATTATCTTTGTAGAGTGAACGTGTACTCTCTTGCCCATGTGTGTTGTATTATCTATGTAGAGTGAACGTGTACTCTCTTGCCCATGTGTGTTGTATTATCTTTGTAGAGTGAACGTATCCTCTCTTGCCCATGTGTGTTGTATTATCTTTGTAGAGTGAACGTATACTCTCTTGCCCATGTGTGTTGTATTATCTATGTAGAGTGAACGTGTACTCTCTTGCCCATGTGTGTTGTATTATCTTTGTAGAGTGAACGTATCCTCTCTTGACCATGTGTGTTGTATTATCTGTGTAGAGTGAACGTGTACTCTCTTGTCCATATGTGTTGTATTATCTTTGTAGAGTGAACGTGTACTCTCTTGCCCATGTGTGTTGTATTATCTATGTAGAGTGAACGTGTATTCTCTTGCCCATGTGTGTTGTATTATCTTTGTAGAGTGAACGTGTACTCTCTTGCCCATGTGTGTTGTATTATCTATGTAGAGTGAACGTGTACTCTCTTGCCCATGTGTGTTGTATTATCTTTGTAGAGTGAACGTATCCTCTCTTGACCATGTGTGTTGTATTATCTGTGTAGAGTGAACGTGTACTCTCTTGTCCATATGTGTTGTATTATCTTTGTAGAGTGAACGTGTACACTCTTGTCCATATGCGTTGTATTATCATTGTAGAGTGAACGTGTACTATCTTGCCCATGTGTGTTGTATTATCTTTGTAGAGTGAACGTATCCTCTCTTGACCATGTGTGTTGTATTATCTGTGTAGAGTGAACGTGTACTCTCTTGCCCATGTGTGTTGTATTATCTTTGTAGAGTGAACGTATCCTCTCTTGACCATGTGTGTTGTATTATCTGTGTAGAGTGAACGTGTACTCTCTTGCCCATGTGTGTTGTATTATCTTTGTAGAGTGAACGTATACTCCCTTGTCCATATGTATTGTATTATCTTTGTAGAGTGAACGTGTACTCTCTAGCCCATGTGTGTTGTATTATCTTTGTAGAGTGAACGTATATTCTCTTGCCCATGTGTCTTGTATTATCTCTGTAGAGTGAACGTGTACTCTCTAGCCCATGTTGGTTGTATTATCTTTGTAGAGTGAATGTATACTCTCTTGTCCATATGTGTTGTATTATCTTTGTACAGTGAACGTGTATTCTCTGGCCCATGTGTGTTGTATTATCTTTGTAGAGTGAACGTATACTCTCTTGTCCATATGTGTTGTATTATCTTTGTAGAGTGAACGTGTACTCTCTTATCTTTTTTTGATTTGACATACTCCCTACGCAGTGCGTGCTGTATTAACGTTTAGGTTGGACATACTCCCTACTCAGTGCGTGCTGTATTAACGTTTAGGTTGGACATACTCACTACTCGTGTATGTGTTGTATTAGTTTTATTTATCTTTGTACGTCGGATGTACTCCCGTCTCAGTTTGTGTTGTTTAACAATTATCTATGTTTGTTGGGTGGGACATACCGTTTCTCCGCTTGTGTTGTATTAGATTTAAATATCTTTGTTAGGTGGGACAGACTTGCTTCTCCGTGTGTGTTGTATTAGCGGACGGTGTAGACACTTTCACTGACATCTGGGAATCATCGAACCTGCCTCAATCGTTTATCTACCATCGCCTCGACCTCCGACCTCAGCCAAACCAATGCAGTTATTTTGACCGTATGGCGCTCAAAGGTAGGACACGAACTTATAACTCCAGGATGCGAAAATAGAGATATATAACGTCGCTTTTGATCAGTTTTGTCCAACTTCTAAAACAAAACGAATGTTCCAAAAGTCTTGAAACAGCCGTTAGTTGTCAACTTTTATAGTTAGAAGTAATGGTTTTTGATTAACTTTGTGGTCGCATTCCAACTGGAATTTGTTACGGATGTGTCTTTAGTCTAATAAAGTAGATACGGATATATATATATATATATTGTGAAATTTGAAATTCTATATTGATACGTTTTACATTTGATTTAAGACAAGACATCAGTGAAGTTTGCTCCGACGGCCTTTGTCGACCCGTACGAGTATCTAGACACGGAGGAGACGAAGACAACGGTAGATCGCTACGAGTTGTACATGTCGGGCAAGACAAATCCTGAAGATCACCCGCATTTTAAGGTACATACTCTGGATATCCTATTCCAAATAGTGATTATTCCTTGAATTAGCTCGGATAATGTACTAAAGAAATGCTTCGTTGACAGAGGTAGAGCAGATTAAAAGAAGGTGTTGATAAACACAGAGTTTCTTATTACTTGCACACGGAGGCAGTGCGACATAATTAAGAACTTGTTTCCTATATTTACCCTAAGCCAGAGTATTACACCTGCACTTCCAGTACGAACTGTATAAATGATTTGTGATGACAAATTCAATTCTTACAACATAACGTCTGCATTTATTGTGTGTGTGTGTGTGTGTGTGTGTGTGTGTGTGTGTGTGTGTGTGTGTGTGTGTGTGTGTGTGTGTGTGTGTGTGTGTGTGTGTGTGTGTGTGTGTGTGTGTGTGTGTGTGTGTGTGTGTGTGTGTGTGTGTGTGTGTGTGTGTGTGTGTGTGTGTGTGTGTGTGTGTGTGTGTGTGTGTGTGCGTGTGAGTGACAGCTGATATCTAATATATCTTATTATTGACGACAGGGAGGAGTAAGAGAATCAGTAGCATCAACTTTTCATTTGGAAAACATCTTATCTACGCGTCCAGCTAGCTACGCCATCTGGCGGTACATTGGAACTGAGGCTGGCGTCTACCGCAAATATCCTGGCACTCGAATAGTGAAAGAGTTCGATCACACTCAACGACCTTGGTACGTAAACATAGCGTTCATTGATGACATTCAACGGACGTGGAATGAAAGCTTAGCTTCCATAGATTACGTCCAATGATCACGGTTACATGCAGCTTAGTATAAGTATACTAATACTATGATGAAGATGATAATGACGATGGTGATGGCGATGATGATGTTGGTGGTGATTAGCCTGATTTCGATTGATCTCATCCAATGAACATGGTGTTTAAGGCATGTCTCCATTTGCCATCTCAGTCTCCTAGCCACATAGTTGCCTTACTGACTTACTCATGTCATTCCAAGCACGTATTGGAACAGTTTTTTCTTGTGGTTCAAGACCATCAGGGATTTTAATTATCAGCCAAATTATGTTTCTTTACACACGCACGCACACGCACACATACACACACACACATACACACACGCACGTAACGTACACACACGCACACACACCATACGCATAATTTTTTTAATTATAAATTTGCGTTTCATTCTTCATACTGTTACGAACTGAATGATTGTTCGTCGAACTACGATGATGACATGTCACTTTCATCACTATTATATTCTTACCTCCTTACGTTTCTTCCTACTTTGTTAACGTCACATATTGCGACAAGCCAACAACAAGACATTATTTTCGCTGTCATAACATTGTAACATTTATGGATCGTTTAAATGTATAAGTCGCATACAAATTGGGTTGTTGAGTGTAAGCCACTGTCACGTGTGTCAATTAATGTCAGCCGTTAGGTACTAGTAGGTACAGACGAGGCAACATTGCTCTTCGATGTACAAACGTGACATTCATTCTGTTTATATACAAATATACATTCTGTTCTACATGTAAATGTGACACCCATTTTGTTCTAGGTGAAAACTTAATTCCAATACGATCTAGGTACAAACGTGCCACTTGTTAGGTTCTAGGTACAACCATGGCCTCCGTTATGTTCTAGGTACAAACGAGGCCTCCATTTCAAGGGGCTCGCCACTTTCTCTACACCCTACAAGGACACATCAGGAGCTGGAACTATTCTCACGCTCAGTCAGTCCATTTATCAAGGCCGGTAAGCAACGTTGTGGTCATCTTTCTATATGCCTTTATTTGTACTAATTCAATAATTGGCTAGTTTGCACAAAACGTTGCTCTTCGTGTGCTACACGTTGGTAGAAGAGTAATATTATAGGAATGATTGCATTATCACGAGTTGCTCAAGGTAGTCGAAATATTGGGTCTGCTGTACTTCCTGGTCTGCTTTTAATTCCAGCATCCACGTACCGACCTTTCGTCAGACGACGGCTAGTCCATGAGTCAGACATTTGTGCCCCTATGTGGTGCCGATGGCCATAGCTGTGGTGATTGACATAAGGACGTTTCGTGGGTCTACGAGCAGTGGGCCATTGGTTCTTGACGAAAGGTCAATACTTGTGTATCCGCCCTTAGTGGTTTATTATGTTATGTACGTGGTTTGTGTGACGACTACCGTACAATCACTCCTGCTGTCTTTATTGTACAGCGCTAGCGGGCAGCACAAGAACAACGACCTAGTGACTGCTGTGATGGGCATGGACTTCACATTGTCCTATCTCTACTACCGAATGCTCACCACCTATTCCGCCTGCACAGCGCCAGAACACAGGTGAGTACGTCACATTAGACACGTCCCATGTCCTGCAATTTATGTTTAGCGAGTTGTGTCAGGCAAATGATGTGGAAGTCATATAGATGTACTGGAAATGATGAAGACTACAACATTTATAAAGAAGCACTTAATCAAGCTACAGCTGAAATTAGAAATTCAAAGAGAAGCTATGAAAAAAAATTAGCTAGTAATATAAAACATGACAGTAAGAGTTTTTATGCGTATATTCGAAGCAAACAGAAAGTTCAGGATAAGGTCGGTCCTCTAGAAGATAGTGCTGGAAATACAATATCAGAGGGATTCTTAATGGCAGAAGACCTGAATGAGTATTTTAGTTCAGTGTTTACCAGGGAAGATATTAGTTCACTGCCAGTACCAGAGGCTAAGTTCAAGGGGGCAGATTCAGACTATTTAGGACAGTTAGTTGTAACCTCGGAAATGGTAGCTAAGAAAATAAGGGCTATGAAGGATAATAAATCACCTGGAGTGGACGGGATTCCGCCCAAACTACTATTGGAAATTGTAGAACAAATTAGCGCACCGCTTGCAACAGTTTTCAATTTGTCATTAGAAGAGGGAGTGGTTCCTTTAGAATGGAAAGAGGCAAACATTATACCGTTATTTAAAAAAGGTTCGAGAAACAAGTCAGAGAACTATAGACCAGTGAGTTTAACATCAGTGATTTGCAAATTATTAGAAAGACTAATTAAAGATCACATGGTGGATTTTCTTGTTAAACATAACTTGATAAACCCATCTCAACATGGGTTTTTAAAAGCGAGGTCATGCTTAACAAATATGTTATGTTTTTTGGAAGACATCACTAGGTGGGTAGATGAGGGATCACCAGTAGATATCATCTATTTAGATTTTCAAAAAGCTTTCGACAAAGTACCACATCAAAGATTACTCCTTAAGCTAAAGGCCCATGGCATAGGAAATGGTATAATAAACTGGATAGAAAAATGGCTGAATGACAGAAGACAACGTGTAGTAGTTGATGGGGAGGCTTCAAACTGGAAATCGGTATTGAGTGGGGTACCACAGGGATCAGTACTAGGACCTATATTATTCTTAATATATATCAACGATTTGGACGATGATATAACAAGCAAGGTGTTAAAATTTGCGGATGATACAAAAGTGTTTAGAAGGATTAAAAATGATGGAGACAGACAGCATTTACAAGATGATCTTGATAGGTTGATCAAATGGTCTGAAAAGTGGCAAATGCTGTTCAATTTTGGGAAATGTAAATGCCTCCACACAGGTCATGGGAATGAAGAGGTAAAATATAAAATGGGGGGTACTGTTCTAAGTACTACTGTAAAAGAAAAGGACTTAGGGTTAACCATTAGTGCTGATATGAAGGTTTCAGAGCAGTGCGGAATTGCAGCGTCAAAGGGAAATCAAATTCTTGGATTAATTAGGCGAAATATAGCGTATAAGAAAAAAGAATTCATAGTACCGCTGTACAAAACAATAGTGAGGCCTCATTTAGAATATTGTATACAAGCATGGAGGCCATATCGCAAGAAGGACATAGATATGCTAGAAAGAGTACAGAGGAGAGCGACTAAAATGATACCAAATCTGAGGGATCTTAGTTACGAAATACGCCTAAAAGAATGTGGTTTAACAACACTAGAGACCAGGAGATTGAGAGGAGATCACATAGAAGTGTTTAAAATATTGAATGTTTATGAAAATATTGATAGAAACATTTTTTTCTCAGTTAAGAAAGATAGAAGGACCAGAGGACATGAAGCTACATTAGTAAAGGAGCAGTGTAGATTAGATATAAGAAAGTTCTCATTCTCACAAAGGACTGTAAATGAATGGAACAGATTATCTCCTGATTGTGTTGGTGCTAGTAGCGTGAATATGTTTAAAAATAAAATCGACACACACCTTAAAAAGGCGGCATACATGTAGATAAAAAGTATTGGACTCACGATAAGCCAAAAGGCTTCCTTGTCCAACTGCCATCCAGAGTAATTTTCTGGTTGGCAATCTTGTTAAATCTTGTTAAATCTTGTTAAATACATGCATTATGCCCAACGAATATGCACTGTTTTTGTATTCAAGTTGAGGGACGCAATCTGTTATAGGTGGGTGTTTAGTAAATGTGTACGATGTTTGAAAATAACTTGTAGCGATTACTTTAAAATTTGCAGGTGTTTCCTGGTCGACAGCAGTGGCTTTGTAGTTATTCACAAAGACTTCGTTGAAGACGGTTCGTCGACCGAGTCACTGAGCGATACGATGGTTCACATCAGCACAAAAGAGACGCTGATCGCGCGAGATCTGGTGGCGAGAAACGTCATGAAGAAGGCCGCTTGTGTCAACGTTCAAGAGTTTAGCAATCAGTACTTCTGGAAGGCGAGTGCAGGAAACATTGCAATATGACATAATAATGGCTGGTAAAATAAAAGGTGGTGTAATAATGTGGGGAAAATGTAGATGATTGAGTCTAGTTGGTGGACGGATAACAATGTATAATCCAAAGGAGTTATTTTCCAATCTCTATACAAAGAATTTGCGTGCAAACGAGTTCTTTTAAACGTATCCAACACGTGAATGTTTGCCTTTTAGAGGCTTTCGTCGATGTGACACACCAACTTCCTCAGTACATGTGACGTATGACGTCATCGTACATGTGAGATAGTTCGTAATTCCCCTCGTCTCTTCCTTGTCCACTATTTTCGCTCCGTCCCAGTCTATGATATGATATTTTGTGTTGTTGTGTGGTCTGTGATGGCGAATTTGTTGATGGTCGATATTGATATTTTCATTGCTCATCGTATATTTCTCTTTCCTTGTATTGTCACCATCCTTTATGTTTTCCTCAAGTCTCATGTTGAACAATCTTCCCGTCTCCCCAATATATTCAGCACCACAGTTCGTGCATGGTATTTGGTGTACCAGTTCGCCTTGTTCTTCTGGCTCCAATTTGTCTTTAGGGTGTATCAACATATGGGATGACTAACTGGCTTCTGTAAGTCTTACTCAATTAATTTTTTAGTCTTTTTTCTTGTTGCTATCCGTCACCTTTTCAAGGCCTTAGACGGATAACCACCCACTTTCAGGGCTCCTCTTGTGTGTGTGTCTCCTCTTCCCTCGTGTCCCCCTCTTCACACCGGTCCATCATGGTTCTGACGACTCCTACCTTTGGTGTTTGGGGTGGTGGATCGCAAGGTTCATGTATTGGTCAGAATGTGTATCTTCTTCCGAAACAGTGTAGATTTCAAGCTGCTATCTTCCTTTCTGGTGAACTTAGCATTATGGAAGGGCCGCACATGCGTAGCACTTTCTGGCCATGTACGATGACGTCATACATCACATATATTGAAGACGTTGGTGTGTCACATCGACGAAAGCCTCTACAAGGTAACAATTCACGTACTGGATATGTTTAAAACAACTCATTTGCATAGAAATAAAAGGTCCTGAAGAATTATCAGAAATCTATACAAGGCACAGCTTACGTGACAATTCTTCTTGTTCGCAGATATCTCTGCACAGCAACCATGATGGTCACGTATCTTCATCCTATTATACGTTGGCAGAAGTACCCGGAAGTAACATATTCGTAATCATCGCAAAAGGGTCGTCTTCCGGTCCTCCACACCAATGCAGATGGTGTGACGGGGTGAGAATGCAGTTTCGTTTATTTCTAAATGTATAAATCGCCGTAGGCATGAAATCAATAAATATTAATCTGTGACTGTAATACAATGTTATATTAAATTTGTACAAAATAAATTAACATACAAAGTGTTGAAGCTATGCAGAAAGTTAATTTTGAAATTGGGTCTTATAAATTATACGAAAAATAACATAAACAAGAAAATGAAGATCCCAACCTAAATTATAATATAATGCATAAAGAAATCATGCGCGTTAAAAGTAATTACATGCGTATTAAAATAATGAAACTCAAATACTAATCTAAAAACTTACAATACCATATTATATAAAGAAATATAAAGAAATATCCCGATTTAAGCAATACAAAACATATATCAGAAATACATGGACAATTATCAACGAAATTCTCTTAAAAAACAAAGAAGACATATTCATCAATTTTTAAAGTGAACGGTACTACCATAAAAAGATAAATAAGAAATTGCAAACAAATTAATTAACTATTTTATAAACATAGCTCAAACTATTGCAGAAGACATTAAATATGCAGAAAACAAAAAAATGACAATTACTTAAATACAAACGTTAGATCTGTTTTAAAATTTAAGAATGTGGATGAAGAAACTGTAAGGAAAACAATAAATGATCTCCCCACTAAAAACAGCAGTGGATTTGATTGAATTTCACCAAAGCCACTAACAATAATTGAACTGGCAATAATTAAATCGCTACCCTTAGTAATTGATCAAGTCATTAATACTGGCATATTTCCTGATAAACTAAAAATTGCAAAAGTAGTTCCAATTTTCAAAACAGATGACCTAACTCTAATAAAAGAATTACAGGCCAATTTCTCTCCTTCCAATGATTTCTAAAGTACTAGAGAAAACAATCCATAATCAGTTATCCACTTAATTTCTTTATTCTAATCTATTTTTTGATAATCAATACGGATTTATACCAAACCATTCAACATATTATGCATCACTCGAATTAATAGATATAATAATTACTCAAGTGAACAACAAAACAGTTACCAATTAGTATTTGTATTGACCTTTCCAAGGCTTTTGACATATTTTGAGATGGCAAGACTCTTCTGTTATTCGAAAGCTATTTAAGCAACCGAAAACAGTATACCGAATTTGAAAATACTACATCTAATACTTTACCTATAACAGTAGGTTTGCCACACGGGTCCATCCTTGGACCACTGTTATTTACTATGTAGATATATAAATTACTTTTCACAAACAAGCCAAATGTTAAAATTTATAATGTATGCTGATAATACCACTTTAGATAGCACCATTGAAACTTTTAGTGATATAGCACAAACTATAAATATAGAATATGTAATAAACGAAGAACTCCTCAAAATAATTGAGTGGCTTAATATTAATAAGTTGTCATTAAATAAAAGTAAATCTAAATATATGACCTTCCAAATGCCAAACAAACCTATACAAAGCCTATTTCTCAAAATATATAATATAAATATTGAGAGAGTGGAAGAATTTAACTTCTTGGGTTTAACTATAGATACTAACTTAAATTGGCAGAAACACACAGAAAAAGATCAAGTAAGTTATTCAAAACTGGAATATTAAATATATTAATATATGTGTTACCTTTAGAAATACAATTTTTATATATATAATGCACTGGTATTATCTCATATTAATTATTGTATTATTATATGGGGATACCAAGGAAACAGATTAACAAAAATTCAAAAGAAAGCGGTGCGAATTATAACATTATGTAAATACAATTCATATACAGAGCCGCTTTTTAAATAACTCAACCTACTAAAAGTAGAATACTTGCTAAATTACAAGAAATAAAATTGTATTACAACTAAAAATGCAATTTCTAAATCTCTGTACTCGCATACATGCGTACATGTGTACATGCGAACTCAATACATTACAAAGCAGGTTACGTCTACAACACAACCATCATACACATTTTGCAAGAGAATTCAATTAAATTTTTGTATGTTTGACATAATAATAATATTTTGTTATAGAAAACCTAGGATTAGATACACCAATAATATATTTTGTATGGGTGGCTCCTATGATAACGATCGGTATATATATATATATTTAGATATACATATACATACACAATTTGTATTTTTGTAATGCTGTTGGGAAAATAAAAGTAACCTTTATCATTTATTAAACCCTCTTAATGCAACATTTCCTAAAAACTGTTTAATTAATTGATATTCCATTTGCACATGCTCCTCAAATGTAACTAAACATAAACATTTAAAGTAAGAGCCACATAAAGTGTTGTGTTACTAAAACATGCTAGAGGAAGTAAACATATTTCCTTACAGAGGAAGTATAACAATTGTGAAATTTTGATATGAGTATCGTAATGTTTATTGTCTTTGAATGGTGAATCATGTTTACGTGTTGTGTTTCATAGGCGTAAACCAAAAAGCAATATAGATTGTGTATGTGTGTGTGTGTGTCTGAATGTGTGTCTAGGTCCAGGATGTAGAACCACGTGTGTAGCTTCAACGATCAGTTCACAGTTATAATAATATAAATGATAGCAACTGCTTTTGTTCCAATTACACGTATGCATTGATTAGAAAACAACATTGGCATCTAGACAAGGCATACTGTTTTATTTGATATGCTTTCATCACTGTTGGCTGTTGTTCGTTGATTTAATATTTAATAATGTATGTTTCATGTTCTACAGCGCAAGGACTTGCCATTTTGTGCCTCGGACGCGTGCAATTGCCCGTGCTATAGCCTGACGGACATCTACGAGTACTGCAAGGACACGTTCTCGCTACAGGCGTGAGTTCAACAACAACGCTTTACATGTCGATAACGCTAGCACAGTTCCAACAAAGTCATTAAATTGTCGAACAGAAAAATATTTAGACATTCGATAATGCCATATTTTAAAGTAATAATACGTAAATGCTTTTTAAAGACAACGGAGATCAACTAACACAATAACTCAGCATAACGATTCTTCTTATTTCATTGGCAAACGTTTAAAGTTTGTATAGTTACTTTGTCGCATACAGCGACGGCAGTCTGGTCTTTAGTGTTCAACATATCATCTTATAATTAGATAAGATCATAGATCAATTTCCACGATGTATTGTGTACATCAGTACGAATGATCGCAACTCAATGAGAACTGCAACCAGAATATATGGATTAGTAAATAACAGTAACTATATAACCCTCTACGCCCCCCAAGTCTTTAAACCACTGAAGACTGATATGTCGACAAATAATAATATGGCTTGTGTTAGTAGAACAAAAATAAGAACAAGAAATAACATAGTTCACTGAGTGTCAACAGTGGAAACATAGTCCTTTAGCCGTGTTGGCGGGGCCGCGTTGCCGGCCGAACGTTGCAATGGGGCGGCAGGAGTTGCACGTGGTGAAGCAGGAGCCGGGCATGGCGCCGGCTTGGGTGACGCAGACGATTGCGGCTGCGGTGGCGAGGCGTCTGCCAAGGATGGGGACCCAGGCGGAGCGGGTGGCAGCTTGGTCACAGGCGCTGGAGTCATCGCAGGTGGAGTGGGCGATAACAGTACGGTTGGCGTAAGTGTCGGTCGAGCGCGTTCTTTCGGTGATGAGGCTGATTGCTGCTGCGCCGCTGGTGCTCCAGAGTAGGCGACTGGCGGTGGAAGAAAGGCGTTGATGCCTAGTTGGCCAGGAGTCGTGCGCTTGATGGCGGGGTGAATCGTCTCAAGAACTTACGGTTCCGCATGGTGATGCGGCCCGAGCCGTCCACGCGGATCGCGTACTGATCATATTGCCGAACCTCGATCACTATCCCCGTTTTGCCCCATTTCCGCGGGTTGGGGCCGATTTGATTTTGAATGCGGACGAAGTCGCCCACCATGAGTGGCGGTAACATCTTCGTGTGTTCTGCCCATCGTTCGGCGTCCTTCATGTGGCGAAGCCGTAGCGCCTCCTCGCGTGCACTTAGTGTCTCACGTCACGTTGTGTGAGGTTTGTAGAGTCCTGGAAGGATGGGGATGAAGTCTCGGATAGGGCGTCCGAATATGCACATTGCCGGGGAGAACTTAGTGTCTTTGTCGTGTGTGTTTCTATACTGTAGTATGGTCCGCTGGAATTCATCAATATCAAGCTCGCCGTTGGGGCTTGTATTGCCTGTTATCAAGCGCTTCACCGTTTTCACGCCGACTTCCGCTCGACAATTACTGTGGTTTCTGAGGTCAGTGATGGCCGAGGTAATTCCGGGCCAAAAGACGCTGTGTTCCGCCCGAGATATCATTGACGATATGCCCTGGTGAGCGGCGTACAGTGATTGCAGTACATCGAGGCGCAGTGAGCGGGGGATGACTATTCTGTCGTATAAAACTACACCGTCCACAGTGTAGAGGTTGTCGCGATACTGGTGGTACTGGCGTAGTTCTATTGGCAGCTCGTAACGGAATTCCGGCATCCCCGACTCGATGATTTCCATCAGCTTGACCATGGCCTCGTCGCTATTGGTTGCCATGCGGACTCCATCCCAGGTGACGGCCTTAAGGGAGCAGAGTGATGAGAGGGCGGCGTCGTGAACTGAGTGTTCTACATCGTCCTGAAACTCTTCACCGCATCGGATGCCGGCCAGGAAGGAGGAGCGTAGTTCCGGGAGTGTTGGTAATCCTGCGGGAAGAGCACCGTCTTGCAGGGACGTGACGTCATCTGGTAGATGCATTTTGACGGGGTTGCCGGTAGGGTGGCGAGAGATCGCGTTAGCGGCTCGGTGCTTTACACCTGGTATGTGGACTACACGGAAGCGATATCCGAGGGTCTTTTCCTTGAGGTTTCTCAGACGAGTGTTTTAAATCTCCTCAAGAGATCTGTCGCCGAAGGTCTTTAGCAGCGGCTTATGGTCCACGGCGAGGGTGAGGTTTTCGCAGCCGAGGATGACGTATCTGGCCTTGTTTAGTGCGTCAGCGACTGCCAGGGCTTCGCCCTCTACAGGCGCGTAGCGTGACTCAGCCGGGTGGGTGAATCGACTTCCGGCGAGCGTAATCTTCCACCCAGCACGGCAGCAGAAAGGCTTGTTGCCGCGGCACTCACAATGCTTTTGGAATAACCAGAATCCTATTCCTGTCTTGGACCAGTCAGTGGCTAGGCATGTTGATCGTGACGCATCAAATATTCTGACCCCTTCCTCGATTTCACTGATGATGACGCTTTTAGACTCTTCGAAAAGTGATTGCATCTCATCGTTCCAGGTGAATGTGGTTCCGGGCTTCAACAGGACCCGGAACGGAAGCATTCTTTCCGCAGCGGCGAACGCGTATGCCACTTGGTTGACAAAGCCGAACCGGGCGCGTATGTCCGTGATGGTCTTGGGTGTCGGGAAGTCGAGGATCGATTCTGAGAATTTCCGGGATGGACGGATACTATCTGGTGTGATCTCGAATCCGGCAAATTCGACAGTGTTCTGAGCAAAGACGAGCTTACTCGGGTTGAGTGTGATACCATGATTGCCACATATGTCGAGCCACTTCACTGCCTGGTGGAAAGCCGCGGTTATGTCTTTGGACCACAGGATTGTGTCAACGATACACTTCGTCTTGTTCGGAAAACGTAACACAATTTCGTCGAATCTTCGGGTGTAACCGTCTCCAGAAGCAATGTAGCCCTGTGGTGCCGTCCTGTATCTGTAGCGTCCCCACGGCGTGATAAATGTTGTCAGTGGGCGATCTTCTTCGCGTACGGGCACACTATGGTAGCCATTCCAAGCATCGAACACGGTTTTCTTCGTGCATTGTGGCACAGATCTCGCCTGGTGGCAGGGTGGCTGAGTATGATGCGTCTCGCGAGTGGCATACTTGTTAAGGGGCTGAAAGTCGACGGTGCGGCGTGGCTTGCCGTCCTTCTTAGCGCACACGACCATGCGGTGACACCACGTTACCGGCTCGCCCACATGTACTGGCTCGATGACTCCGAGGAGAACGGTCCGGTCGAGACCGGCATTTACATCTGCTCGCCAGTGTAGGGGTACTGGGATTGGCGAGTGGCATGCGAACGGTTTGACATCGGGGTCAATCATGAGCTGTAGGGGTGGACCACTCATCATCGGGGTCAATCATGAGCTGTAGGGGTGGACCACTCATCATCGGGGTCAATCATGAGCTGTAGGGGTGGACCACTCATCATCGGGAGTGGCTGATGTTCGCATGTGTTGAAGGTCGAGCCCTTGTAGTAGTCTAGCAGGAACTGCCGTAACGTCTCGCAGTTATCGTCAGTTGCCGGACATGGCAGCTGAGTGGGTGAAGGAGGCGGCAGTTCACGTTTCGGGCAATTACAATCGGTGATGAGGCCGATATTGTTACGGAGATGATCGGGAGCATCGGACGTGGCATCCGCAGCTGTATGTCTGGTGATCTCGCCGACCTTTGGGAACTGCTCGGTTATCATCCCGAGCGCAACACAGGCCTCCCTGCTGAGGAACACTTTGTTGTCAACATCTGTGACGTAGACGATTTGACGAGTCTCGAGGACTCCATTCGATGTTCTACCTGAGAACCTCAAGATGGCGGTGCCAATGATGTTTATACCGCGCTTGTTTGCAGCATGCATTTTCATCGTTACCAGTATCAGTTCCCGTTGATTGATGCCGAGGTGATGGATCGCCTTGATACCGGCAAGACAACTCTGGCACCCCGTGTCTGCCATGCACAGTATATATGCGTGTCTAGGGGTGCGGGTGAGGAGAGAGTCGAAGCCGAAGAGTTTGTAGTCATCGACGAGGACGTCCACTCCATGTTTGACGAACGGCTGAGGTTTAGAGGACTGCTTCAGCCACGTGTCAGACAGTTGGTTGTACAGGTGGTGATCAAGTGCAATGAAGCGTTCATTGCGACGTCGGCCTGTGTTGTTGATGATGCAGAGAGAATCAAACACGGCGTCTTCCTGTAGCTCAACCTTGGTGTCTTCTCGTTTGCGGCGGTACTTCCCCCGGCAGACCACTTCGAAGTGATGCTTCTTGTGGCAGGTGGTGCACGTCGAGTTGTATGCGGGGCATTCGGCGCGTCGGATGTCCTGTGGGACGTTCCTTCCGTGCCCTTTTTTGCCGCAGGGGTTCTGGTCGGTTGATCCTGACCTGGGTTCATGCGGTCGAGTCATTTGCGAGTGTTTGAGCTCTTGGCTGCCTCTGCCCCGTGCGTGTCGACCAAGCGTGAGGCTGATCGTTTTCCGGCTTCTTTTGCTTCAACAAAGCGTAGGACTCAATGTTCATGTCCTGATTTTTGTCGCTGAACAGGTCCAGTTGGATTTCCGGATCCTCCAGGCCCCTGATCACCACGTCTCGTAGCACTTCTTCTGTGTAGTTAACGGTCTGTGTGCAATTTGGGCACGGGAGGGAGAACTTGCAGACGCCTGTTTGGCCGCGGCACTGAATGACCTGACAGTCTCGTCTCTGTCTTGGCGCATGTTATGCAGGGTGACCCGAGCGAGTGTTTTCTTCCCTGACAGCCAAGGTACGCACCAACGTCAATATCCCCTCCATCAGTGAGTGTACGACCCATGCCAATGGAGTGTGACGTCCTTTCGCAATTGTTCGACGCAGCATTCGAGTAGTTGAATTATTCTATCTTTGCCCGATACTTTTTTTGCTTCCACGTAGTCGGACCAGGAAGTAGTCCCATTCTTCGCTGCTCCCCGCCGATGTGACCGTTGGTCGTTTCACCCTTTCCACTTTAGCAGCGGCGGCGTTTGTGGAGGATGTTAGGGCGTGAGTGATCGCGTGGGTGTTGAGTAGCGCCACGGCGATGATCGCGTCAACATCGTCTGTCACGTACGTGCAGTTAGGGATGGGACAGGCCACCACAGGCATGGTGATGCTCGAGTACGTCTGGTAGTCGTCGATGGAGATTGAGTTGCGATCATACATAAGATCAGATATCAATTTCCATGATGTATTGTGTACATCAGTACGAATGATCGCAACTCAATGTGAACTGCAACCAGAATACATGGATCAGTAAATAACACTATATAACCCTCTAATAATAATAATAATAAAGTCTTATATAGCTCTGTATCCAGTCCTTAGTTCTGTTCAAAGCGCTGTACAAAAACGTTCACAATTGTATGGCACTCATTTAGGTACTGAAAGCGATTTTTAAAAGGCGTGTCTTCAGCGCCGTCTTAAACGACGCAATAGTGTCACACTGTCTGACTGACTGTGGTAGATTGTTCCAAAGTACAGGGGCCTCTTTGGAGAACGCACGGTCTCCGAAAGACTTGAGGCGTGTGGTTGGTACTGTCAGCAAACCAGCAGAATTTGATCGGAGGGAGCGTGTGGGCTGATATTCAACACGATGCTCGGAAATGTATTGCTGTGAGAGTCCGTGGAGTGCCTTGAAGGTGATCAGGAGAATTTTAAACGTAATTCTTTCTTGGATGGGAAGCCAATGGAGATATTTCAGGACTGGTGTTACGTGCTCGTGTTCGTGTGATTAGACGGGCAGTTCTGAATGCACTGCAGTCTGCGTAGCTGACACTTGTTAATTCCGAACAGCAGCGAATTACAACAATCTAGTCTGGACTTTATAAATGAATGGATGATTTGCTTGGCAGATCCTGGCGTAAGAAATGTGATGATTTTACCCACATTTCGGATTTGCAGACCAGAAGATCTACAGATGGCACTGACTTGCTGATCCATTGTAAGTCCAACATCGAACATGACCCCAAGATTTCTGACACATGTACTGGGGCTCACTTGGGTGTCTCCAACGTCGATCTGTGTTGTTTGAGGTATCTTTCTGCGAAGCGCCTCTGATCCCGTGAACATAACTTCAGTTTTGTCACCATTTAATTGAAGTTTATTTGCTGTCATCCAACCGTTGATGTCAGCAATGCATGTTTATAGCTGAGATATGGCAACAGATGTGTCGGGGATCTTGAATGTTGTGTAGAGCTGCGTATCGTCAGCGTACATATGAAAATCCAAGCCATGTTGTCGGATTTTGCAACCCAGTTCACCAGCCGTGTATATTGTGAACAGTGACGGTCCGAACACTGACCCTTGGGGGACACCGCATGTCAGCACGGACACGTTCGAGACGGCTTCTTCAATCTTAATAGCTTGTTTCCTGTCTTGAGATTGAGAGGAGATCATATAGAAGTGTTTAAAATATTGAATGGTTATGAAAATATTGATAGAAATATGTTTTTCTCATTTCAGTTAAGAAAGGTAAAAGGACTAGAGGACTTGAAGTTACATTAGGAAAGGTGCAGTGTAGATTATATTTAAGAAAGTTATCATTTTCACAAAAGGACTGTAAATGAATGGAACAGATTATCTGCTGACTGTTTTTTTGTAGATTGTGGGATGCGCGTGTATGTGGCTGCACCATAACAAACTCTGGAATATTTCAATTTGTATCAAGTTTTTACTCAGGACACAGCGGCGAAGTTTATACAACTGATTTTATGAAAGTATAATGATGCTGCTGGATTATGCTGTTTTAGCAAGCGCTTTTTTCATTTTTTTTTGTATTTTAGTAACATTTACATTGTGTGCACCTGTCAAGTTAAATTGCACCTGTGTTGCGACATTGCTGGTCGACCAGGCGTGACGTTGACAACAAGAACATTGAACAACCATTCCTGCTGCATGGTCACATACAATAGGACTGAAAATTACTGTTCACTATATGTGCCTCTGTGACCTGAGTTTACCCACCACAGGATAATTGTATTGCACCGCGTGAACCCTTGAGTCATCGTCGTTGGACTCGTAGGGGCTGTAGGACTGGCAGGTCCAAGAAAAGATTATTGTTGAACTCACTAATCCTCTCCCCCGCCCCTGTTTACTGTGAGACGCAAAACCTGACAACGAAACTAAAATTTGATTGCAGTGGACATTCACACATGTCCACGTATAACAAACTATGTGAGACCTACACTAATTGCATGTCTACTAAATACCCGGTCCGTGAAATATAAAGTGGATCAACTAGTCAAGTTGCTTGAGGACAATGAACTTGATATTCTAGCACTGACAGAAACCTGGCTGAGCCCGGGTGATGCTAGTCGGACAGAGATCAATGCGTTGTCACAAAAGGGCTACATATGTGACCACAGACCGCGTAGTGACAGAACTGGAGGAGGTGTTGATGTCATCTACCGTGCATCTTTCGTCCTATAGTCCTCCACCTTCTGTCCGTAATGGCCTGAGCGCATTGATGTTCATGGATTAATTTTCAGATTTTCTGCAGTATTTCTGCATGGGCCATGACAAGTTTGTGATTGTCGGGGATTTCAACATACACGTTGATGTATTGGATGATACAAAGACTGTACGCTTTCACAACATCTTAGAATGCCATGGTCTGCATCAGCATATGATGGAAAAGACACATTCACATGGTCACACTCTATACCTAATAATCACGCGATCCGAAAGAGACATCATTAGTGATATCGTGATTGAGAATCCGAGTACATCCGACCACTCTGCAGTGTCATTCAAGGTACAAGGTTGTAAACACTGTGCTCCTATGAAACGAGTCAGCTACAGATTATACCGAAATGTAAGTGCGTCTGACATGCAAGCAGACATTTTCTCAGTCAGAGCTGTACACTGGTCCAGCTGATGTATTGGATGGACCTGTTCGCCAGTATGACTCGGTCTTGCGCGGCTTGTAGGATAAACATGTTCCCGTAAAGCAGAACACGATCACTGTGCGACCCGTCGTGAAATGGTACAACAACGAGTTACGCAAGGTTATACAGACACGTCTGAAATATGAACGTCTATGCCGGAAATCTGCACTTGAAATTCATCGCCAAATGTTCAGGCACCAGTGCACGGTCGCAAATAACTCTCTTCGTCAAGCCAAACATCGATACTATTCCAACAGAGTTGTTGAGGCTGGATCAAACTAAAAGAAACTTTACCGCATTGTGCAAACAGTGATGCACACTCGGGTGGACCCGCCACGGCCAACACATGCCTCTCAGGAAGCTGTGTATGATCTTTTCTGAAATTACGTTCAAGGGAAACTGCAAGCATTCGCTGTGCACTGGATCGCCGAGCGGGAGCACAACGTGATGCCCAGACCACTACTTATGAACGTGATGGACGTTATCCGTTGGACAGTCTGTCGCCAGCCTCTGGGGATGAGGTCAGAAACATCATTATATCATCTGCTCCTCGAGCCTGCGCTCTCGATCCTTTGCCGACATGGATGCTGAAGAATTGCCTTGACGCACTTGTCGTTGTCATTACCAGGATCTCGCTGACCACAGGAGATGTGTCAGCTAGCTTGAAAGCGGCACATGAGACCCGCTTCTTAAGATGCTGTCCATGGATTACGAATGTCTTACAAGTTACCGACCGATATATAATCTCAGTTTCCTGTCCAAGGTAATTAAGAAACTGATGTCGTCACGTTTGTCACGTCACATGGCACAGCACAACCTATTTGAAGTGAATCAGTCAGCAACAGAAAGTGCCCCAGTACACAGACTGCACTGCTGAGAATCCAGAACGATTTACTCATATCTGCGGATAATCGGTGTGTCTCGTGTCTAGTCCTCCTTGACTTGTCTGCTGCCTTTGACACGATTGACCACCAGGCGTTTGTGTCACGTCTATCGAAGACGTTCGGCCTTTCGGGCACAGCATTAAAGTAGTTTACCTCGTATATCGAGAACGGAAACAGGCTATTAAGATTGGAGAAACCATCTCGAACGTGTCTTTGCTGACATGCGGTGTCCCCGAGGATCAGTTTTGGGACCGTCATTGTTCACAATATACACTATTGGAGAACTGGATTGCAAAATCCGACAACATGGTTTGGATTTTTATACGTACGCTGACGATATGCAGCTTTACACAACATTCAAGAACCCTGACATATATGTTGCCATATATCAGCTACAAACAAGCATTGCAGGCATCAACGGTTGGGTGACAGCAAACAAATTATGTTCACGGGATCAGAGGCGCTGCGCAGAAAGATACTTAAAACAACAAAGCTCGACGTTGGAGAAGCCCAAGTAACCCCCAGAACATGTGTCAGAAATCTTGAGGTCATACTTGATGCTGGACTTGCAATGGATCAACAAGTCAGTGCCATCTGTAGATCTTCTGGTCAGCAAATCAGAAATGTGGGTAAAATCATTAATTTCTTACGCCAGGAGCTGCCAAAAAATCATCCATTCATTTATAATGTCCAGACTGGATGGTTGTAATGTAACACAAGCACGCAACACCAGTCCTGAAATATCTCCATTGGCTTCCCACCCAAGAAAGAATTACGTTTAAAATTCTCCTGATCACCTTCAAGGCACTCCACGGACTTGCACCGCAATATATTTCCGAGCTTCGTGTTGAATATCAGCTCACACGCTCCCTCCGATCACATTCTGCTGGTCTGCTGAAAGTACCAACCACAAACATCAAACCTTTCGGAGACCGTACGTTCTGCAAAGCGGCCCCTGTACAAAAAAAAAATACCACAGTCATTCAGACAGTGTGACACTATTGCGTCGTTTAAGACGGCGCTGAAAACACACCTTTTTAAAATCGCTTTCACTATCTAAATGAGAGACATAGAATTGTGAACTTTTTTGTAAAGCGCTTTGAACAGATCTAAGGACTGGATACAGCGCTATATAAGACTTTATTAGTAGTATATATTATTATTGTGCGGATGCTAGTAGCGTGAATATGTTTAAAAATTAAATCGACACATACCTCAGAAGGGCGGGATACACATGGATAAAAGGGTTGAACTCTCGATAAGCCAAAGGCTTCCCTGTCCATTTGCAGTGACGGCTGGACGGTCTGTGATGTTCAACATGTCACGTTGTGGTTTGTAGTTACGTGCGGCCAGTCTGTGGTGTTGATCATATCACGTTGTGGATTGTAGTGATGGTTGGCCGGTCTGTGGTGTTGATCATGTCACGTTGTGGATTGTAGTGATGGTTGACCGGTCGATGGTGTTGATCATGTCATGTTGTGGTTTGCAGTCACGTCTGGCCGGTCTGTGGTGTTGATCATGTCGTGTTGTGGTTTGTATTGACTGTTGGCTGGCCTGTTGTGTTGATCATGTCACTTTGTGGTTTGTAGTGACGGCTGGCCGGTCTGTGGTGTTGATCATGTTACATGGTGGTTAGCAATGACGGCCGGTCAGTCTGTGGTGTTGATCATGTCGTGTTGTGGTTTGTGTTGACTGCTGGCTGGCCTGTTGAGTTGATCATGTCACGTTGTGGTTTGACGTGACGGCTGGCCGATCTGTGGTGTTGATCATGTCACTTTGTTATTTGTAGTGACGGTTGGCCAGTCTGCGTGCCACAGTCTGCTGTCATCAGTCTGGAAGACCTGCGAACTGAAGAGAAGACAACAATATCCAATGTGGCCACCTGCTTCAGCTACTCGTGTCATTGTAACGTTAACATGAGGTGAATGTAAATCTATTCATGCGACGTTTTCGCAGTGACACATTCGCTTGTTAATGAGAGAGAAAAGGGAGAGAGAGAGAGAGAGAGAGAGAGAGAGAGAGAGAGAGAGAGAGAGAGAGAGAGAGAGAGCGGCGAGACAGAGACAGAGACAGGAGACAGGAGACAGGAGACAGGAGACAGGAGACAGGAGACAGAGAGACAGAGAGTCAGAGAGTCAGAGAGTCAGAGAGACAGAGAGACAGATAGACCGAGAGACAAGGAGAGACACAGAGACGCAGAGAGGGAGTGCGTGCGTGCGTGCGTGCGTGCGTGCGTGCGTGCGTACGTGTGTATGTTGGTGTGGTTGTGGTTGTGCATGTGTGTGTGCGTGCGTGCATGTGTGTGTATGCGTGGGAGTGCGCGTGCGCGTGCGCGTATGCCTGCGTTTGTGGGTAAGTCTGCAAATTCGATGACTGGATGTATTCCAAAGTTGTAATCGTTCGGTTTTTATGTGTACACTTGAATGTCACCAAATTTAGTGTAGTTGGTGAACACGTCGTTGTCTTTCAGCGCGTGTGTCTCGGCCCCTGGCTGTACGTGGTGCACATCACACGGCGTGTCTGGAATGCCTAGCGTGTCAGGCGGGTCAAGGCGGCATCAGCCCTACTGCACCGGGCAGGATCCGTGTCAAGTGATCACTCCACAAGTGCATGGCGAAGGAATCAAGGGTGGAGCAGATGGAAAGAACGGTTCTACAGACGGACCGGAACCAATAAGTGGAGAAGGAGGTAAAGGGTGCACAGACAATGCTGAATTGTCAACGTCATAGTTTGTCTAATATTCTTCAGTGTGCCAATGACGCAGCATGTGTTTTTGTAGGATTATGTTAGTACTCATAGGCGTAACTAAATAAAAACATACAAACGCACGTACACAAGAAGATAAGCGGAAGCACACGCGTGCGCGTACAAACACACACGCGTGTGCGCATGCGTACATGCAATATGCAAGTACATATACTAAATACATGGGGTACATACTCTGATTTAATCAAACGAAAAATTTATCAACTAGAAGGCTCTTTTGAACTAAACCAATAGTTTTTCAGCAAATTGCGCATGTGCAGACAAAAGGTTGTTTATTGTAGGTGCCGCTAATGCCAGTGGCAATTCCAACGCTAGTGCCAGTGACAGCAAGGTAGGCGTGATATTACCTACTGTGTTGGTGCCAATCCTCGTCATTGTCGTTGTCGCTGTCGCTGTCTGGATGTATCGTCGGAAAAGCCTCCCTCACCTAACGCCGACGACACAGCCGACGTCTCAATCAAACGGCGCGTTTCAAATGGACTCCCGACCGCCGCCGACAGCACCCCCTTACGACATCGACTTGCCTCCACCATACACGACTGCAACTAGCGGACATGTGCCGTGAGGTTAACCCTCACTTGTAACAGAAATGTATAAAATCACAGCGAACTCTTGCGGCTATCTACTTCCGTTGTTTTGTCGCGCATGCTCAGTAATGGCTCGTCGTCCTCAGTGAGATATATATACTCTATTGACTGAATCTCGCGAGACTTTAGTGCACTTGACTAAGCACAGGTAATTTGTTTCAATGACCGTGTCTTGAACTGTACATGTATTATTTACACGTATTTGACATGATATGTGAGCACTGAATTAACCCGTCACATGTGGAAAATATATATAAAATATATAAGGACAACCTAACTTGGACCTTATTGGTTTGGGTAAGGATAAACCCAGAAGATAGTCCGTGATGTGGATCAGTTAATACGTATACTCCATCGTGAATCACTTATGACATAATTATCATCACGAGAGTTGTCACCTAATCTAACGTGTTTTAAAACCTTAACATTAATCAACAACATGCTACATCCGAGAAAGTTATGATTGACCTCTAGACAATCTTGTTAGCACCTTAGTACGAAACATAAATGCAATGAATCGTTCAGTTTAAGAACTGGCAAGAGAGTAGAATATCTTTATAAATAAATTAAATACATTAGTCTTAGCTTGATTGTAAGAACCAGGCATGAGTACCGAATAACCAAAGAACAATTTCAGGAAGTAAACTTGCATTCAGCCACACCTGCCTTCTCTGTTACTGGTGTTTACTATTTGAACATGTCACAGGCCTATACAAGTTGAATATTTCATGGATGCTATAATCCAATGGTAAACCACGTTTCTGACATTTTAAGTGCAACTTAGTGGGCTACATACCTCAAATATTGCCATTGTTGTGCCACAAGTATGGTATTAGTAAGTTATAATAAACGAGGAACAGATGAGTTGTGTTTAACCAATCGACCACGAAGGCACACACTTCGTGGAGGACGTGTATCTTTAGCTGGAGAAATTGTGAAATATAACATTATGCTCTTCCGCCGAAGATTGTCGAGTATTGTTTTAATAAAGGAAGAGTTTTGTTTTAACTACTTGTCGTTCTCATATATTAACACATACGCACACACGCAAGCACACACGCACGTTCGCACATACACGCATGCAAACACCCCCATACACATACAAACACGCACATTTTGATGGATGAGGTTTATACGGAACGAGATTATGCTATTGTTTGTTTTTATAAATTGTTGCTACGGTTCGTTTGATTGAGGCGCACCATTTAAGAAACTCCATAGTTCACATGTCTCCGTGTCATCACTAAATAGTATGTTTTATCTTCGTAATTTGTGCCATCAGGCTGTTGTCTCACTGTGACAATGGTGTACATTACCAAGAACAACTGTGACAAGATGTTACGCTTTTCCTCAAAGCATTTTGACTGACAATCCACGCCTTGCGAAAGGTGCGACAATTTGTTGGTAAAGCCTCCACAAAACAAGATGTGTATGACATTAAACATGAACCCAATATCTCTTGAATCATATTAATGCATTGTCCGAGTACATTAGATTTTACCAATTATAGATTTGTTATGTTAAATCGTCCGTCCAATTATATCAATCAGTCAGATGTTATGCTAATAATTCACATCAATTATAGGTGGCAGTCTCCATATAATCCTATCTGCGTCACTATTCACCAGGTAGCAACACTTGTACAGTCCACTGCACTCTCTGTGGCAGAAGCATAGGCCTAACATGTGACAAGAACGTAATTCCTTGGATTATTTGGATATTTCAATAATAAGCAATTCACAGAACGATATTATACATTTCGTAGTTTGACTATCTATTTTGCACATATAGCAATGTGTTCTTGACAGAGGTGCCCAGTTGTACCGCTGTAAAATGTTGGTTGGACAGTATAAATGGATTCAAAATATGTAATTATGTTATTGAGCCTTGACATTTACGGGTTTATGATGATTCAAAATCAGAAACAAAAAAATAATCGTGATGTATCGGTCTGGCGGTAGATTTCAGCACTGAAGCAGTAGACCGTGAGAGTATCAAAAAAGACAAAAACGGTGAGTTCTGTCGCCAAATCTGTAGACTTTGCACCGACGTATTGCTATTTGTAGATAGAGTATTGTTTGCGGAATGCACATCAAGCTGTTTCGTCTCTTCTTAGTGTATGTAGTGTTTGAGGGTGGAATGTCTGATGAAGGAGGTGTGTAAGTTGACGGATATAGTGAAGGAGATGGAGGTGAGACTCATCATGAAAATAGATGGAACAGAGAGGGATGACACGGAGAGGGTTTGGAATACTACGTCAGAGAAGGAGCAGAGTTGTGACACGGAGACTGAAGAAAGGAGATTGAGAGAAGGGAAGGTGACAGATGTGAAGGGACAAGGAAATGAGACGAAGATAGAGGGACGGAGGAAAAGAGTTCGGCAGAGGAAAACAAAACGGGTCAGTGAGGATAGATCAACAGGAGGTCACACTGCAGAGAACGAGGAGAGATGCGACCGCGATACAGGTGGTGAAGAGGTAGATACCACAGAGTTGGTAAGACTGTGAAACAAAAGATTGAGAAGAAGACATATAGAAGAAGACAGAGTGTTCAGCAAAAGAAAGGTAAACAGGTCGGTGTTGAGGAGTTGCAACAGAAGGAAGGCAAGAGTTATGCAAAAGCAGTAGTTAAGGGGAAAGAGAGGAAACTGCGAGTGGTCACGGGGGATTTATTACCAGGAAGTTGGACAAGCCAATAAACAAGGGGGAGGATATAACTGTATGTCTACCAGGGCCAAAGAGAGAGGATGTCACAAAAAGAGTAGGCCGGGTAATGATTAATGGAAACGGGGGAAATATTATTGTGCAACACATGTTATGTATGGAGGAAGGAGTCGGCTTCGTAGACATTTGGGCATGCTTTGTAGGGAAAGAAGATCTGTTTTTTATTGAGCTACATCTGACAGGAAAAGGAGCAGCAGTTCTAGGTAGCGAGTTCATTGGGTGTATAGTTGAAGGTACACGCACAGTTGAGTATTTAAACAAGATCCACAGGGGGGATACGTAGACCCACCTTAAAGAAATAGTACAAACAAATCTAGAAGGATAGCTTCACCAAATATACATAACATCGAACTTAGATGTGCATATTTAAATACCAGAAGCATAGTAAATAAGAAAAGCGATTTATACATCATGGTAGTGGATATACACTCCGATATAATAGGCATCACAGAATCATGGGCACATGAAGACATGGCAGATGCTTATGTAATGTTTAGAAAGGACAGAGAGACGAGGAGGCGGAGTCATTCTGTATATTAAAGAATCCATACAGGCATTTGAAGTACAAATGAAAAGAAAAGCAGATTGCGAGGAAGCTATTTGGTGCAGCATAGTTACCAGAAACTCAACATCAATATAGGACTAGTTTATCGTAGTCCTAGCATAAGACAAGAGGATGGTGTAAAACTGCAAAATGCCATAAAGGATATAAGTAAAGGGGAATGTATTATAATGGGTGATTTTAATCATGAACATATTCAGTAGAAATCATTGTAGAGTGCTGGAGGTGATAACCAACAGTTTCTAATACAGGACTGTTTCCTTACCAACCATGTTTTGGAACCAACCAAAGGTGGGAGTGTGTTGGATTTAGTGTTCTCTTCCCAAAATTAATCAGTTGATAATCTTAAAATACATAAACCTTTGGGATCTAGTGATCATAACCAGTTCCATTGTATTATAAAAGTACAATCAGGGAATAATGTTAAAAAGTGATGGAAGAGAAATTTTAACGAAGGTTATAAAACAGATGAGAAAGTATTTAGCACACATAGATTGGACTAACTTAATGAAGGACAAGACAGTAACAGGATGTTGGAACATTTAAAAAATGAGATTTAGGGCATTACTGAAAGATTTGTTCCCCTGAAAGGCAAGGGAAACGATCTAGGAAGAAACACGTATCAAAAGAAGCTATACGAATGATTGCTTAACAAACAAATTATGTGGAGAGTTTACACAAACACTGGAAATATAGAAGACTATGACAACTACAAAGAGGCCCTTAATCTAGTCACAACCGAAATTTGAAAATCCAAACGAACATTTGAGCAACAATTGGCGAATGATACCAAAACAATTATAACAAGAGTTTCTACGCTTCAGTAAGAAGTAAAGGTTCGTGATAAGGTGGGACCACTATAAAACAGTGCAGGAAACGTAATATGTGATGGGTTTCAAATGGCAGAGGCTCTGAACAAGTATTACATATCAGTGTTTACCACAGAAGATACAAGTTCATTGTCAGCACCAGTTACTACATTTCTGGGTGATGAATCAGATAAGTGTGTGTTACTCCTCCTTAAATGATGTCAAGGAAAATTAAGAAGATGAAAGAAAACAAATCACCTGGAGTTGACGGGATACAACCGAAATTACTTAAGGAAATTGTAGAGCAGATCAGTACACCACTTGCTATATTCCTTAATTGTTCTCTTAAAGAGGGAATCGTTCCATCAGAATGGAAAGAAGTAACCATTACGGCATCATTTAAAAAATGATCTATGAGCATGATAGAAAATTACAGACCAGTTAGTTTAACATCAGTTTTATGTAAATTACTAGAAACGCTTGTAGGAGACCACGTGGTGGGATTCCTTGTAAAACACAAATTAATAAATGAATCTCAACATGGGTTCATAAAAGCTAGATCTTGTCTAACCAATCTCTTATGTTTTATAAGAAATTTCAAAGTGGATAGATGATGGGTCATCAGTGGATGGTGTCTACTTAGATTTTCAGAAAACATTTGATAAAGTGCCACATCAAAGATTGTTACTTAAACAAAACGTTCATGGAATATGGGAAGGTGTGGATAAAAACACCGTTGACAGACTACAGAACACAGAAAGTAACAGTAGAGGTGGAGATTCCAAACTGGAAACGAGTTTTGAGTGGAGTGCCACAGTGGACGATGTTGGGACCTTATTTTTGATATATTTTTGATATATATATATATATATATATATATATATATATATATACAAATGATTTGGATGATGATGTGTCAAGCAAAGTACTGAAATTTGCAAACAATGCAAAAGTGTTCATAAGAGTTAAAACAGATGCAGGTAAACACACTATACAAGATAGTCTAGCCAAATTAATCAAATGGTCTTAAAAATAGCAAATGTTATTCAATTTTGGGAAGTGTAAATGCATCCACATAGGACATGGAAACGTGAACAAAGAATACATAATGGGGGTACTATATTAGTTAAACTTTAAAAGAAATGGACTTAGGAGTAACAGTTATTGCTGACATGAAAGTTTCGGAGCAATGTGGAATTGCTGTTTCAAATGGTAACCAACTACTAGGGCTAATTAGGAGAAACAGCTAATGTGCCACTGTACAAAGCAATAGTTATGTCACATTTGTAATATTGTCTACAAGCATGGAGGCCATATTGTAAGAAGGATGTAGATAAGCTAGAAAGTGTGCAACGAAGAGCAACTAACCTGATTCCTGAACTGAAAGATCTTGGTTATGAAAGACGCCTATTAGAATGTGGGCTAACAACACTAGTGACTAGGAAACTAAGAGGAGACCGAATAGAAAGTTTTAAGATATTGAATGGTTAGGAGGATATTGATAGAGATATGTTCTTCAAACTGAAAGAAGGCAGTACAACCAGAGGACACAATGCAGCATTAGTCAATCAACAGTGTAGGTGGGATATTAAAAAGTACTCATTCTCTCAGAGGACAATAAATGACTGGAGCAAATTATCTGATGATTGTGTTAACGCCTAGCAGTGTGAATGTGTTCAGAAATAAAATTGACAGCTCTCTGGCGAGAGAGGGTTATACGTAGGTGGGAAATTGTTGGATTCTCGATAAGCCAAAGGTCCGCATGCCGTCTGGAGCTTATAGCTCTGGACGGTAATCTTGTTAAATCTTATTAAATATGGTTAAATATATGTTTTGTTTCCTTTCAACCGCCGCTTCACCCCATTACCGTCTCTCTGGGGTACCTTTCGAAAGCTTTCTCCCACTGCTATATTCTCATGTCCGTCCAGTCTCTTTCCGAGCAGTTGCATAAGAGTGACGTAGGCGTCGGAACGTGGTGAATATGGGGGGATGATGCTAATCAAAACCACTCAATCGCACACACCATGAAGCTCACCAAAAAAATCCAACTGCACAAATCTTGCTGAACTATTGGGGTTAAGCCTAAGCATTTCTATCAATATTTTCATAACCATTCAATAGTTTAAAAACTTCTCAATCTCCTGGTCTCTAGTGTTGTCATACAACTTTTAGGCGTATTTCGTAACAAAGCTCTCACAGTTTTTGTATCATTTTAGTCGCTCTCCTCTGTACCTTTTCTAGCATATCTATATCTTTCTTGCGGTATGGCCTCCATGCTAGTATAGAATATTCTAAATGAGGCCTACCTAATATGTTGTACAGCGGTATTATTAGTTATTTTTTCTTATACGCTATATTTCGCCTAATTAATCCAAGGATTTGATTTCCCTTTGACGCTGCAATTCCGCATTGTTCTGAAACCTTCACATCTGCACTAATTGTTAACCCTTAGTCCTTTTCTTTGACAGTAGCACTTAGAACAGTTCGCCTCATTGTATATTGTACTTCTTCGTCCCCCTGTCATATGCTAAGGCATTTACATTTCCAAAAATTGAACAGCATTTGCCACTTTTCAGACCATTTGATCAACCTGTCAAGATCATCTTGTAAATGCTGTCTATCTCCATCACTTTTAATCCTTCTAAGCACTTTTGTATCATCCGCAAATTTCAACACCTTGCTTGTTATTTCATCATCCAAATCGTTGAAACATATTAAGAATAATATAGGTACCAGTATTGATCCATGTGGTACCCCACTCAAAGCAGATTTCCAATCCTCGCCATCAACTACTACCCTTTGTCTTCTGTCAATCAGCCATTTTTCTATCCAGTTAACTATCTTGTACTAAAACTAAACATATGTGGTCCACACTCCCTGCACTCTGTATAGATTTCCATTGTATATGTCCATGGTTATAATCCCCCATAATAATGCAGTCCCGTTGGCTCACTTCCTTTATAACGTTTTGTACTTTTTCATGTTCTTTTATGCTTATGTTTGGACAGTCTCCTTGTCTTCTCTCTCCTTACCATCAGCCTCCTTGTCTCTGTTCTCACTGATCTCCCTGGTCTCACCACCTGGACGGCCCTTGTCCAAGTCACCCTTTCCTGTCATCACCACAATCAACTTCTTCAGCTCGTCTACTTCCGCCAGTAAACACTCTAGCATCTTACAACCTCGACACTCAAAGTGATAAACCTCCATCTGCACCTCCTTCCACGAATGCCCACACCCAGACTTTGCTAAATCTATACAGGTTGTTAGCGGTACTCATGTGCTCTCTAGTACCGGTAACCACCTATTGGCTCGTATCGGTACCCGTGTACTGGTTGGTACCGGTACCCTTGTACTGGCTGATACCAGTACCCATGTACTGATCTGTACCGGTACTCCTGTACTCGTTGGTACGGGTACCCATGTACTCATTGTTATCGGTACCTATGTACTCGTTGGTACGCCGCCATGAGCAACGATCGTGAGAGTGGCGCGTGGTAAAATTGATGATTTGATGGACGATGAGGCAGTTTAATTTGAGCGCAATTGTCTGTCGAGGCATTCGATGTGGTATTAATCAAAACGATTACTAATAACTCGTTACAAGTTTTGCATTAAGTATTTCGAAAACATGAGCACATGTTTGCAGACTACTTTGCTGCGTGACAGGATCCGAACAAATTGGCGTTTATTAAAGAATCATAGGCGGAAATCAGACGATTGGTACGTCATTACGACACATTTAGCCGCAAGCATTAACGGTAAGTTACGATAAACTATTCGCCCAAGGCTATTGTATGTCTAATGGCAAACCCATGATATCATACTAATCACCGGTGCAGTGGTTTCACCTTTAAACGATAAGACAATGTTTCGGCCAGACGGGCCTACCCAATCAGGAAGTGTCTACTCTCGGGCGTTTATTTTAATTCTCTACTTATCTAATCTAACATACATCGCATCTGCGGTCTGACATATAGAACTGACAACATAATTAAGCAGTTACGCTGAAAAAAACTGAACAATCTATTCCGTCGCCTTAGGAAGATATAAACTTACGGAAAAGTGTTTGTCAATGTCGAGTTTACATAGTTCCTATTAATAGCCACTGACTAATCCTAATGTTGGAGGAAAGGACGAGGAAATCTCCCACGTCATCGCTGGTAAAGCAATGGAGGGGAATTCTTGCTACCACTCCCCGTATAAATGCCCTTTTATGATTGGTCTGGTGTGTTAAAGGGTTACGTTTAGGATTACGTTCATGGTTAAGGTTAGGTTGAAGGTACTTTTGACTAGATAGACATCCGGTGTTTGTTCGTGTTTTTGTATGTGGAGGGGTAACAAGTAGCCAGTCCCTAAAACAGTTGAAGGTTTGCCAATCGCCAGCATTCTCAGCTCAACGAAACTGAATTCGTTAGACAGTTTTACGAGGAGTGTCGGCCGTATTTACGCTGTCCACCAAGTCGGCAATTTTGGTTCAGAGATAATTATTTTTTTATTAATTACCTGTATTTTTTTAACGCATATTTGTATATCTACTTGCAGTTATTTATATAAACGTTTTTAATTTGTGACTACTTGTATTAATTTGTTACAGTCGTCATTATTTAAAAAATAAATTTTAACTTGTCATTTTTATGTTGTACTTCTACTACCAACATTACAACGCGTGTTCAGCACCATTAGAGAGTCAATATTTTATCAACCAGAACACACCGACGACAAGTGTTTACGCTTGTGTAACGCAATATTACAATTGTTGCCTATTACAATGACGCAGTGTTTTAGTAATCTCTAGTCTTGTTAGTGTTGTGTTGTCTTTCAATTGTATGGGTGTATATGTATATGCATATATATATATATATATATAATATACTAACTATTGTTAAATTTGTGTTGCATTTTGTGCCTTTGTTTGTTTATTGTCGAATAAATATGTTCCAATTCCAAATATAAATGTGGACAGTAAATGAAATTATAATTATAGATATACGTATAATTAATTTTATATACATATATATATATACATATATATTATGTATATATATATATATATTAGAGCTACATATTTGCTTGAGAGAAACAAATCTGAATTGCTTTTCGTGTTCACCGGCTATTTATTACTGCACGTTATTATAATCAGTTATAAAACAAGACAAAACATTGATCTGTTTTATTAAATACTTAAGTCTAAACTGTTGTATGACCTTCTGTATCATAGTTATATGTCAATTGGTGAATAATAAATAACTTGGAAGGCCACATTTAAAGTATGAAAACTGTTCCCGCCATTGCAGAAAATGTCTGCTGTCGGCTGGCAGTGTCGTTGGTTAGGTCCCATTTGAGCATTCCTAGTTCTCGCCAGGTGCTGCTGAAATGCTGTGGTTTCTCTTATACTCTCAGTCGGCCGTCGAGACAGCACGGTTATTTAAGCACTGTGTATTCTTTTTTCTTAGCGACTGACGCAGAGTGCGGATACACATCACTCAATGGACAAACGTCGGGGGCGATCTGCTGGTGGTGACAAGGCGGACATAAGCGAGAAGCGACATACACAAGCGTTGGCTTATGTGAACCCTAACCGACGGCACGAGGTTCTGATAATGTCCTTTGTTGCTCTGTGCATGGCGTTATAAAAAAAAACTGGAGTGTTGATATGAAATGCAACGTCGATTCTTCGTTGGCATCGTCTCTTCCATTATCGCTGTCATCATTAACTACATTCACTAAACTTCAGCGGGTAGTTGAACCAGAGGGCAGGTTGACATACCAAACGAAGAGCAATAAAAAAAATTATTCTGAAAGATGAAAAGCAGACTATTTATTCGCGACGACGTATTCGTGTGGGTAGGTCTACTAGTCTCACTGACAGGAGAAAATACCGCAAAAAAGTCGAACTTGACAACTTCACTTCCAAAATATGTACGACCAAATAGTGTTTATTAAAGGATCCCATGCGGAAATCACAATATTGGAATGTAATTAGGAAACATTAAGCCGCAAGCGTTAATGGTAAGTTACCACAAACTATTCGCCCATGGCTATTGTATGTGTAACAGCAAACCCATGATATCATACTAATGTAGTGGTTCCAGCTTTATGCTGATATGCAAATTATAAAACGATAAGAAAATGTATCGGCCATGTGGGGCCACCCAATCAGGAATTGTCAATCCTCGGGCGTTTATGTTACAAACATATCTAATCTAACATACATCGCATTTGGGGTCGGACATACAGAACTAATAACATAATTATGCATGCATACATACATACATACATACATACATGTATGTATGTATACATGTATGCATGTATGTATGTATGTATGTATGTATATTATGTAAGTATGTATGTATGTATATATGCATATATGTATGTATGTATGTATATTATGTAAGTATGTATGTATGTATGTACAGTGTATGTATATATGCATGCATGCATGTATGCACGACTGCACGACTGCACGACTGCACGACTGCACGACTGCTTGACTTCATGTATGCATTTATGTATGTATGTGAATGTGAATGAATCATTTATGAAAATAATTTTCGTCAAAATGCTATTTAACCGATACCTCGCAAAACGCAACTTTCCGTGTGAATCTATGGTGAACGAAACATGCTTTATTCCAAAATTAAATATTAAATGGAAGGCTTAAAATAGATGACATGTGTATATATGAATGATTTATTTGTACTCCCAGTCAAATTTTGTGGAGATCAACTTTCTCCGAAAAAACATGAAAATAGTCAGAAAATGCGATACCACGTGAAAGCCTTTTAACAGCAAATCAGTCACGTATATACATCAGTAATATATATTTCACAAAACATATCATTGTATCTACGTTTGTTTACACGTGATCAAACAAAAATGTTCCCAACTACAAACCTGGATGAGATACATCGACTTAACTTGCTAATCAATACCATCAATACCATATGCGAATATGATACCACGCGAAACGCAGTTTGTCTTGACATGAAATAACACATCAATGTCACCTAACAGTAAAAACCATGAGCTTCATATCGACAGGTGTGTGCAAGACCATTATAACTGTTACATCGCTGGGGTTTAAATATGATATTTTAGAGACATTTTTCGTGACAGTCTGGACAAATTATTTATCAGGGTGTGCTGTAGATACTGCATCATAATGGATTTGACATCATAATGGATGTTGCGTATAATTCATTTTGGAAATGTATGTTAAATGAGTGCGCTTGGTTGATGCATAACTTAGCGTCAATTCCTAAAACAGTTGAAGGTTATATTGAAGGTACTTTTGATAAGATTGACATCCGGTGTTTGTTCGTGTATGTGTACGTGGAGGGGTGGCCGGTTGCCATTCCCTACAACTGTTGAAGGTTTGCCAATCGCTAGCATTCTCAGCTCAACGAAACTGAATTCGTCTGACAGTTTCACGAGGACGGTCGGCGGCATTTACACAGTCCACCAAGGCTGTAATCTGGCTTCAGGGGTAATTATTTATTTCTTAATTACCTGTATTTGTATACATTTTCTACTAGTAGTTATTTATATAAACATCTTTAACTTGTGATTACTTGTATTAATTTCTTTCAGTTGTCATTACTAAAAAAAACATTTTAGCTTGTCCTTTTTGTTTTGTACTTCTACTTCCAATAACACAACGCCTATTCATCGCCATTAGACAGTCAACATTTTATCAACCAGAACACACCGACGACAAGTGTTTACGCTTGTGTAACGCAATATTAAAATTGTTGCCTACTACAATGACGCAGTGTTTTAGTAATCACTAGTCTTGTTGGTGTTGTGTTCTCCTTCAGTTGAATGGCTGTTTAGATTGTGCAGTGCCAGCTGGGCGTGCGGGCCTGTCACAAAGAAGTAGCATAGTGTTCAAGAAAGACAGTCACGGAGAGAATGCGTTCGTTAATGATAGTTGTTCCGGTCAGATATGTCGGTCGTCTGCTTGGAATGATAGCAAGCTAGCTAGTCTCGGTCGGTGGTCGGTCGGTCGGTCGGTCTGTCGGTCGGTCGGTCGGTCGGTCGGTCGGTCGGTCGGTCGGTCGGTAGGTCGGTCGGTCGGTCGGTCGGTCGGTCGGTCGGTCGGTCGGTCGGTCGGTCGGTCGGTCGGTCGGTCGGTCGGTCGGTCGGTCGGTCGGTCGGTCGGTCGGTCGGTCGGTCGGTCGGTCGGTCGGTCGGTCGGTCGGTCGGTCGGTCGGTCGGTCGGTCGGTCGGTCGGTCGGTCGGTCGGTCGGTCACTATGCCTCTATGTATGTATGTATGTATGTATGTATATTTGTATGTGCGTATGTATGTATGCATGCATGCATGCATGTATGTATGTATGTATGTATGCATGCATGCATGCATGTACGTATGTATGTATGTATATTATGTAAGTATGTATGTATGTATGCATGTACGCATGTATGTATGCATGTATGTATGTATGTATGTATATTATGTAAGTATGTATGTATGTACAGTGTATGTATATATGCATGCATGCATGCATGTATGCATTACGGCACGACTGCACTACTGCACGACTGCACGACTGCACGACTGCACGACTGCACGACTGCACGACTGCACGACTGCACGACTGCTTGACTTCATGTATGCCTTTATGTATGTATGTGAACGTGAATGACTCACTTATGAGAATTATTTTCGTCTAAATGCTATTTAACCGATACCTCGCAAAACGCAACTTTCCGTGTGAATCTATGGTGAACGAAACATGCTTTATTCCAAAATTAAATATTAAATGGAAGGCTTAAAATAGATGACACGTGTATACATGAAGGATTTATATGTAATCCCTGTCAAATTTTGTGGAGATCAGCTTTCTCCGAAAAAAACATGAAAATAGTCAGAAAATGCGATACCACGTGAAAACCTTTTAATAGCAAATAAGTCACGTATACACATTAGTAATATATATTTCACAAAACATATAATTTTATTTACGTTTGTTTACACGTGATCAAACCAAAATGTTCCCAACTACAAACCTGGATGAGATACATCAACTTAACTTGCTAATCAATACCTGCGAATATGATACCACGCGAAACGCAGTTTGTCTTGACATGAAATAACACATCAATGTCACCTAACAGTAAAAACCATGAGCTTCATATCGACAGGTGTGTGCAAGACCATTATAACTGTTACATCGGTGGGGTTAAATATGATATTTTAGAGACATTATTCGTGAAACAGTCTGGACAAATTATTTATCAGGGTGCGCTGTAGATACTGCATCATAATGGATTTGACATCATAATGGATGTTGCGTATAATTTATTTTGGAAATGGATGTTAAATGAGTGCGCTTGATTGGTGCATAACTTAGCGTATGTCCATGTTGTGTTGCGTAGAATTTAAGCCAATCTTAACTTTGCGTTTCGCATGGTAATGTTGGATATGTGTTTTGCGTGGCATCACCGGTCTGTAGTAGTATTCATCCTGTAGACATTTTAACATAGCTTAAGCAGTAAAGTGTAATTGTAAATGAGGATAACACAATACTAAGTTTTGGAAACGTATTTTTGACTAAAACAACATATCAATTTGTGCTTCATTGTGTTTTGATATTTAAGACAATAGTGAGTTTAGTTGTTATGATTTTGTTGTCGGGCACATCCTAAACATTAATACGTGTTGTTTCGTAACACATGGTGTATTGACCTTTTCAGTTCTTATATAACGCAGTATCCATTCATATGGACTGTTCAAAGCGCTTTATACTTTACTCCCTGGCAGACCTGTTCAATCGAACACCATCTCGACTTATCTGGGAAGCAATTAATGCGCGAAGACTATTCATACATAAATATCCACCACTGTCTATAGCCAGGTACTCATTCATACAGCTGAGTGAACTGAAGCAATGTAGAGTAAACGAACTTGCCCAAGGTTCGACACCGCCGCACAGAATTCGAACCCGGATTCTCTCAGTCGAGAGTGCAAAGCTTTTACCGCTGCGCTGCGGTTATCCGTGCATTCTCCTTCTCAGTCTAAGCCAGCTGTAGCGTCATTACTTCATGAAGCAACACAACACTTTAACAGTACCATGACCGTCCCAGCGTGTGTCCGGACAGGAGAGCAACACACAATTATCAACATTTTAAAGAATCATACTGCGCTGCTAACGCAGCTTCACACAGCCACAGCTGACAACACAGCCACAGCTGACAACACAGCCACAGCTGACAACACGGCCACAGCTGACAACACGGCCACAGCTGACAACACGGCCACAGCTGACAACACGGCCACAACTGACAACACGGCCACAGCTGACAACACGGCCACAGCTGACAACACGGCCACAGCTGACAACACGGCCACAGCTGACAACACGGCCACAGCTGACAACACGGCCACAGCTGACAACACAGCTACAGCTGACAACACGGCCACCACTAGTGACATAACCGCCACTGATGTCACATAGAGCGATATTACTCACGATCCTGTTACCGTTCAAATACGCAAAAAAAATATGTATATAGATGATGACTTCATTTCTGTAAAGTATGATAACAAATAGTTCGTAGAGAATATAAAGGATACCATCTTTATTAAAGACATCAGCGCGTGGCTGATTCAAATAGGAAAAGCGCGACACAAAGGATGGGAAATGTTATACCAAGGAACACCGTAAACCTCGGCAGTGTGTACAACATTCTAACCAAACGACAAATTGATGGGTGATAATGATATATTTGAACACCATGTGTTGTTATTCTTGAGGCGACAGTTGTGTTAAATTTGTGACGTTTGTGGCAAAATGATATGGATAGCAGATTGTTGTCGTTAAATGGTCAACCATAAGTTAATTATATGATTACATCATGGAACTGTACCAACACTTCTGCAAGAAATTGGTCAACACGAAAAGCGATACCAGGCGAAACGCATACGTATTTTACTGTTGTGCCAATACTTATCTCAAAAATGTTATTGTTATGGTTTCATTGCATTGTACACTCATTGCATTATACACGCGTCACTTATCAGGCATTTCAAACTGAGTTTCCAAATGAGTTTTAGAAAAGTTTTGAACTGGGAGTTCAATGGATATTCAATTGCTATTTTAAATGAGTTTTTAATCGTATATCAGATAAGGTATTTTTAAGAACCCAATGTAGTAAGCACACTGCCCTGTTGACTATTGCCTCAAGTCCCACCTGAGAGTGACCGCTTTCAACACCCGCTCAACCACCAACAATCCAGTGGCTCCCACTAACAAGCCGCGATATGCACAACCATGTTCCTGTAGGCGCCGGGAGTGGCCGGCTATACTTTGCATGACAAGGACATAGTGCATAACTCGACGCGGGTGTCTTCTTTGTCGCGTCCTGTTCAACGGAAGCGCTCGACGCAGCGACGCAGCGACGCAGCGACGCAGCGACGCAGCGACGCAGCGATGCGTGACTTGACGTGACGTGACGTGACGTGACATGTTGTATGTTATCTATCTATGGGGTGTATATAACCTGCCTGGAAGAGCCGGGTGTTCGTTTGTCGAGCGTGTAGGCAGCGCATACGGAGTTGCATCGCTGCTGTATTCTGCTGTAATAGCTCAAATGGTGCAAACGATTTGGTGGATACAAACGCGTTGATCAGTGAACACACACGTTAACGATGTTCCGGATCTGTGCTGCGTCACAATGAAACCGTTCCCAACTGAATATAAATCAGAATAATTTGGCGGAGTGACACCACTACTGAACAGCAAACAGGAAGATCAGTGGAGATAGTTGTCGGCAGGAAGGTAGACGCGTAACTTATGTGCACGCGGATTATCGGCTCAGTTATACATGCGGTGTATGCACTGAGTATCGTCGTTTTTTAAACGGATGATCCCATACTGACGGATTACTTAGCTGGAAAAAACGCCGTTCGACAGTCGCGTGTTGGCCACAATGACGGAATCGAGCCTCCTAATCGTCTCCACGTTGGCCCAACTCGACAATACTGTGTCGGGTGTGTTCGGCGACATGGACAACGCGACAGCGACGTTTGAAAAATGTTCACGCGGCACCAGCAACACCAACTCGATGTCAGTGTCCGATCAGATCGTCACGTATGCGTCACTTGAGGTAGGCAGAAAAAAATACCCATGAAGTCAGCTGTAGTGTTATCGGACAGGTTGTGGTGTGGTGCATCGATTGTGTAAGAAGAGTGCGGCTGTGATATTCAATAACTAATAGCATCTACTGAATTATAGTATTGTTATTAGAACACCGAGTCACGGTGCCTCATGTGCGTCGATCGAAATAGGGTACTCGCTGAAGGAATGGCGCAGTGCAGAGCACCTTTTTTAGATTACTTCTAGGTGTTTATGTGAATGTGAACGTTTGTGCGTCATTGCTCAATATGCACAATAATAATATAAAGAATGAACGAAAGATATAAAGAGAACAATCAATGGCTGCCTATCTTAATTTTCCATGACAAAGATTGAATTTTAGCGCTGCTCTATTTGGGCAGAGAATCATGTGACGAGATTCGACACATAAATAGTGCATCTGCTCTTCCTGAAGAGAAACAAGAACTGAGAACTCAGAATCAATTTAGTTGACCTATAACTTAAGTAATACGTAAGGTCGGTAGACTCCCATTAAGATAGATTATATCACAGGAGCCGCCCCACCAATGTAAACAGCAACACAATTTACATGAAACGATCAGAATAATAAATAACTTAAATAGATAGTTGAGGATTACTCAACGTATCAACATACATTCATATATACAATTACATATTATGCGTACTCATGTATTAACGTACACATAAATACATATGTATATATTTCAATATGTATTATGAACTACAAATATAACAATTGTGAATACTACAGCAGGATTCATAATTGGAAATAAAATAATGCTTGTGTATGTCGAAAAACCATGTAGACAATGGGCGTAAAGCGTATTAATAATAATACTTGGTGCATTGTTTATTGCCTCTACTAGATTATGCCTAAACGTTTTTGGCATATTCATGTTTGAGTCTGGACGTACTATTTCTTTCACGTGTGTAGTGCTGATGAATGTCATAGATCTGTGTGTTATGAATAACACTGAAGAAATCGGGTAAATGAGTATTAATTAATTTGTAGTAAAATGTTAGTTGTTGGAGTTTATAAATGTCATCCAACTTTAGTAACTGAAGTTTTTTATATATAAATAGGACTTGTGTTAGCATTATGTTTACTTAATGATATTATTTCTATTGTTTTTTTCTGTAGTTCGAAAATTCGATGTGTTTGATGACCTTATACAAGTAAGCCCTAATTACTATGAGGGAGAACAAGTGCATTGTACATAATATATAATGTATTAAGTGGTAAAAGTGTTAGGTTATTTAATATTCCTATTGTTTTAGATATTTTGTTACCTATTTTGTTTGTATGACTATGCCAGTTTAAATGGTTATTTATCATGATGCCTAAAAATATTGAAATAATTTACACATTCAATGTATGCCCCATTCAATTATATTTTCTTTTGAAGAATCATTAATTTAGTTTTTTTGCATTTAGTGAAAGTTTATTAGCTTTCAGCCAATTGCTAATTTTGGTTAATTCTTTGTTTATATGTTCACTTGACATTTGACATTCTGGATGTTTAAATTTATTTAGTGTACTGGAAAGGGTGGTATCGTCAGCGTATGTTATGAATTAAAAATATCACTAGAAAATGCTAGATCATTTATATATATTATAAATAAGAGTGGTCCTAAAATTTAACCTTGGGGAACACCAGTGTTTCTGATTATTTCCTTTGACTTGACATTTTCAATTTCGACATACTGTTTGCAATTTTGTAAATAACAAAGATCAAGCGCTTTGTCATTAAATCCATAGTAATTTCATTTATGTAGCAGTATATTATATCAAAAGCTTTTGATAGATCGTGGTATACATTTATTGGGGTAGCCGATTTGTTTAGTTCTTACCTAATTCTGACTATCATTTCTAGTGTTGCACGTTCAGTAGATTGCGTCTTTGTAAAACCATATTGGCGACTGTAGTATAACGTTTTGGAATGGAAGTATTCATGGATCTGATCAAACATAACCCTTTCAACGATTTTTGAAATCACTGGCAGAATAGACATAGGGCGATAATTGTCTAGATCAGAAACATCACCTCTTTTAACAAAGTGCATGACTTTTTGCAATTTTTTATTTGTCTGGAAATATACCAGTTAAAAATATTGATTACCAATTACAGTGACTGCAATGGTAATATATTTTTTATTTTAGTAATTTTGTTGATATACCCTCTTTTCCACAGCTGGATGTTGGAGGTAAGCTATCAATTATGCTAACGGTAGTATATAATACGTCATTTGGGTTTAAATTAAAGGTGTGAAACGTCGGGTTTTTCAAGTAATCTTTGTCAGATTTACACCCAGTTGAATCTATTTAGAGGCTAGAGTAGCACCGGTATTAGTAAAAAAACGTGTTAAACCATTTGCATTAACACATTTATTGTTAATCATTTCCCCGTCGACTTTGACAGAATCTGGAAAATGCACTTTCTTTGGATTTTTCTTTAATTAAACACCACGTCTTCTTAACATCTTGTTTATGCTTTTCAAAACTGGATTGAAAATGCATTTTCTTGGGTAACCTAATATTTCTTTTAAGAATTATATTATAAGTACGCAAGTTAGCTTTCAGTCTATGATACTGCTGTTTGTAGTAGTTTGTTTTATTCTCGTATACAATTTATTTCTAAACTTCATCGATATACTAGTGCCCTTTGTAATCAAAGGTGTTTTCTTATGTTTGTATTTGTTGAATTTAATTATTTTAATAGGTAGGAATGTATCCGTAGCTGCAGTAACGATTTCATTGAGGATATTGTAGTTTTCATTGGGATCTGTATCAGTATCTCTGTTAAGTTTACCATAAATATTTGCGTTTATTATTTCAATTTTACATTTATTGAGTAAATCATGATTTTGTTGTTTTATTCGTACAAATGTTGGTGTAGCATTAATGGTTACAACATAGTCCAGACTAAGAAAGTATGAAAAGTGATCGGAAATATTGCTTACTAAAATACCAGTTGAGCACTTGAAGAATTCTTCTGACAAATTGCATAACAAATGTTCAATGAGTGTTCCGTGTTGTTCTGAAAGTCGTGTTGGTAAAGTAATTTTAGGGAAGAAACCATGTGAAACGATTGCATTGAAATATTCATATATTATGGGTTTTTCTTTAGTTTTAAGCAAATCAATATTGTAATCTCCTGCAATTGTTATTTCACTTTATGATTTTTGTAAATCAACAAAATGTCGTGACAATTCTTCTGTACATATTATGTAGTTTTCAATTATATATCTATGTGGTCTATACATATTTCCAAGAATAATTTTTTCTTCATGGTACAACATGCTATTTATATAAATTGACCTTCCCAAATGTCTGTATTAGCATTGGTATTTACAGATTTGTAATTGTATTTGGTGCTACTTTGGTACACTACAAATTTTGCCTGGGCTTATTAATGTATAGCCATCTATTTGAAATAAAGAAGTGTCAGCCTCGTCATCGAGCCATGTTTCCTGTAAACATAGAGCACTAATCTCACAGCCACTGCTTCTGGTTGTCTCTAGCTTTATTTTAATTTAATAAATGTTTTCATTTAAACTCTGACAATTTAGGCTGAGCATGGTACATTTACTTGTTTGTTCATTAGGTGGTTTATTAAATTGTCGTCATCAAAGTATGGTGAATGTTGCAATGGTTCGATATCTCCATCTTCATTCATTTCATCTGTTTCTAATATGTGATGGACATAATTGTTCTCAAGACCACCAAACTGCGCTAGGAAATAATTGTTATCAATCATATTGGAAAATTGGATAAACAATAGCGCTCTGTGTTGACAGGACTCGTCATATCAACGTATACGAGTGGCGAAAACTTGCATAAGCTATGCCACGGGCATAATACAGATACCATTTGTAAAAGAGAATATTGCGAATATTTCGGATACATGTACAACGCAACGTACTTATTGCATAAGCACAACATTTGTGAAAATAAACTAAAGTACCTGCATTGCCCCAACATCAGCATAGAATGTGAATGAAATGTGTACATTAAACATAACACAACATTATTGTTGTGTAAACACTAAGCGTTGGGAAAACACTATATATGCACTGTCCCGAAAATAAAAATATAATTTGACTAACGCTAAGAGTAGTGAAAAGATTAAGTGTATCCGTTGCCCTCCCCCCAACAAAAAATAATTGTTTGTAGAAAATACATAGTATATAGCTGCAACACGATGTAATTATTTTAAATGAACACGTGATGTAGAACATATAACAACGCTATGTAATAGAAAAATGTATTGCACAAAATATGTTTACCTTTCTTTGATTGTTGATTTTTTTTAATTGATGTTCTCCAGTGAACTACTATACGACGCACGGAACATGTGGTTTATCCTGTAATAATGGCGAATGTTTAACACATGAAATAGTCAACATGAGTCCGGAGTGATTTAACTCATGTAGAATCCCGTTCGCTTGATCTTGTCTGCATCCCGTCCAAGCTTGAATAGGTCATCCGGGTTTATATGCGTCACGTTCTTCTCGTCGCCGCTCACTACTGCCACACAGTGAATGCGACTGCACGACTGCACGACTGCACGACTGCACGACTGCACGACTGCACGACTGCACGACTGCTTGACTTCATGTATGCATTTATGTATGTATGTGAACGTGAATGACTCACTTATGAGAATTATTTTCGTCTAAATGCTATTTAACCGATACCTCGCAAAACGCAACTTTCCGTGTGAATCTATGGTGAACGAAACATGCTTTATTCCAAAATTAAATATTAAATGGAAGGCTTAAAATAGATGACACGTGTATACATGAAGGATTTATATGTAATCCCTGTCAAATTTTGTGGAGATCAGCTTTCTCCGAAAAAAACATGAAAATAGTCAGAAAATGCGATACCACGTGAAAACCTTTTAATAGCAAATAAGTCACGTATACACATTAGTAATATATATTTCACAAAACATATAATTTTATTTACGTTTGTTTACACGTGATCAAACCAAAATGTTCCCAACTACAAACCTGGATGAGATACATCAACTTAACTTGCTAATCAATACCTGCGAATATGATACCACGCGAAACGCAGTTTGTCTTGACATGAAATAACACATCAATGTCACCTAACAGTAAAAACCATGAGCTTCATATCGACAGGTGTGTGCAAGACCATTATAACTGTTACATCGGTGGGGTTAAATATGATATTTTAGAGACATTATTCGTGAAACAGTCTGGACAAATTATTTATCAGGGTGCGCTGTAGATACTGCATCATAATGGATTTGACATCATAATGGATGTTGCGTATAATTTATTTTGGAAATGGATGTTAAATGAGTGCGCTTGATTGGTGCATAACTTAGCGTATGTCCATGTTGTGTTGCGTAGAATTTAAGCCAATCTTAACTTTGCGTTTCGCATGGTAATGTTGGATATGTGTTTTGCGTGGCATCACCGGTCTGTAGTAGTATTCATCCTGTAGACATTTTAACATAGCTTAAGCAGTAAAGTGTAATTGTAAATGAGGATAACACAATACTAAGTTTTGGAAACGTATTTTTGACTAAAACAACATATCAATTTGTGCTTCATTGTGTTTTGATATTTAAGACAATAGTGAGTTTAGTTGTTATGATTTTGTTGTCGGGCACATCCTAAACATTAATACGTGTTGTTTCGTAACACATGGTGTATTGACCTTTTCAGTTCTTATATAACGCAGTATCCATTCATATGGACTGTTCAAAGCGCTTTATACTTTACTCCCTGGCAGACCTGTTCAATCGAACACCATCTCGACTTCTCTGGGAAGCAATTAATGCGCGAAGACTATTCATACATAAATATCCACCACTGTCTATAGCCAGGTACTCATTCATACAGCTGAGTGAACTGAAGCAATGTAGAGTAAACGAACTTGCCCAAGGTTCGACACCGCCGCACAGAATTCGAACCCGGATTCTCTCAGTCGAGAGTCCAAAGCTTTTACCGCTGCGCTGCGGTTATCCGTGCATTCTCCTTCTCAGTCTAAGCCAGCTGTAGCGTCATTACTTCATGAAGCAACACAACACTTTAACAGTACCATGACCGTCCCAGCGTGTGTCCGGACAGGACAGCAACACACAATTATCAACATTTTAAAGAATCATACTGCGCTGCTAACGCAGCTTCACACAGCCACAGCTGACAACACAGCCACAGCTGACAACACGGCCACAGCTGACAACACGGCCACAGCTGACAACACGGCCACAGCTGACAACACGGCCACAGCTGACAACACGGCCACAACTGACAACACGGCCACAGCTGACAACACGGCCACAGCTGACAACACGGCCACAGCTGACAACACGGCCACAGCTGACAACACGGCCACAGCTGACAACACGGCTACAGCTGACAACACGGCCACCACTAGTGACATAACCGCCACTGATGTCACATAGAGCGATATTACTCACGATCCTGTTACCGTTCAAATACGCAAAAAAAATATGTATATAGATGATGACTTCATTTCTGTAAAGTATGATAACAAATAGTTCGTAGAGAATATAAAGGATACCATCTTTATTAAAGACAACAGCGCGTGGCTGATTCAAATAGGAAAAGCGCGACACAAAGGATGGGAAATGTTATACCAAGGAACACCGTAAACCTCGGCAGTGTGTACAACATTCTAACCAAACGACAAATTGATGGGTGATAATGATATATTTGAACACCATGTGTTGTTATTCTTGAGGCGACAGTTGTGTTAAATTTGTGACGTTTGTGGCAAAATGATATGGATAGCAGATTGTTGTCGTTAAATGGTCAACCATAAGTTAATTATATGATTACATCATGGAACTGTACCAACACTTCTGCAAGAAATTGGTCAACACGAAAAGCGATACCAGGCGAAACGCATACGTATTTTACTGTTGTGCCAATACTTATTTCAAAAATGTTATTGTTATGGTTTCATTGCATTGTACACTCATTGCATTGTACACTCATTGCATTATACACGCGTCACTTATCAGGCATTTCAAACTGAGTTTCCAAATGAGTTTTAGAAAAGTTTTGAACTGGGAGTTCAATGGATATTCAATTGCTATTTTAAATGAGTTTTTAATCGTATATCAGATAAGGTATTTTTAAGAACCCAATGTAGTAAGCACACTGCCCTGTTGACTATTGCCTCAAGTCCCACCTGAGAGTGACCGCTTTCAACACCCGCTCAACCACCAACAATCCAGTGGCTCCCACTAACAAGCCGCGATATGCACAACCATGTTCCTGTAGGCGCCGGGAGTGGCCGGCTATACTTTGCATGACAAGGACATAGTGCATAACTCGACGCGAGTGAATGGTTACGTCAACCAAATGTATTCTTTGTCGCGTCCTGTTCAACGGAAGCGCTCGACGCAGCGATGCGTGACGTGACGTGACGTGACGTGACGTGACATGTTGTATGTTATCTAACTATGGGGTGTATATAACCTGCCTGGAAGAGCCGGGTGTTCGTTTGTCGAGCGTGTAGGCAGCGCATACGGAGTTGCATCGCTGCTGTATTCTGCTGTAATAGCTCAAATGGTGCAAACGATTTGGTGGATACAAACGCGTTGATCAGTGAACACACACGTTAACGATGTTCCGGATCTGTGCTGCGTCACAATGAAACCGTTCCCAACTGAATATAAATCAGAATAATTTGGCGGAGTGACACCACTACTGAACAGCAAACAGGAAGATCAGTGGAGATAGTTGTCGGCAGGAAGGTAGACGCGTAACTTATGTGCACGCGGATTATCGGCTCAGTTATACATGCGGTGTATGCACTGAGTATCGTCGCTTTTTAAACGGATGATCCCATACTGACGGATTACTTAGCTGGAAAAAACGCCGTTCGACAGTCGCGTGTTGGCCACAATGACGGAATCGAGCCTCCTAATCGTCTCCACGTTGGCCCAACTCGACAATACTGTGTCGGGTGTGTTCGGCGACATGGACAACGCGACAGCGACGTTTGAAAAATGTTCACGCGGCACCAGCAACACCAACTCGATGTCAGTGTCCGATCAGATCGTCACGTATGCGTCACTTGAGGTAGGCAGAAAAAAATACCCATGAAGTCAGCTGTAGTGTTATCGGACAGGTTGTGGTGTGGTGCATCGATTGTGTAAGAAGAGTGCGGCTGTGATATTCAATAACTAATAGCATCTACTGAATTATAGTATTGTTATTAGAACGCCGAGTCACGGTGCCTCATGTGCGTCGATCGAAATAGGGTACTCGCTGAAGGAATGGCGCAGTGCAGAGCACCTTTTTTAGATTACTTCTAGGTGTTTATGTGAATGTGAACGTTTGTGCGTCATTGCTCAATATGCACAATAATAATATAAAGAATGAACGAAAGATATAAAGAGAACAATCAATGGCTGCCTATCTTAATTTTCCATGACAAAGATTGAATTTTAGCGCTGCTCTATTTGGGCAGAGAATCATGTGACGAGATTCGACACATAAATAGTGCATCTGCTCTTCCTGAAGAGAAACAAGAACTGAGAACTCAGAATCAATTTAGTTGACCTATAACTTAAGTAATACGTAAGGTCGGTAGACTCCCATTAAGATAGATTATATCACAGGAGCCGCCCCACCAATGTAAACAGCAACACAATTTACATGAAACGATCAGAATAATAAATAACTTAAATAGATAGTTGAGGATTACTCAACGTATCAACATACATTCATATATACAATTACATATTATGCGTACTCATGTATTGACGTACACATAAATACATATGTATATATTTCAATATGTATTATGAACTACAAATATAACAATTGTGAATACTACAGCAGGATTCATAATTGGAAATAAAATAATGCTTGTGTATGTCGAAAAACCATGTAGACAATGGGCGTAAAGCGTATTAATAATAATACTTGGTGCATTGTTTATTGCCTCTACTAGATTATGCCTAAACGTTTTTGGCATATTCATGTTTGAGTCTGGACGTACTATTTCTTTCACGTGTGTAGTGCTGATGAATGTCATAGATCTGTGTGTTATGAATAACACTGAAGAAATCGGGTAAATGAGTATTAATTAATTTGTAGTAAAATGTTAGTTGTTGGAGTTTATAAATGTCATCCAACTTTAGTAACTGAAGTTTTTTATATATAAATAGGACTTGTGTTAGCATTATGTTTACTTAATGATATTATTTCTATTGTTTTTTTCTGTAGTTCGAAAATTCGATGTGTTTGATGACCTTATACAAGTAAGCCCTAATTACTATGAGGGAGAACAAGTGCATTGTACATAATATATAATGTATTAAGTGGTAAAAGTGTTAGGTTATTTAATATTCCTATTGTTTTAGATATTTTGTTACCTATTTTGTTTGTATGACTATGCCAGTTTAAATGGTTATTTATCATGATGCCTAAAAATATTGAAATAATTTACACATTCAATGTATGCCCCATTCAATTATATTTTCTTTTGAAGAATCATTAATTTAGTTTTTTTGCATTTAGTGAAAGTTTATTAGCTTTCAGCCAATTGCTAATTTTGGTTAATTCTTTGTTTATATGTTCACTTGACATTTGACATTCTGGATGTTTAAATTTATTTAGTGTACTGGAAAGGGTGGTATCGTCAGCGTATGTTATGAATTAAAAATATCACTAGAAAATGCTAGATCATTTATATATATTATAAATAAGAGTGGTCCTAAAATTTAACCTTGGGGAACACCAGTGTTTCTGATTATTTCCTTTGACTTGACATTTTCAATTTCGACATACTGTTTGCAATTTTGTAAATAACAAAGATCAAGCGCTTTGTCATTAAATCCATAGTAATTTCATTTATGTAGCAGTATATTATATCAAAAGCTTTTGATAGATCGTGGTATACATTTATTGGGGTAGCCGATTTGTTTAGTTCTTACCTAATTCTGACTATCATTTCTAGTGTTGCACGTTCAGTAGATTGCGTCTTTGTAAAACCATATTGGCGACTGTAGTATAACGTTTTGGAATGGAAGTATTCATGGATCTGATCAAACATAACCCTTTCAACGATTTTTGAAATCACTGGCAGAATAGACATAGGGCGATAATTGTCTAGATCAGAAACATCACCTCTTTTAACAAAGTGCATGACTTTTTGCAATTTTTTATTTGTCTGGAAATATACCAGTTAAAAATATTGATTACCAATTACAGTGACTGCAATGGTAATATATTTTTTATTTTAGTAATTTTGTTGATATACCCTCTTTTCCACAGCTGGATGTTGGAGGTAAGCTATCAATTATGCTAACGGTAGTATATAATACGTCATTTGGGTTTAAATTAAAGGTGTGAAACGTCGGGTTTTTCAAGTAATCTTTGTCAGATTTACATCCAGTTGAATCTATTTAGAGGCTAGAGTAGCACCGGTATTAGTAAAAAAACGTGTTAAACCATTTGCATTAACGCATTTATTGTTAATCATTTCCCCGTCGACTTTGACAGAATCTGGAAAATGCACTTTCTTTGGATTTTTCTTTAATTAAACACCACGTCTTCTTAACATCTTGTTTATGCTTTTCAAAACTGGATTGAAAATGCATTTTCTTGGGTAACCTAATATTTCTTTTAAGAATTATATTATAAGTACGCAAGTTAGCTTTCAGTCTATGATACTGCTGTTTGTAGTAGTTTGTTTTATTCTCGTATACAATTTATTTCTAAACTTCATCGATATACTAGTGCCCTTTGTAATCAAAGGTGTTTTCTTATGTTTGTATTTGTTGAATTTAATTATTTTAATAGGTAGGAATGTATCCGTAGCTGCAGTAACGATTTCATTGAGGATATTGTAGTTTTCATTGGGATCTGTATCAGTATCTCTGTTAAGTTTACCATAAATATTTGCGTTTATTATTTCAATTTTACATTTATTGAGTAAATCATGATTTTGTTGTTTTATTCGTACAAATGTTGGTGTAGCATTATTGGTTACAACATAGTCCAGACTAAGAAAGTATGAAAAGTGATCGGAAATATTGCTTACTAAAATACCAGTTGAGCACTTGAAGAATTCTTCTGACAAATTGCATAACAAATGTTCAATGAGTGTTCCGTGTTGTTCTGAAAGTCGTGTTGGTAAAGTAATTTTAGGGAAGAAACCATGTGAAACGATTGCATTGAAATATTCATATATTATGGGTTTTTCTTTAGTTTTAAGCAAATCAATATTGTAATCTCCTGCAATTGTTATTTCACTTTATGATTTTTGTAAATCAACTAAATTTCGTGACAATTCTTCTGTACATATTATGTAGTTTTCAATTATATATCTATGTGGTCTATACATATTTCCAAGAATAATTTTTTCTTCATGGTACAACATGCTATTTATATAAATTGACCTTCCCAAGTGTCTGTATTAGCATTGGTATTTACAGATTTGTAATTGTATTTGGTGCTACTTTGGTACACTACAAATTTTGCCTGGGCTTATTAATGTATAGCCATCTATTTGAAATAAAGAAGTGTCAGCCTCGTCATCGAGCCATGTTTCCTGTAAACATAGAGCACTAATCTCACAGCCACTGCTTCTGGTTGTCTCTAGCTTTATTTTAATTTAATAAATGTTTTCATTTAAACTCTGACAATTTAGGCTGAGCATGGTACATTTACTTGTTTGTTCATTAGGTGGTTTATTAAATTGTCGTCATCAAAGTATGGTGAATGTTGCAATGGTTCGATATCTCCATCTTCATTCATTTCATCTGTTTCTAATATGTGATGGACATAATTGTTCTCAAGACCACCAAACTGCGCTAGGAAATAATTGTTATCAATCATATTGGAAAATTGGATAAACAATAGCGCTCTGTGTTGACAGGACTCGTCATATCAACGTATACGAGTGGCGAAAACTTGCATAAGCTATGCCACGGGCATAATACAGATACCATTTGTAAAAGAGAATATTGCGAATATTTCGGATACATGTACAACGCAACGTACTTATTGCATAAGCACAACATTTGTGAAAATAAACTAAAGTACCTGCATTGCCCCAACATCAGCATAGAATGTGAATGAAATGTGTACATTAAACATAACACAACATTATTGTTGTGTAAACACTAAGCGTTGGGAAAACACTATATATGCACTGTCCCGAAAATAAAAATATAATTTGACTAACGCTAAGAGTAGTGAAAAGATTAAGTGTATCCGTTGCCCTCCCCCCAACAAAAAATAATTGTTTGTAGAAAACACATAGTATATAGCTGCAATACGATGTAATTATTTTTAATGAACACGTGATGTAGAACATATAACAACGCTATGTAATAGAAAAATGTATTGCACAAAATATGTTTACCTTTCTTTGATTGCTGATATTTTTTAATTGATGTTCTCCAGTGAACTACTATACGACGCACGGAGCATGTGGTTTATCCTGTAATCATGGCCAATGTTTAACACATGAAATAGTCAACAAGAGTCCGGAGTGATTTAACTCATGTAGAATCCCGTTCGCTTGATCTTGTCTGCATCCCGTCCAAGCTTGAATAGGTCATCCGGGTTTATATGCGTCACGTTCTTCTCGTCGCCGCTCACTACTGCCACACAGTGAATGCGGCCGACACGCGTTCATACATGCAAAGCCATAGTAATAGTAATAATAATGACAAACTTCTATAGCGCCTAAATCCCCAGGAATCTGAGCTCAGAGGCCTAACATACAAGAATCATTGGGCAAAATGATTAACGGGGACAAGCATGAATCGTCATTAGAGCAAGGGACCGCCGAAGGTTAGAGTGAGAATGCAATTTCAAATAAGTCTAGTTTTTTACGAAAGGTATTTATAGTCTCAGATGATTTTAAAGCGATAGGGAGTTGACGAATTTAGCGACTATTGCTTTAGACAAGAAAAGTGCAAACGATGAGTGCGCTTCCGCAAACACTCTACGCTTCATGGAAATGCTACGCCTTCCTCGTGATTTCTTGTTCAACCATGACCCATATAGAACTGGGTATACGACGACGGATGCATGAGAGGAAATATTATTCAAAAAGGGTTGAAGTTGTCAACGGTGCACCTAAAAGAGAATTGGCCCTAACGGAGGTGTATTACGGCTGAACATGACCGTCAATTAGAAGACAAAGAGCAGATGCAGTACCATAATTGATTTCCTTGTGCAAAGAAGGAGACACTTGTGAAAAACCTGGTGTAATGTAAACCATGCAAAATCAATCAATTAATTATTGCAGTAAACAGTTGCTAGTAAACTAATAGCCGGTTTTCCCAAAGATGAACTTTTATTGTTACTTACTTTGAACTAACATTGTCTAGATTGAGAGCCCGATGCTCCAATAACAATGCCACCTAACAAAGGAACTGTGTTTTAAAATGCCAGAGCAACCCATCGAGATGAGGTGATTGTTCGTATAATAAAAAATTACCCTTGTTGAATAACCCGTGACCCGGTGTAATGTTTCTAATGGAATGCAAACACATGAACAAGTTTGCTTTATTAAACCTATCTTGTAACGTTGTTCTGTGTTCTGTTGTTTAGTTCATACTTATTTTGAGCATCCTAATTTGGTGTACTCTTATTTTGTTTACCTATTTTATGCTTTTTTAATTTCTCGTCATTTTCTCCATTTGGAGATGTTGTTTCTCTAAAGATGATAACCAAATGCATCTTTTGTTATTTCATTTATATTTTAACTCGGAAGTTTCAGATGTTAACCCTCAAATGCAAAAAACAGCTAAATTGGCATTTGTCTGATTGAGCTAATTTCATCAGACAGTATAATTTATCAAATGAAAATTGTTACCGTTCCACTTGCAACTATAAATATTACTCTTTATGCTGTTTTGTACTAAAATAAACTATTCTTTTGTCAACAGTAATCGTTGGCCCGTGTATCTACAGTCGTTGTCAGTAAAGGTTGATTTTTGCATCTACAATTGCTGTCTGTAATCATTGGTCCATAAATTAATAGTCGCTGTCAGTAATCGTTGGTCCATGTATCTACAAGTGTTGTCCATAAGCGTTGGTCCTTGCAGCTACAGCCGATATATGTAATCTTTGATCCATTTATCTGCAGTTGCTGTCAGTAATCGCTAGTCCATGTATCTACAGCCGATATATGTAATATTTGATCCATGTATCTACAGTTGCTGACAGTAATCGTTGGTCCAAGTATCTACAGTCGCTATCCGTAATCGTTGCTCCGTGTGTCTACAGTTGCTTGTGTTCGGTTTGGTCGGGAACACGGCTATCATGTTGGTGCTGCGGCGGGACGGAGTGCGTCGTTCGCCCTCCACAGTCTTCCTGTTCTGCATGGCTCTGGCTGACAATGCCACTCTCGTCCTAGGACTTATCAACGAGTGGCTAGAGAGTTCCGGCACGTTCAAGTAGGTTATAGTCTATTTCACACTCACTTGATAAGAAAAATAACGTGGTCATATGTTTCGAAATGAAAACTACAGTACCATAATGGAATAAGTATGACTGATGAAATTAAAAATCATGTGTAATTGTTGATACAGTCATCCTCGCTCGCCAGTCTCAGTACCAGATCGCTTGCAGAAATTCTGAAGATAAGCTCAGCCAACAATATCGCTTGCCGTAAAATTCCAGTGGTCATCTGGGTGGTCTTCGTGGACTGTTTGGGCACTAGACGTAATTATTTGAATACACAACACTGCACAGGGGATCGTGAGAATGGTCGGATGGGTAATTACATAGGGATTCCTGGAAATTGGGCGTGAGTCGGACGAGTGTCTGCATTGTTCTCAAGGGTGGTACGGCTTAATATTTATTACAACAGGAATCGTTCTACCAATTATAGAAAGAAAAAAAACAATAAAAATAATTGATTAAAACAATGTACCAGAGAAATGCAACAGTTAAGCCCGGCATACACGTGACGACGCTACTGAGTTTTAGTGTCTTAGACGCGTCTGCGACGAAGAGTTTGAGGACATTCTTTATCCAGTTTTTAACGCGTCGTAGAACATCAGACATGTTTGATATTAAAAACACGTAGTTGTAGACAAACCGCCGTCGGCGAGTGGCGTCGTTACGTGTATGCCGGTACAACCGCGTCTGCGACGCATTTTTTGCATTCCAAGAGTGCTTGAGGCACTTAACCAATCAGGAGCTTCTTAGAAGTCATGGGACAGTCCCAGAAACAGAGAAAATGGCGGCAACCATTCTTTGGGACACAAATTTAGAAGACAAATTCATAGATCTCTGACAGGAGAGGCCTTGTTTGTTTGATTCCACGACAAAAGAATATAGCAATAGGGATTTGAAGGCCAGCTCCTAGGAATAAATGGCGACAGTGTTGGATATTCCTAGTAAGTGATAAGTGTTAACAAATGTCCACGTTTCTTATTGTAATGTTAAATAAGCGCCTAGCCCTATCGTGTCTGTGTCACCGAGTGTCTGCGTTTGATGTGTTGGGTGTTCTTCGCTAGCGTCCGTGTATCGATTGCCCTGTAGGAATTTCAGCATAACCTCTCTGGTTCTATATGTACCTCTCGGTGGTCCATATGTTGAGCAGTATATACTATTTTATGTGTTTGTAGATTTCTATTTGGGTATATATACAGCAGACAATCTCGCCATTTTCGAATAGTTTCACAGGATTACGCCAGGCAGTGGCGGCAGTTCCAGCCGCCACAGGAGTGCATGCATCAACCTGTCGCAGCTGTCAGTCGAGTCGTTTGTCGCATCGTAACGTGTATGCGCCCCTGAAGGGGGTCACACACGTAACGACGCGACGCATTTTCGCAGAAACAAATGTCGCAAATAAAAACAACACTAAAACTCAGTCGCGTCGTTACGTGTATGCCGGGCTTTAAGATAATCTCCTGGCATAGTGTTGTTCTAGCAATAACCTGAAGCTTGTTGATTTGCCTGCATAAAGCCCGGCATACACGTAACGACGCGACTGAGTTCCAGCGTTTTCTTATTTGCGACGTTTTTTCTGCGAAAATGCGTCGCGTCGTTACGTTTATGACGCCCTCTTGGGGCGCATACACGCTACGATGCGACAAGCGACGCGACTGGCAGCTGCGACAGGTTGATACATACACTCCTGTGGCGGCTGGAACTGCCGCCACTGCCTGGCGTAATCCTGTGGAACGTAACATATTATATACTGCTCAACATATGGGCCACCGAGAGGTACAGATAGAACCAGAGAGGTTATGCTGAAATTCATACAGGTCAATCGATACACGGACGCTAGCGAAGAACACCCAACACATCAAACGCAGACACTCGGTGACACGTAATCGCTAGGGCTAGCGCCTATTTAACATTACAATAAGAAACGTGGACATTTGTCAAAACTCATCACTTACCAGGAATATCCAATCAAAGATCTATGAATTTTTCTTCCAAATCTTCGTCCCAAAGAATGATTGCCGCCATTTTCTATATTTCTTGAACAGTCCCATGAGTTCTAGGAAACTCCTGATTGGCTAAGTGCCTCAAGCACTCTTGGAATACAAAAAAAAAAGCGCAGCAAACGCGGTTGTATCGGCATACATGTAACGACGCGACTCGCCGATAGCGGTTTGTCTGCGACTACGTGTTTTTAATATCAAACATGTTTGATATTATACGACGCGTTAAAAACTGGATATAGACTGCCCTCAAGGCAAACAGCGCGTGGCAAGGGGGCATACACGTAACGACTAATCGTCGCAGACGCGTTTAAGACACCAAAACTCGGTCGCGTCTTTACGTGTATGCCGGGCTTTACGCTGTCATGTACTCATCGCGTGTAATGTAGGCGCCACTCCACCGTGTAATTAGGCGTCTTGTTGCACGATAATTGCACATCGGCAATAGTCGAATACCTACCTTCGATAAAAGTCTATGGTCGATAACAATGCCCGCAACAGAGAGATGTCACGCGACATTATCAGCGTTTGGAGGTTTTACTAAAGACGGTTAAGACGGTTGAACAGGTAGATCTCGTGTGGAGATTGTGGCGTAGGTTATCGAGGTGAACGGCACTCATTGGATGACAGAGGCAAAGAAAGTCCCCCGTCTTTCCCCGGACGCAACAATTTTTGTCTGCTATCTATGGTGGACAGATGGTTATTGTTGACAGTTGGGAATAATCTTGCAGTAGTGCATGTGACTCTTAACAAACTTAAAATAATAAATTGCACCGCAACAAAATAAATTTTTACCGAAATTACTGTACTAAATAATGTCCTCAGCACGTATATTACAAATTACTTCGAACAATTGTATATACAAACAATGACATGTTTCAATGTAATTATGATTCGCTTTATTGTTTTTCCGAATTTTTGACCGACTCATTCAGGTTTCTGTCTCGGTCGGTTGAGGGCAGGTTTCACTGGACGGATGGTTGTAGCTTCTTTGATTCTTCGTCAACCAGTTATACTTTTGGTGTAGTATTCCTATTTTGTTCGCAGCACAATGTTGCTGTGTGTGTATGTGTGTGTATTGGTGTGTGTGTGTGTGTGTGTGTGTGTGTGTGTGTGTGTGTGTGTGTGTGTGTGTGTGTGTGTGTGTGTGTGTGTGTGTGTGTGTGTGTGTGTGTGTGTGTGTGTGTGTGTGTGTGTGTGTGTGTGTGTGCGTGTGCGTGCGTGCGTGCGTCCGTGCATGTTTTTGTTCCAAGATGGGGAGGCAGCTAAACAGATGTAATCGACTGACCACGCCCGAGTGAGTTAATATGTTTAAAGACTTTTCTTGAAGTGTAACTGCTATGTCGAGTATATATTTGAAATTCAAAGAAACCAGAACTATTCAGTTTCCGACACGTTGATGTTGTTTTGCATTAAGCAAAGGCGTCACTTTCAGGTTTACTGAGCTATCGCCGTGGACGTGCCGTTGGAAGAGGTTTCTTCATTTCTCGGCCGGAGACACGGCCACGTGGCTTCTCGTTGTCTTCTCCCTCGACCGCTGCTGGAAGATCCTACACACCGTCACCCGCCACTGTCACTCAACCACCTGCGCATTCAAGTGTAGCGGCCTCGTGCTCTCTTGTGCCTTGCTCAAGGCACGTCTTATTGTTGTTATTGTTAATGTTGTTTTGTTCTATGTCGTAGCTATTACTGTGAAAGTATTGTTGTTTTTTATCGTAGCTGTTACTCTGATAATATTGTTGTTTTTGGTTTATTGTAGCTGCTACTGTGACAGTATTATTGTTTTGTTGTTCTGTTTTTTCGTTGCTGTTTCTGTGATAGTATTGTTGTTTTTGTTTTGTGTCGTAGCTGTATGTAGGTTATGTACCAAAATGCATGTCATGGCTGTTATTGTGATAGTACTGTTATTATCTTCGTCAACACAACTGTTAAAATTAGTATTACCAGTTGTATTATCTACTTTATCATTATAACCACAACATTACCACCTGTAGTACGAGTGTATCCTTTATTATTACAACGTTTACTGTTTTATATAATTTTATTATTATTATTACTATTATTACCTTTATTATTATTATCATCATCATCATCATTACTATATACTAGTATATACTATGACTTGTATCCCACAGAATCTGCACATATTCTGGACCCGTGGAGCGACGTACGACACAGATGGATGCCTGTTGGGCAACTGTAACAATCTATTCCCGTTTTTCTCGAGTAGCGTCCTTCCGTGGCTGAGACACATCAGTGTCAGCATCATTCCCTTCCTTCTCATCGCCATCTGCAACTCGCTCATCATTAAGAAGATCGTCGAGTCGATGAGGAGGATCGTCGCGACGACAGGCAGCGTGTACAGTCGAACGATGGTGATGTGCGTGAGTGCGTCAGTCGCCTTCCTGCTGCTTGAGTGTCCGGTTTTCGTCGTGCTCACCGGCCGTAAGTACTGGCCCAAGTCCGAGACGTTGGACATCGCCTTCAATGTGACAATCGTGCTCACGTACGTGAACCATTCCATCAACGTGCTCCTGTACTGCGGCTCCAACTCGATCTTCAAACGGGACTTGTGGGCGCTCGTCACGCGTAAGTCATCGTGGAGACAACGGCAGAAACAGCTGCAGATCCTCGGTCACCTCCACAAGGACGCGCTGCGAAGACAGTCCACGTTGTCGGCCATTTCCGTGGTATGTGATTCCTAGTCGGAATCGCGTGTTGAATGACGCCGTCAATCCTGTCCTGTTCACGCTACGGGCATTCACAATGATCAAAGCGTGCTAGTGAATACTTCCGTACGGACAATTAGACCCGTTACAAAAACAGGATTTGGGGCCGTCCCTTTGACTGCCTGTATTTATTTTGTGGCTTACGATCGACGATACGCAAACTATTTTAATGTTGGCATTCTACGTCAGTAGGAATTGTATGGTAATATTGTATTCAATTTGTTTGTTACCTACATCCTGTATGTATGTTGTCATCGATATCAGGGCGTGTTGTTTACATGTTAGAACTTCCGTGTTTGTGTGTATCAGGTATTCTAAAACGGCCCATTCGAACTGTGCACACAAACGCACGCACAAACATTAACGCACACGCTACCCTCCATCACACACGTGGACACACACGCGCACAGACGCATGCACACACACAAACACACACAAACAACACACACACAACACACAACTCACACACAACACACACAACTCACACAACACACACAACACACACAACACACACAACACACACAACACACACAACACACACAACACACACAACACACACAACACACACAACACACACAACACACACAACACACACAACACACACAACACACACAACACACACAACACACACAACACACATACAAACACACACTCACGCGCGCGTGATATTGCTGTTCACAGCAAGTGTTTTTATGTATGTTCGTGTATTTTCCGGCCATCAAAGATACAGTATTTGACATTTCCATTTAACTGTTCCAAGCAGGATGGGTTTCGTGTTAATGTTTTGTCGAATTGTTGTTAAGCAACACTATTGCCTCATCACTCAAAGGCAATGTTTCATACGTATTTTCTAAATACTACATTATCGAAGAGTGAAATTATTTAGTTTGTCTTACAGTTTTTTTGAAATTGTTTCTTCGCACCGAATGGGCATCGTTTCTGTTACGTGAGTAGTGAGAATAAATATAACATTTTCTTGTATCGTCGTTTCTTCTAATTTCATACTAACAGGAGTTTGTGCAGAACATGCAAATCAATTGGCGAATGTAATGTAAGCATTATATGCGTGTAGTCGTATCGTTTATTGAAACATAAATACATTTAAAATGTGATTTTAAACAATACATATTCATGTAAATTGTATGCAATACAATCTATCAAAATGTGACGAACACTGGCATAAGCATTGCCGTACTAGACTTATTATTAACACTGCTATGCTAGACTAGTATAAACACTGGTGTACTAGACTAGTACACCGTGTAAACACTGCTCTGCTACATTATTGCATTGGTGTGCTATATTAGTACAGTGTATAAAATAATTGTACTGCTGGGCTAAACTTTTATAAACACGGCTGTGATATAATCATCGTTGTGGTAGACTAGAATAAGCACTTGTGAACAAGGTTATTACAAACATTGGTGAACTAGACTATTCTAAACACTGGTGTGCTGAACTATTCTAAACACTGGTGTGCTGGACTGCTACAAACATTGTTGTGCTCGAATATTAAAAACATTGTTGTAGTAGACTAGACTAAACGCTGGTGTGCTAGACTGTGACAACACTGGTGTGCTAAACTATTATAAACATAGGTTTTTTTAGTTTATCAACACTTGTGTGCAATATTAATTATGAATACTGCTCTCTCCGGTCATGGTACTGTTGTGGTATTAGTGCTTCGGGAACCTATTATTGCTTTCGCCTTAAAAACACCTATGGCATTTACGACCTCACTATGTATTAGATACCACTGATATGCTGGAGTGGCGTGTATTGTTTGGCGCTCGGAGACTCACAGTATCGGATATGCGGGACCAGTTTTTCCCTCTTTTGATGAATTCGCTATCTATGTATGCGTGTTGCATCAGATAGTATGTTAGCTCGGTAATTATATATTAGCGAGCTGCATAGGGTCCTACTTCCTGTTTTCCGTGTCTATCTCACGACGGGCTCCCTGATTGGGTAGCTGGGGACGGATGATTAACATCCGGGTTGATGCAGTAGATACGACTGAAGAGCCAGTGGCGCAGAGGGTTTTAACAACGTTTGCTTTTTTACTTGCCACAGAACTACATTAAACGGTTGACGATTATGGAACTCATGGTATGCCCAGATTAACAAGTCTAGTCGATATGTGGAACGTTCATTTTTGTGTTTAAAAAAATGTACTTCCTGTACAGTAGTTCTTCGCCGTAGAGTGTAAATATAAACTTATACATGATACTGAAATAACTTACGAATACACCATCACTGTGATTGAGAGTATGGGACGAAGTCTGTTTTTGTACATTCAGTTTCGAAATTTCGCCCAACGAAAGATGTCACGCGAACTTGCGTTTATCGCGGTTTGCACGATACGACATTTGTCGTTGACGAATTCCATAACAATAGAGTCGTTCTATCTTATACATGCAATTTACAGGCTCATTACCTGCGAGCCCCGTCCTTGTAGCGGTGTCACATTACAGAAGTAGCACGGATAATGAGTGGCACGGACGTCGGCTGAGTCAGACTAGATATCATGGAAGAGATGAAACACACTGAGTAAACCCAACACCAACAGCAGCAGCAGCTTGCGGCAACAAAAAAATCGTCACCTTCAAGTGCACTAGCGACAAAACATCACGCGTTCAATTACAACAGCGTCAGTGTCCACGCGTTCTCCTACAGTAGCGGCAATGACCATACGTTTGCAGCAGAATCAAAAGCAACCGCAACTTCAACAGTGTTGACATCAACGATATAATTAACACATACAAAATATTACTCTCGTCTTCGGGAATCGGTGATCAACAACACCACCCTTCTGCTACCGTTACTCACGCATAATATCTTCTGACCGCGATCAATCACACCATTCTTTATCGACAGTCGTTAGCTTGCGCAATAAGCGGTACCATTATAATAATGAGCCCCTACTTCATGACAAACTGCTAATAGTAGAGTGCGCGGGGGAAGTGATTAGACCGGAAGCCTCAAACCTATAATTACACCTGTACACCTGCCAACTTTTTGCTGAAAACCGTGAGTTTCACCAGCGGTTAACCACGTTTCGCGTGCCGCGCTGCCTTTTTCGCCGGAATTTCATCGGTTTGCTGACTCGAAGGCTCGAAGATGGGGGGGGGGGGGGGGGGGGGGGGGGCTGTTGGAGATTTTTCGCCGGAAATTCAGCGGTTCAACACGTCTCAGCACGTCTTCCTTGGTGTTACATTGTCTCGAAGAAGGAGGAGGGGCCTGTTGTTGGAGATGATCAGCAAAATTCCTGGAGATTTGCATGTATTCCGGGAGACCGGGAAGTACACCCAACACCCAGGAGACTCCCGGATTTCCCGGTAGAGTTGGCAGGTACACACCGACACCGTGAGAAAACAACAAAACGTTGACATAGTGTTGCGGTCCATCCACCGGCCTCTAAGTGTCACTGGTTCGTTGTTGGCCCGGATATGTAGCAGCCTGCTCCCAAGCCATTGACCTCGCGTGCCACTGTCACACTAACACGCGATAGGCGAGTCACCGTACACGCACACATTCTAAATCGGGGCTATATCGGTCACACTCACTCGAAGATACAGGGAAGATCGCTATACGTCGGACATAAATTAAGATACACATCTGATTCTCATGAAATAAAGACGGCGTTGTCCTATTATACACATTATGTGTTCACATCGCTTCACAAAATAGGCGTGTCAAACAAGACACTATCTGACGTACTTCGATTTATTGATATAATGTTTATTAAAACGACATGGGTCGCCCATATGTCCACGTTATGTTATCTATCATTACAGTTATGTTATTTAATCAACCACCATATTATGGGTTCAACTTATGTATTTCACTGATTAAGGTGTGGGCAACGGGGTTTGCGAGACATGTTTCAGGGTCTGTGTCATAGGTTCTCTCAGAGAGTATCGTACTGATACTGTCATCAGTCGTGACGCCGGGACGTGGCCGTCGACTTATGATTGTTGATATAGCGTCGGATTGTTCGTGTTATTTACAGTATCACACATGCGATGGATGTATAATTATGTATATAAATACATCGTACATGGCATGTTTAAAATCAATATATTTTGTGTGCATGCGAGTGGGTTGGGTTGGGTGTGACTGGAAACGTGTTGTGTGTGTTTGTGAGTGTATGTGTGTGTGTGTGTGTGCGTGCGTGCGTATGTGCGTGAGCGCGCGCGTGTGTAAAGAAAAAATTACATGAACATTATATAAAAGGCACCAGTCGTATATCGCTTAGAATACTCATACAAGCTTGACAGCAGTACTGTACAATTGACATTAATATACTAAGCAGAAACAGAGCTTAGTAAGTTAAACTGACAGTCATTAGCTAATATACCCGCATAAAATAATGTGGTTTTAACATCACTGCAGACAATCCCCCCCCCCCCCCCCCCCCCCCCCCCCCCATTGACACTAATGCCTTGTCTTGTATGTGTAGATGAACCGGAGAGCTACACCTGCGGGAGACTTGGCTCCTGACAGGTTTAGCCATGTCGGACAGATTGGGGGTTGAGCTTGTAGCCAACGACCTAATATCGTAAAATACAATGTAAGGAATATGGAAACAAGGCACTCTACGTCTAGGTGTCCTGCGCCGGTAAAGCAGGTTACCGCAAATGGGACCAGTGATAGGGACATCCTTCGGAAGCTGTCACCGCGAGACCATTAGCTGTAGACGCCAAAACCAAAACAAAGATATTTGGAATTTGGAATGTGCGAACTGTGTACGATACGGGCAAGACCGCGGAAGTAACAGTTGGAATGAGAGGAAATGGAATTCACATCTTAGGAATCGGTGAATATAGGTGGACAGGTACGAGTGACCATAAAACACGAACAGGAAAGATAACTTTATTTTCTGGCGAAAAGATTGTCAGTAGTATATTGTGTTCGCTTCAGTCCCCTTTTCAGCCAAATAAGGCGAAAGTTGCCATTCTCTCCTATCTTTTAACACGGCTCATTTTTGCTGTTTTCCAAAAAGTGTGACGTGTTTCACGATAGAGGTCGCCACTATCGTTGCGTTATTTTCGGAGATGATACCGTCATGAAAATTCGTTTAGTCTATGTGAGTGGGCCCCCATAGTTGTTGTCGTTAGCAGTAGATCGCGGTGTATGTGATGGTGGGCGTCCCAGATGGTCCCCTCCATCACACGCCACTCCAGAGAAACTCGAGCGTGGAAGGATAAGGGGTGTCACCGCCTACCGGAGGCGGTGACTGGATCGTGAGAAGATGTGGTATAACTGATTGATGACTTATGACAGAGGAGGATGTCTTTAGTTGGTTGATATCCCAAGACTCTCCCGTAGTCGTTGGTCAGTGATGAGACCGAGCGGTTTGATTAGTGAAGTCTAGTTTAGAATGAGGAGTCATAATAAGGCGCGATTAATAAAACGTTTACGAAATCGACGAAAGCGTGTATATCCGACGGGGGTGTATACGGGGGGTGGAATACATATAGGGTGATGCTATAGTGGAACCCGTATGTGTTTATTGATAGCCGTGGGAAAGTCATTAATGTGTCGGCCTTTTGGGGTAGGGAGTGAAAAAGCGAAATCGTCTATTAAATCGTTATTTAGAAGTGCGTAAACGTTCGGCGTGTTTTAAAATTAATACAAGGTGTGTTTTTTATTGTAAGAGATATATGATTATAAAGTCGGGACTTTCTGTGAAAATTCCCCCGCTAACTTAAAATCGACGTCTTATTATTATTTTTTGAGCGACCAGTGATCGTCGACCGTGCACGCGCGACACTCATGACCGCGGACTGTGGCATTAACTGATCAATCAGGCGTTAAAAATACCAAAATCGGCAATTAAATCCTGATTTCTAAGTACGTGGATGCTCGGTTCGGGCTAACTAACTCTGTGGTAAAGATTATATTGCGAAAAATCGATAATTATAAGCGAACATAACGAAACAAGAAACATGCTATTTCTTGGGTGAAAAATAGCGAAATCGGCTGTTAAATCGTCATTTAGAAGTGCGTGGACGTTCGGAGTGGGTTTACATTAATATAAGGTGTGATTTTTATTTTGAAAGATCTATAATTATAAAGTCAGGACCAGCCGACGACACGGTGCTGTGCCGCTTACAACAGCCGCGTCGGCCGCGCATGCTCGCCAGTCGACGTCCGATGACAATTTCGTTTTTTGTGTTATGACATTTACGGATTAGTACTTATTGTTTAGCTTATGTCGTCAATTGTTCTTAATGGAATAGTGCTTTAACGCTATTTTATATGTATTATAAAAACCTTATTCTTGTATGATGTATGGTTTGTAATCGTGAATAAATCGTTGACAACTCTATTCCTACTTACTAATTTAGTTTACTATACCGTCCTTAAGAAACATACAACATAATTGAAAAACAACTAAGTTTTAACTTATAACACAAACATGTTATAAGGAAATACACGTGTTTCACAAAAGGGACTACAAAACAACAAAAGTTTAAAGTATAACAGAAAAATGTCATAATGCGGGACATACGTTTCAGAAACGTGACCACAAAAAACGACATATTTTTAGACAGACAACCCTAAAACATAACTACAAAAAGACAATTTTGTTTAACTTATGACATAAATATATCACAATACAAAACGTTCCTGTGTGTTGTATGCTTTGTAATCGTGAATAAAACGTTGTCAATTGTATTCCAATTTATTAATTTAACTTAATATGCTGTCTTTAAGAAACATAAAACATAACTAAAAAGCAATAAAGTTTTAAACATATAACACAAAATGTCATAACATACATATTTCACAAAAGTGACTACAAAAACAACAAAAGTTTAATTTATAACAAACAAATTCCATAACGCGAGATATATGTTAAAAAAGTGGAAGTTTCGAAATTCTTTGCAAAGTTAAAGTAGGGCGCCGAAAATGTATAGACGACTAGGACTCAAAAGAAGGTTTTTGGGGAGTCTGATACGGGTATAAAAAAGGTCGAAATGTCCTGGGCAAGTTGTTATGTCACGTGCTCGACAAGTCTTTGAAGTAATAACAGATCAAACGGACCACGTTCCTGGTGCGCGTCATTCGTCGAGATGGACTCGTCGCTGAAGTATCCTTTACGTGTATCGTATTCGGTCCGACGGGGTGCGGTAAGACCGTTTTAGTGAAACGGCTATTGCATTTCGCCTCTTCCATGATCGACCTACCGCCCGATAAGGTTGTGCTACGGTCAGTGGCAGACGGAGTACACCTCAATGGCGGAGATTATGCCTAGCGCGGAGATCGTAGACGGTTTACCGGCCCCGAAAGTTTTCGAGAGGTGGACGCGTCTGTCGTGTATCTAGCCATCAGCTTGAACGGTAAGTACGTGGTGTTATTCATGTTTCGTCGAAACGACGGTCAGGTAGGTTAACTGGCTAAACAGATGTATCCGGATCGAGTGAAATGCATGGACACTTTCAAAGACGCGACTTCGACTCCGTACAGTTACCTACTGGGCCACCTGAAACAGGAGACGCCGCAATTCGGGCGCCTGCGTACAAACATCCGTTCAGTACGAGTACGTGCCGAGAGCATAAAAGTCGAGAGTAGTATATAGGGAAGGGCGGCGGCGATGGCGGGTGAGGACGGCGACGGTGGGTGGGTGCATGGGTGCGTGCATGCGTGTAAGGCTAGGACACCACAGTAGAACTCACAAAATGTCACTCTTTTGACAGTAGAACTCACAAAATACGTACAAACACATACATACATACATGATGTAGTGATGTGATGAGATGATGTGATGTAGTGATGAGATGATATGATGTAGCGATGTGATGAGATGATATGATGTTGTGATGTGATGTAGTGATGTAATCAGATGATATGATGTAGTGATGTGATGCACTGATGTAATGAATTGATATGATGTAGTGATGTGATGAGATGATATGATGTAGTGATGCGATGATATGATGTAGTGAATGTGATGAGATGATATGATGTAGTGATGCGATGAGATGATATGCTATGTTGTGATGTAGTGATGCTGTATTGTGATGTAATCATGTATTGATGTGATGTAGTGGTGATGTGATGCTGTGCTGTGGTATTGTACTGGGGGATGTGATGTGGTGTTGTGATGTGATGCTGTGTTGTGATGTAGTGCCTTGGTGTTGCAGTAGAGGATGCGGAGGACGTAGAGGAGGAGGACACCCTCAAGAGTCTCGCCTTCCTTCTCGAGAAGGTCGAAGGCTGCTCGGTGAGTCGTGTCATGTGATGGTTCTTATACACAGGGGGCAGCCATAAAGTATGTCACACTGGTGATGTGACGAAGTGTTACATGGGAATGGGGGGTTTTGTGACAAAGTGTTACGTGGGAGTGGGGGTCTTGTGACAAAGTGTTACATGGGAGTGGGGGTCTTGTGACAAAGTGTTACATGGAATTGGGGGTCTTTGAGCAATAGTGACATGGGAGTGGGGGTCTTGTGACAAAGTGTTACATGGGAGTGGGGGGTCTTTGGGCAATAGTGACAAAGTGGTACATGGGAGTGGGGGTCTTTGGGCAATAGTGACACAAAGTGTTACATTCGAGTGGGGGACTTTGGGCAATAGTCACAAAGGTTACATGGGAGTGGGAGTCTTTGGGCAATAGTGACACAAAGTGTTATATTGGAGTGGAGGTCTTTGGGCAATAGTGACACAAAGTGTTACATGGGAGTGGTGTGTCTTTGGGCAATCACGACAAAGTGTTACAAGGGAGACATGACATTTCGGACAATGCATGACAGAATGAATGTGCCATCAGTTTCAATTTTTTAGGCATCATAATAAATAACCATTTAAACTGGCAGTCATACAAACAAAATAGCAAATAAAATATCCTTACTACTTACACTTCTTTCCTCCAGGGGATAGATCACGTGGAGACGGGCACCATCTTAAAATTTCCCCATGGGTGCTCCAGCCCAGAGTGATATATATCAGCAGACTCAGTCTACGTCAATTAGCCTTTAATATTCCCTCATTACTCCTTCATTACCCGCCAGGTGGTATTACTTCCACTAGGAGGTCGGTCCCGTGACAGGCTAATTCCCCCTCAGCAGCAGACACTAGCTCCTTCACTTTCCGCCAAGCTAGACCATGTATGGAAGGCAAACATGTAACAAGCTAGTCCGTGTACGGAAGGCAAACTTGTAACAAGCTAGACCATGTATGAAAGGCAGACCTGTAACAAGCTAGTCCATGTATGGAAGGCAAATATGTAACAATCTAGTCCATGTACGGAAGACATACATGTAACAAGCTAGACCATGTACGGAAGGCCAACATGTAACAAGCTAGTCCATGTACGGAAGGCAGACATGTAACAGGCTAGACCATGTATGAAAGGCAAACATGTAACAAGCTAGACCATATATGGAAGGCAGACATGTAACAAGTTAAACCATGTACGGAAGGCAAACATGTAACAAGCTAGTCCGTGTATGGAAGGCAAACATGTAACAAGCTAGACCATGTATGGAAGGCAAACATGTCACAAGTTAGATCATGTATGGAAGGTAGACATGTAGCAAGCTAGACCATGTATGGAAGGCAGACATGTAACAAGCCAGACCATGTATGGAAGGCAAACATGTAACAAGCTAGTCCGTGTATGGAAGGCAAACATGTAACAAGCTAGACCATGTATGGATAGCAAACAGGTAACAAGCTAGTCCATGTATGGAAGGCAGACATGTAACAAGCAAGACCATGTACGGAAGGCAAACATGTAACAACCTAGACCATGCATGGAAGGCAAACTTGTAACAAGCTAGACCATGTACGGAAGGCCAACATGTACCAAGCTAGTCCATGTATGGATAGCAAACAGGTAACAAGCTAGTCCATGTATGGAAGGCAGACATGTAACAAGCTAGACCATGTACGGAAGGCAAACATGTAACAAGCTAGACCATGTATGGAAGGCAAACTTGTAACAAGCTAGACCATGTACGGAAGGCCAACATGTAACAAGCTAGTCCATGTACGGAAGGCAGCCATGTAACAGGCTAGACCATGTATGAAAGGCAAACATGTAACAAGCTAGACCATATATGGAAGGCAAACATGTAACAACCTAGACCATGTATGGAAGGCAACCATGTAACAAGCTAGACCATGTATGGAAGGCAAACATGTCACAAATTAGACCATATATGGAAGGCAGACATGTAGCAAGTTAGACCATGTATGGAAGGCAGACATGTAACAAGCCAGACCATGTATAGAAGGCAAACACATAACAAGCTAGTCCGTGTATGGAAGGCAAACATGTAACAAGCTCGACCATGTATGGATAGCAAACAGGTAACAAGCTAGTCCATGTATGGAAGGCAGACATGTAACAAGCTAGACCATGTACAGAAGGCAAACATGTAGCAAGCTAGACCATGGATGGAAGGGAAACATGTAACAAGCTAGTCCATGTATGAAAGGCAAATATGTAACAAGGTAGACCTAGCATGGAAGGCAAACATGTAACATGCTAGTCCATGTATGGAAGGTCAACATGTAACAAACTAGACCATGTACGAAAGGCAAACATGTAACAGGCTAGATCATGTATGGATGGCAAACATGTAACAAGCTAGACCATGTATGGAAGGCAAACATGTAACAAGCTAGTCCATGTATGGAAGGTCAACATGTAACAAGCTAGACCATGTACGAAAGACAAACGTGTAACAAGCTAGACCATGTATGGAAGGCAAACATGTAACAAACTAGACCATGTATGGAAGGTAGACATGTAACAAGCTAGACCATGTATGGAAGGCAAACATGTAACAAGCTAGACCATGTATGGAAGGCAAACATGTAACAAGCTAGACCATGTATGGAAGGCAGACATGTAACAGGCTAGACCATGTACGGAATGCACCCGCTAATGAGCACCTGTGACACAAGATGTATATGACAGTTTGAAGAATGAGAATTGTGGTAAGTAAACTGTTGGAAGTTGGAACACGTGTATGGATGGACGTAGCGTAGTGGCTTCTCGTGAGTGTCGAGTCACGCGGCTTATCTCATACTGCACCCGCTAACGAGCACGGGCAGAGAGCGGAGTTCAACTCGTGACTCCATTGTCTGTACTGTCTCGTGATTGAAAAGACATAACGCCTCTATCGGGTTTGCGTATATAAACCTAACAAAACTCTAGTGGAGCATATTACTTTCTACCGACTTCGAACAACGCAACTTCACTCCGACTGCTGAAGATGGCGAGCGCTCACGACAAGGCATGTCCCGAGGACAAGATGAATATTATACGTCTCCAATAAGTAAGTGCTGCAAACTTTGTATTTTATCGCTTGACATACGCTTGACCTCCCAAGTATTTCCTCGCCTTCTCTGCCTTCCTATCCTCCTCTGTATCCCTCTCCTCTCTTCCCTCGCCTTCTCTGCCTTCCTATCCTCCCCTGTCTCCCACTCCTCTCTTTCTTCGCCTTCTCTGCCTTCCTATCCTCCTCTGTCTACCTCTCCTCTCTTCCCTCTCCTTCTCTGCCTTACTATCCTCCCCGTTTCCCTCTCCTCACGTCCCTCACCTTCTCTACCTTCCTATCCTCCTCTGTCTCCCTCTCCTCTCTTTCTTCGCCTCCTCTGCCTTCCTATTCTCCTCTGTCTCCCTCTCCTCTCTTTCCTCGCATTCTCTGCCTTCCTATCCCCCTCTGTCTCCCTCTCCTCTCTTTCCTCGCCTTCGCTGCCTTCCTATCCTCCTCTGTCTCCCTCTCCTCTCTTTCCTCGCCTCCTCTGCCTTCCTCTCCTCCTCTGTCTCCCTCTCCTGTCTTTCCTCGTCTTCTCTTCCTTCCTATTCTCCTCTGTCTCCCTCTCCTCTCTTTCCTCGCCTTCTCTGCCTTCCTATCCTCCTCTGTCTCCCTCTCCTCTCTTCCCTCGCCTCCTCTGTCTTCCTATCCTCCCCTGTCTCCCTCTCCTCTCTTCCCTCGCCTTCTCTGCCTTCCTATCCTCCTCTGTCTCCCTCTCCTCTCTTTCCTCGCCTTCTCTGCCTTCCTATCTTCCTCTGTCTCCCTCTCCTCTCTTCCCTCGCCTCCTCTGCCTTCCTATCCTCTCCTGTCTCCCTCTCCTGTCTTTCCTCGTCTTCTCTTCCTTCCTATCCTCCTCTGTCTCCCTCTCCTCTCTTTCCTCGCCTTCTCTACCTTCCTATCCTCCTCTGTCTCCCTCTCCTCTCTTCCCTCGCCTTCTCTGCCTTCCTATCCTCCTCTGTCTCCCTTCTGTGCTTGAGCTTGTCAAATCTCTTTTGGTGGCTTTCTTTACCTCCTTCTCAGCTAGTGTGTACTGTGCTTGAGCTGGTCTTGTCTCTTCTCGTGTTTTTGCACTGTCTCGTGATTGAAAAGACATAACGTCTCTATCGGGTTTGCGTATATAAACCTAACAAAACTATATACATGTTGTGTCACAGTCCTTTCTTATCTATGCGTATGTTGACCTAACCTGCCCTCTTGTCGTTTCGGCTAGCTACGTGGTGTCTGGTTACCGATCGCGTCAGGCGACGTCTACATATTGTGTCATAGTCCATTCTTATCTCTCTCGTCTGTTGCCCTAGCTTGCCCTTTTATCGTGTTGGCTACCTACGCGGTGTCTGGTTACATCGCTGGTCTATTCCCACCGGTTGTACTTCGCACAATATATAATATCATTTTCAAAGTTTTCATATATGTTTCAGAGACGATATTTTTAAAGTTTTCATATATGTTCCAGAGAAGAAGAACTCCACGACTACCATGAATGTGCTTTCTGTGTCGTCATGACTGAACTGCTGAGGACACGGGACCGGTTTGATCCTCCAAACCCTTGGGTTGACTCCGACCCTGTTGCCCCCCTGGACACGGAGGATGTCGAAAATTGGTGTCCGGAGACAGATGATGATGATGATGGTTTCGTTGATGTAATCGATTCCTGATGTTAATAAAACTATTCAACTTTCAAACTGTGGTGTTTGTTGGTTATTACCTTATATATAATCCTTCTTTCATACATACATACACACATACATACATATTTTAAAGTTTCATATATATATATATATATATTTATAAACATTATTCACACACCTTTCAGTATACTTCATTATCTCTCATGGTCCACCTTCCAACATGTTCGTTATACACGATACAACATAGGCAGACTTACACGAACCACTGGCGTGGTCGTATTTCTGCCACGTAATACGCGAACTCCTAGCGACACGGACTCGCTTTGATGCAGACCCTGTTCCCTCTCCGATGGAGGATGTTGTTGGGATACTCCTGCGACCAATGCTGAACGATAATTACTTAATCATTTCAAACTGTGGTTTTTGAACATGTTGTTGATGAACACTCATTATTAAAAAGCTAATTCGAGATTCATTTCCACGACGCGCTGACAACCACTGTGAACGTCGTCGCCTATGCCGAATTCGAGAAGGTGCTGGAGATCGACAGGAGTCGTAACGTCATCTACGACAACTGATGGAAACCCTACAGCTCGTCCGCCTACTCACCCGCGATACGCACGCCCGTGTCGTCATGCGTGGAATCGTACCCAAAGACGTACTCCTCGAACTCCGGATAGACGCTTACCCCGTCGCCTTCGTGTGCAACACACACGACTCGGGCCTATCACTTTGATAATACTTCTCTTTGATCTTTCGTTATGATTCTTTGATCTTTCGTTCCTTTCTACACCTTTCCTCTTTGATCTTTCGTTATTATAATTCCCTCTTTAGTCTTTCGTCTCTCATATATATACAATAACCCTTCCATGGCTGCTCATTTCACCGTCAGGTGGCGCTACACACACTCACACATACGGTCACGTGACTACTCACTTTGCTCAGGGGGGCGGCTTTCGAAACCTCCCTATTATCAACCACAACCTCCTCCGAACCCCCCCTGGATGGATAACCAGAGCTCCCTATATACTACTGTCGAGGCGTGTCGCGATAGTTATCAGTAGCGAGATATCTGCGCGCGTGAAGAGACATCGTGTGCCTGCAGATGTCTAGTAAGAAAAGGAACATGAAGTTGAGAAAAACCGTCCTCCCCAACGCCGATGCCGACCTTGTTTGCAGTCTACGTGAGCGCGCGAACAGTATTCTGAAAGGCAATGTGACGTTGACTCCTGTGGAGAAAAAGAAAGTCATAAAGTACTAGTGATACCTGCGCCAGTTGTCTTCGAAGAAAGTTACTACCGGAATGAAGAGGAAAATCTTGCAGACAGGTGGTTTCCAGCCGGGCTTCCTAACTCCTTTGGTTCGATCCTACTGCCGTTTCTCAGAGATGTCGTGAGAGCGGTTGTGTAGATGGCCATATTAGACCCTCGTTTGGTGGAGAGCCTACCCGCTGAGCAGCAGAAGCAGCAGCCGACGACGAGAACGACCATAAAGCGCGACAAGAGTAGCCTGGACGCCGACACGAAGAACGTCCTCGAGCGTGTTGATCTGACGTACTGGGAAAAGGTGGCGCTGTACAACCAGCCGTTGTCTCGTTACAACACCGTGGACAAGAAACGGAAGCAGCAGCAGGTATGCGTGTCGGCGGTGAACGCACCCGCCGTAAAGACCAACTCGTCGGCGACTCCGTCGATGTTGGGTGGGTTACGGCCGAAATCGTGGAAAGCACACCTAAAAGTATGAAAAGAACAGCCCGCCTCGTTATGGAGAAACTGAAGTCGGATCCGTCGACGCATTGGAACGACCGTGGAGAGTTCGCGTATAACGGCTTCCCTATCTGATGAAGCAACATAGTGGACCTCGTGAACTACATCCGGCAAAAAAAGGAAGGCGAGTTCACATGTCGGGTGATTGCTGTTCGCGCGTCTTCTGAGAAGTCTCAACATGCTCGTGGAGTTCGTCGGGAACTCGGACCGACGAGCGTACTTGCCGGCGAGATCGATCGCCTAGGACGACGACGACCACGCCGACTACTCCTCTCGTCGACCACGAGAACCTACGAAGCCAGCCGGCAGCGCCGACGCCAACTCTACCACCGCCCCTCTTCGTCGAGCTCGTTCGTGAGAGCAAAGACCTCTGAAGGAATTATATTAAAGAAACACGAAGCTAGGTCGAGCGGTAGTTGTGACAGCAGTAGCAACAGCAGCAGCTGCAGCAGCAGCAGCAGCAGCAGCTGTGACGGCAATAACGACACTATACCGCTATGGGACGACGTCGCCATTGTTCCGCCGCGACACCGAACGCCACCTACGGATACACGCCTACTTCGACCCGACACGTGTGGGAAATTAGGGTAGCGTCAACGCGTTGCATCGGGCGAACACTAACACTACCATCACCACCCGCGCAGTACAGACACGAACCACCGAGCAGTGATTGTGGGAGCAGGATGCTTACACCCTTCACAAGCCCGTGCGACATGTTATCAAGCGTCGTCGCGTCGTAGGTGGCGGTGGACACAAGTAGCGTCAAGCCGATCTCATCGAGGTGGCGAGCCTAAAAAGCACAACGATGGGACGACGTATTTTCTGACTGACATCAACGTCTTTTCGTAGCAGGCCTGGCGCGTGCCGTTTAAGAATAAATCACGAGCGGCGTTCGTGACGGTGTTCGAGATTATGTTGAAGGACGGGGAGCCGATGGCGCCGACAGCTCTAGAGACCGACAAAGATATGGAGTTTATTAATTGACCGTTTCAAAATCTTCTGAAGACGCACGGTTTCCAATGCGGTACTGCTGCGACGGAAACTGTGAATGCGGTACTGCAGCGTAGGGACATTGGAAAACTGAACGAGGTGCTAGTGAAATGGTACGGTTATCCGATCTCCTTCAACGGCTGGGTCGATGGCAAAACGATCGTGGCGTATAAAGGCTAGCGACGCGACCTCCGAACCCCAGTCTGGATATGAACGAAGCGGCCTCGGAAGTGCGCAATAACATCGGTAGCACCGGGTCGTTGGAAGAAGCTGGCGTCTCTGCGGTAACGAGTGTCATAAGGCGGAAATCGTCTTCCTGGGACATATCGCCGTCCTTCACACAGTCATCGCGGTCAGCATATACAATCCGACGCAAGACCGAGAGGATTGGAGTCTGTACATGGCCGTGTTAAGTAGCTGTCGCGGTTACCTTCTACCGAACCCGCGTACAACACGCAATGGAATCGTCCGACTGTTACCTGACGCTGCATAGCATGCGTCTGTGAAAGCGCACCCCGACAACACGCTGACTTACTACATCACGACGTTACCGCAATGCATCGAACTGTCGGGTTAACGGGAGTTCGGTCTGGTGGAAATAGAGTACCCGCACAGTTGGTACAACGTGGTTCGGTATAGTGATAACAAAACAAGATGATAGAAGAAGAGGAGTCCCCACCGCGTCGACAACCAGCAGGTCGGTTATTATACCGAGGACGATAGGATATGTAATGTTTAGAAAAGATAGAATAGGAAGAAAAGGAGGTGGAGTTATTTTATGCATAAAAGAATCTATCCAGGATTATAAAATAAAATTACAAAGAGAAACAGATTGCGAAAAAGCTGTTTGGTGTAACATAGATACAGGAAGGAAACTCAACGTTAACAGTTGGGTTAGTTTATCGAAGTCCAAACATAAGCATAGAAGAGAATGACAAAATACAAAATGCTATAAGGGAAATAAGCAAACGGGACTGTATTATTATGGGGGATTTTAACCACGGGCATATACAATGGAAATCTCTACAGGGTATGGGGAGTGAGGACCACAAGTTTTTAGTTTTAGTACAAGATAGTTTCCTTTCTCAACATGTGCTAGAACCAACCAGGGGAGAGAATGTGTTGGACATAGTTTTGTCCTCACATAATGAATTAGTTGACAATGTCAAGATATGTGAGCCAATGGGGAGTAGAGATCACAACCAGATACATTTTACCATCAAAGTAAAATCAGAAAGGAATAGTAAAAAGCAGTATAGGAGAAATTTCCACAAAGGAAGGTATAAGAACATGAGGAAATATTTAGCAAAGATAGACTGGAATAAGACACTGATAAATAAAACAGCATCAGAATGCTGAAATTTATTAAAGAGTGAAATTAAGTGCATAGTCGATAACTTTGTACCCTTCAAAAAACAAGGGAAACAGTCCAAAAAGAAACATTTATCGAAAGAAGCAATTAGAAAAATTAAGTATAAACAAATTATGTGGAAGTCATATAGATGTAAGACTACAACATTGATAAAGAAGCACTTAACCAAGCTACAACTGAAATTAGAAATTCAAAGAGAAGCTATGAACAACAATTAGCTAGTAATATAAAACATGACAGCAAGAGTTTTTATGCGTATGTTCGAAGCAAACAGAAAGTTCAAGATAAGGTCGGTCTTCTAGAAGATAGTGCTGGAAATATAATATAAGAGGGATTCTTAATGGCAGAAGACCTGAATGAGTATTTTAGTTATGTGTTTACCACGGAAGGTATTAGTTTACTGCCAGTACCAGAGGTTAAGTTTAAAGGGGCAGATTCAGACTATTTAGGACAATTATTTGTAACCCTAGAAATGGTAGCTAAGAAAATAATGGCTATGAAGGATAATAAATCACCTGGAGTGGATGGAATTCCGCCCAAACTAGTATTGGAAATTGTAGAACAAATTAGCGAACCGCTTGCAACAATTTTCAATTTGTCATTAGAAGAGGTAGTGGTTCCTTTAGAATGGAAAGAGGCAAATGTTATATCGTTATTTAAAAAAGGTTCGAGAAACAAGTCAGAGAACTATAATCCAGTGAGTTTAACATCAGTGATTTGCAAATTATTAGAAAGACTAATTAACGATCACATGGTGGATTTTCTTGTTTTTAGTGAGGTCATACTTAACAAATATGTTATGGTTTTTGGTAGACATCACTAAGTGGGTAGATGAGGGATCACCAGTTGGTACCGAGAAAGCCGCTGCAACCGAACTTTGCCTACGTCAGAAGCTACCAGGACCTGTTCGCATTGACCGACAAAGCTTTCCAAAACGGAGGTAATGACGTGGCACGCTATGACTTCGCCGCCGTCAGAAGCTACCAGGACCTGTTCGCATTGACCGACAAGGCGTTCCAAAAACTAGGGTAATGACGTGGCATGCGATGATTTCAGCGCCGGCTATACCTTCTTCAGGTTCGACCTGTCACTCGACCTTTGCCACGATGACCATTCAACGTCGTCAACTACTGATGGACACGCTGGCGATAGCACGTCTTGTGGTGGCCGATACGTACGCTGAACGGATCGTCGCCACCGTGCTGGCTAAGGACGAACTACCGAAGATGATAGACACCTACCCGGCGGCTTTCGTGCAACACTGACAACGGAGGAAGGGCGGGAAAACACTGGGTCTGCGTGTACGTGGACGCCGACCGACACGGCGACGATTTCGATTCGTACGGTCTGCGTTGACTGGACGTACAACGACCAGAGACTAAGGAGCGGCCTGTTTAACGTGTGTGGTCAACACTGCGTTGCTTACCTGGTGTACCGATGTCGCGGCTTGTCGCTGAAGGTTTCCAAGAGTCTGTTTGCCCCGGACGTTGTAGACAACGATTGCCGTGTATTCAACTAGCTGAAAGCAACGAGCCGAACTATTAGGAGAAAGAGATCATATTTTATGTACAATGTTTGTTGCATGTAATAAAAGGATGAAAACGTCTCATGGGTTGGTGTTCAACTTCTTTATTCGCGTTTTACAACAAACAAACAAATGTGCCAAATTTAACTTTGCAAAATGTTTAGAAAATTGGGCTGAGTCTACTCGTCTACGTAGGATCAGCGACTACTTTTACTTTGCAAAATTATAATAAAATTCTGCTTTACCTTTGAAAAATGTTCTCAAGAAATTCGGCTGAATCCTACTCGTCTACGTAAGATAGGTGCATACTTTAATATAACACAATTTTCCAAAGATTCGGCTGAGAACGTCTTGCATCATGATATATGTATGTTATACTCGAAATGTAATGGGAAGTAAGTCAACAAAAGCATCTTACAGTGCTATGTCCCAGCGAACAACCCAAACAAGAAGGAACATGAAGACTTCTCTTCAAATATTCAAACAGATGTTGAGAAACTAACACTTCGTTACCTGCTGCTTATCAAGGAATGCAAAGGAAATATAAGGAAATGGCATATGTCAAAGAAGCATAGATCATCACGGATGTGTGACAGTAATTGACAACTGGGAACGACTTATTGACTGTTATGGCCTGAACAACCTTGTCATAGGAGGACCTCTATTACACACAAGGACATATACAAGCAGGCATGGCTTTCACCTAACCAAAGAGACAACAATCAAATTGATCACCTACTCATCAATGGCAAGTGGAGACGATCTTTACAAGGTACGCGTCAGAAGAGGAGCATATGTTGGCGGCAATCACCACCATGTTGTGGCACACATCACGCCATGGCTCAGACTAACTGAAACATCGGTTATAATGTTTTAACGTTTCGATGTGTGAAGACTGAAATACATTGGAGTCTGGAAACAGTTTATTATGAAGGTGCGCAACCGCTTTGCTGGACAAGAGAACAACATTGACGAGCAAAGAAACACAGAGGACACAAACAACAACAAAGTAGAGACGAACTGGAAAACTGTTTCATAGACATAGAGTGAATCCAGTCGTGCGGTACAAGACAGCCTAATGTGATCAAAGCCAAGTCCATTAAATTTAAAGACATATATGGAGCTCTCTATGGTAAAGCAAGTAAATGGATCAAGAGGTCTGCAAGAAGAGACAACTTAGCAACAGAAGCAAAACGAGGTGTGGTACACCAAGAAAGATACACCATTTTCAGGATCACCAAACAGATTTGTGGAGGGCCACACACAGTAACCACACGCTTAATTATGTCCAGGCCAAATTTTCATTTTCAGATACTAGACCTCAGACTCTTTTCTACCTTTCACACAACATGCCTTCGAAATATCGTGAGAATATTCTGGCCACAAAAATCTAAAACTGCCAACTGCTAAGAATAACCGTACACAAGACAATGGAAATGGATCGATCTTTTTCTGAGAAAGGAGTGTGACGGTATACTTGATCATAGCACTAAGATGGACACCTTAAGGTAACAGAAAACGAGTAGGAAGACTGTGGAGAAAGAATTCAAATACATGTAAGCAGGGTCCAGACAGTAAAGAAAGTTGCAGACCGGAAAAGGTGGAGTCCCCTTTTTTTGCTGTGTGTTCAAGTGTGCACGAAGTGGATTAAGTAAATAAGTAAGTAAGCAGACAACGACGTTTCGTACACAATTGAATCATTGTGAAACTATCTAAGGGTGGCTAGAAGAAGGGTCAATGAAGGTACAGTGCAGACTTGATACGAGCAAATATACATAATCTCTCAGGACGAAGCGTGAATAGACAATCCCAGTTCACGTACAAATAAAACTGACACTGTCCCTTATTTTTTCATAACCGTTCTAAATTACAATTTGGAATAATGAGTGACATATTTGTAGTAAATACGTATATATATATATATATATATATAGGGTGTCCCATAATTATGGAGTCATAGGAAAACTAAAAAGGGAATCAAAAGTAATGAAAAATGGCAATACAATACAAATTCACCGAACGTGCTCAATGATTCCACCATTGTTCCTGATACACAAATCCAAATCCATCAGCCATCAATTATTTGGTCGTTATATGATATTCCTCTGACAGGACTAGGATCTTCTGGCATAAGTGTTCATATTTACGAAAACAGAGTTTTGTGCTGGGGTGGAATAATTATTAGTTATCGTCCAAAGTGATCGCAGCACAACATATTAAAATAGCATTTTGAAGAAGTCATCCACAACATAGTTTTTGAAAATAGTGTGAGTTCGTATTTCACTGTCACTAATTTCAACTTGTCAGTCGTCTTCGAAACTCGGTTTTCGGCCGCGTCGTGACAGCCCGGCTGATTAGACTGTTCTATAGCCAATATCGGAAGTTTTCACTCGTCACGTGCCCATTTTGTTCCTTGTTCTTCACATTGCACGATAACTATGAAATAGTTTATCATTATTCTTTATTTGACACGGCTCTCAAATGAATGTGTATGCGGATGTGCTATTGTTTACGTGTGGCGAAAAGTACCCCGGAAGTACGGGAGCGGTTAATTCAGGGTATTGTACATAATCTATGATGAGTGGGACGACAAGTTATTACGTCACGCCAATCGTCTGTCACGTAACGTTAACTCGCCGCAATAATATGGAATCCAAACAATAAGTGCTAGAAGATGCAGGATTGTTCGCTTCTTCGTGGCTTCGTCATCTTTCTCTGCATAGTCGAAGCAGGTACGTATGAAGCAGACCTTTATAGTACGATGGCAGTGCCCACTGTCCACTAACTAAATCGTTGGTCAGAATACACATATTTATGTAATACATAAATGTTGTTCCTTATTTAGCAAGAGGGTTTACATTTTAGTCTAGAACAGGCAGGATGATGTCAACTTGATAGTTTTGTCTTCCAACACCCCGATTTCAAAATACTGTCACAATTAATTTATATATATTATTTCATTCTACCACTATCCCGATAATTTCGTGTTTGCAAGTATTATGATCATTTTAAGAGTTGCTCGATAAGTGATCTTGACATTACACTTATTGTGAAGGTCACACTGTTTCCAACAATTTGAAAACAAGTTAACAAGCTGTAAGGTTACGAATGTTTATTTTTGCTAAAATACATATCATTAAGATAATATACCATAACCATTTAACACAATTTTAATTAATTTAATAATTATGACATTGCGATTGCTATTGCCGCAATGTTCGATATTCAACATACATTACGTGTAGCCATTTTGAACCATTTGACATCTCTCTGTGGCTGCACGTATCTTCCCACCAAGTACAGTAACGAGTGAATTTGTTGACCAAAACATACTCATTAAGATGCAGTTCATTGCGATGCGTTAACAAAACCTTGCTGTTTGATACGCTGATGCCACTACCATTGGCATAACTCCCAATGGTTTCTATCCAGTTTTGTTTCCTCTTTGTTATTACAGGAATTGATTTCTTCACAAAAATATTCTTCTAGTACGTAAACACGTGACCGGATATTTTGTCAATATGACACACGAAAAAATAACCATTTACCCAAATAGTATTGTTTTTTGTAACTTTTACATTTACTGACATTACTACTGACCATTATTAGCCACTTGGCATTTTCTGTAGGGGTGATACATAGATTTTCGCATAGTCAACGTCCGTCAACTTGGACAACATAAAACACACGACTTTACAGGATTGTCGAACAGTGTAGCCAGAAATGACCACTTGACCTGTCGCTCAACCAGAACCCATTGCAATATCCCCCAGAAAACATTTGTTCTTAGTCCATGTCATCTAATTACACAATGTTAAATATATATAAAAAAAACTCCTAAACTGATCTGCAGTTAACATTTAACGTCAATGATCGTGATTTGCAACCGTTTCAGAAAACATACTTATCAATAATAATTTATTTTAATTACTGATGAAGACATGAACATATTATGTCAACTTCATGATAGAGCGCAACAGGTAACTGTAACCAACACTATCCAAGTACAGTACAACTATTGGATGATCAACTGGACACAATTATACCAAACATTATACCAAAATGCCTTCTGTATGTGAAAAATTAACATTATAACACAGTTACTGTTGATTGGGTCATAAAGATAAACAGTGTGGCCAGAGAAGCAGTACTTTTGAACATCGCCAGGGAAGTGACACCTGTCTCAAAATGACCACTTGACCAGTTGCTCAATTAGAACACATTGCAAAGGATAAACAAAAATACTAACGAATAGGCTAGAACAGACACTCAACGAAGCCTAACCACGAGAGCAAGCAGGATTCAAAAGCAGGTACTCAACGACAGACCACATCCACGTCGTAAACCCATTGAAGGAGAAGTGCCGAGAATATCATGTCCCGCTTTACATTGCGTCCGTCAAATGCGAGAAGGTTTTCGACTAGGTGCAAACACATGCAATACTGACCTCGCTTTAAGAACAGGGGATAGAAGACGGGTATATCGAACTCCTGAAAAACATCTACATCAACATCTCGACGACAGTCTACCTACACACACACAAAAACAACACGATCAACGTCAAGAGAGGAGTACGTCAGGGTGACAAAATATCGCCCAAGAGGTTTACGGCAACACTCGAAAGCATATCCCGAAGACTGACCTGGAAAACCAAAGGCTTGATGATAGACGGAGAATATCTCAGTCATCTTCGCTTCGCCGACGACTTATGATGTACGCTACTACACCGGAAGAACTACAAAACAGCTGCAGGAGAGAGTTGATCAAAGTGAAAAACAAGGTCTGAAGATGAACATTTCGAACACAAAAGTGATGCTGGAAAATGACACACCTACATATATCGACACCACCAGGATAGAGAATAAATTGAAAGCTACGTCTACCTGGGATAGCGATCAGAAACAAAAATCAAGACAACGAGATTCAAAATAGAATCACGGCCGGCTGGGCAGCATTCGCCAAACACCGCGACATCTTCAAGGGTAACTATGGAACCTTGAAGCTTGAAGAGATAAGTTTACTCATGCGTATTTTCAGTTATGACATACGGCGCGGAAACATGGACACTCACCAACCAGGCGAAGAACAAGCTAGCAGCCGCACAAACACAGGTGGACAGAAGTATGTTAAACATCACATATTGGGAGAGAAAAAACAGACATCTGGGTAGGAGAGAATAGAATGGTCATAGGCGTGATAGAACAAATCAGAAGGCAGAAGTGAGCCTGGACAGGGCATATCAGTAGACTACGAGATAACCGATAGATATCGCGAAATACCATCTGGAGAACTTACGAAGGGAAACGATCTAGAGGAAAACCGGCGAGACGGTGGAGAGACGACAAACTAGACACGTATTGGAAAGACACCATCTGGTCGAGGATAGCGCAACACAGGCAACCACAAGCTGACGCCTTCGCCCAACCACCGGACACTACGGCTGCACAACGATGATGATGAATTTTGATCCTAGATAGATTCATAAGTGATATGTTGACTTTCATAAGACACATCCTCGTCATCTCCATCCTCAGTAGATGCCTTCTTATTGAAATGGTTGTTTAGACACTAACGATGGTGCATGCGACTTAGCGTCCAGTAAATTCCTGAGTAGTTAATGAGAGAGAGCAAAGTTTTGAGGCAGAGGGAGGACTCGTTCCCGTTTTCAGCGCCCACATGCGCTGGCGGCACTTTGTCATTGAATCACATTTCAGCTTGCTACAACAACGTGCAATCATAACTGCCGTTGCCCCCGTCTTGTCTTGCTCCATATCGCCATCAACTTTACAGATAGTGTCATCTCTTCTTTGCTGTTGATATGGCAGTTACCTTTCCAACTCCGTACGTGGCCGCCACACTATCACTTCCACTTATGGCAAGCAAGGCAAGACCCTGTGAGATGATATTGGAGTGTTTCTGTTGTTGGGATGTCAACATTTGTTCTGCCATGGATGGAAGACTGCATGGTCATGGGACACTGCAGGTTATGGATTGCATAACTGTGAAGCAGTAACACAAAAACATCCGTGTCATCAATCACGACGGAGACTCTTGCCTGTAGATGCTGGCCAATGAAAATGGCCTATTGGGTCATGATGTTGTCTGCCTCCTTGCCTGAATCATAGGCTGGAAGTGGTGACTTCACGTTGAGTTTAAGAACACTTGAATACGTCGTGGCTCGTGCTGCTCTGATTCTGCTCTTGGTTGAATAGATAAAGTACCTATCAAACGCCGGATACATGTCACTTTCAAAGAGTTTGGAGGCCGACCAGACATTGAAGCCTTGAACAAACGTCTGGACTGAGCCCTTTGCAGGCCAACCAATTGTCCAGAGATCAGCGGAGACATCAATGACCACAGCAATCTGAGAGCCCAAAATCATCAATGCCACTAACACAGCAAGGTTATTCTTGAGCGTTGATTTGCCGTTCGCCACTCTCATGCTAACATCTGGATGGAACATGGAGTGTGGATAGGCTGCTAGCTCGATCGACAATATTTGTGGTAAGTCTAAATCTATATTACTGACTAGAAGACCGATGACTCTGGCGTAGATGGCCTTCTGGTCCAAAACTACGTTGTGCTCTCAGACAAGACTATGTTTTGTTCTGGGAACAAAGGTCACCACGCGCTTGGAGAACCTTAAGCTGCTCCTTGCCGATTACATTACAGTGATAACGTTATGACAGGTGCAGCATACTGTAGAGCCAGAGATCACACAGTTTGACCTACCAATGGTCTAGCCATAGCATTATCAAGATTGTAGAGCCATAAATGATCTTTACCTTAGCCTAAACATGTAACTTTGATCTTTAGGTGTACATATGGTGTAAGTATTTGGATTCGTCATAACCAAATCCTCCTATGAAAGAGGCTTTGATTTGCTTTGCTGCATCTTTTTTCTAAATTTTCTAAAACATTTTACGGTTTTCGATACCTCAAGTTACCCTTACATTTATCTGTTTTATTTGAAATTGCCTTCTAAGCATCGCCAACATACCTGTACCCCCAGTGAAATCAACATACTGAAAAACATGATTTTGACAATATCACTCTATCTATCTCATATGGTTCCTAAGTTATGAGAATGTTATGGATTTTTGGCGTTTCGGCGGCCATTTTGGATTGATATGCATAGGTTGAGACATCAACTGCACGGCAGAAACGGATTCAGTAACTCCAAAAACCTATGTTTGGACTCCAAGATCGCCGTTATGCCATTTCTAGCATTATGGCGGCCATCTTGTCAGCCATCTGGGATTTAAAATGGCAAGTGGGTTTGAAGTCCACACCCAGTGGATTCTGTTATTAGATGACATGGACTAATAACAAATGCAAAGAAATTATTTTAGGGGGATCTTGCAAGTTTTTGGAAAATATTGCATTCTGCCACTGGACTATTGCAACATTCAATGAAACCCTCTATTTAACTGCAGTTACAGAATAAACCCAGGACTATTTCTAGAAATAATACTTAAACGTTTAAGCATAACATATTTCTACCAGAATAAAGAAGAACATCATCGGAACGGATGGTTTTCACTTTACATATTTCGCAGTTAATTTAGCTATTTTCTGTCACGTTTCGATTGCTGGTGTGCACCCCCCCCCCCCCCCCCATCCGCTGAGATCGTCGTAGAAATGGATAGCAAAGCCTTATTGACTGGGTCGCCAAAGGTTTCCAGTGACTGTCCGAACATTCAATTGTGTATCTTGTTTGCCCGTGCGAGATGCATGCGAGACGAACAACTTATGCTAAATGTTTCATTAATATGAAACGTCATGGGCTGTGACAGCATACTGTTTTCAAATTCACGCGACATTGCGTAACATTTTCGTCTCGCATGCATCTGGTGTGGGCAAACCATATTCTGCAAGATGCTGCGCCATATTTACTTTCGATTTGCAAGGGGTGTCCTTCTCTGCATCGATAAACGGAATCTGAGATTGATCCATGTAAAGCAAGATTAATACAGGTTCTCATTGATCATGTGTTTATGTTACGCCTATTTATTTTATTATTATTCAATTAATCATTTATCTTACAGTAATTTCACTGTTTAAAGATATGGGTCGCCAAGCACGTCTAGCGACTGTAATATAGGATTACGTAACACCATTAATCGACGTCAGAGATTACAGTAGATGTCATGTATTTCAATATCAAAATAATTTGGGGCACAATCGTTATTTCATAGTAGCCATTGTTATTATTGTTATCATCACCTTAACCACAGAGTTCGTCATAGCTGACCTGAAGAGCCTATCTAAGGTGTTCAAACTAGATACGGACCTCAGTTTTGACTTAACGTATGCTGATGACACATAATTAATGTCTGCCATGTTCGAGAAACTACAACTTGCAACTGAAGAGCTTCAAGCAGCCTGTAACAAATGGTGTATGAAAATCAACCTCTCCAAATGCAAAGTAATCACCTCATCAGTCAAGCATATCATCCTGGAAAGTGAAGAACTCGAGACTGTGAGAGAGTCTGTGAAAGAGGCGGCATAGCGAGAAGTCAAACTGGCCTAAGCATATAAGTCAAGTCATTACCATCATCACTATCAATTAAGTGAAGTCATTACCATCATCACTATCATTTACTTGAAGTCATTACCATCATCAATATCATTTAAGTCAAGTCATTACCATCATCACTATCATTTAAGTCAAGTCATTACCATCATCACTATCATTTAAGTCAAGTCATTACCATCATCACTATCATCACCGACATTATAATTATTAACGTTTTCGCTATTGTTATCACTATCAACATAATTAACATTAGTATATGCATGTCAATAATAATAACAATAATACCTAATACATTAATTGTTACTATGTTACCCACTTGTCAGAGTCGGCACATTTCTCGAAGGTTCCTATCGACACGGTAGCAGCGGTTGGTGACACTGTCACACTCAGCTGCAAGGTGACGGCGTTAGTGTCAACCGATTGGATAGCATGGATAGCGCAGTCTAAAGGAACGACCATCCACAACACAAGTAGCCCGAACGCTCCCCTAGACAAGAACAAGTATGCGATTACAGGCAACGACTACGACCTCAAGGTTTGATATATGTTATCTCAACCGCGCTATGTGACAAAAATGGCCTGCATCATAACATGTACACCGCAACATATGTAATAACAATAGTAATACTATTAAACACGCGCACACGCACGCAAACTAACTAACGCACATGCACACACACATACACACGTACACACACATACACACACACACACACACACACACACACACACACACACACACACACACACACACACACACACACACACAAATGAAAGAGGTTTACGAGATTGACACTGCAGTCAGCTTCTGCCTATCTAAGGCTACGGCTGAGGGAATTTTAATAAATATAAATAGTTCTCCTTCCCTTAACAGGCCTGTAAGCCTCAATTTAGTTAGCCCCGATTCAACATTTTCTAATTTAAAAAGTAGGCTTTATTGTTAAAACTGAGACTCTACTGACCTTGTAAATATAATTGACTTACGCCTTAGCCTTAGCTCTGAGCTTAATATTCTGTACTATTTATTATCTGTATGATATATAATTATATATAGTCGGCCGTGGAGGTGGTGTTGGCTATCTAATAAACATTAAATTACATTCCAACCCTGAATACTCCAGTTTTGAGTCCATCAGTGCTGACATTTCAGATTCTTCTTTCTTCACATACTTTGTTTATATGTCGCCCTCCAGGACATCCGGCAAATTTCTTTGAAGATTTTAAGGATCTGTTGGAAAATCTGGCAGTTAGTCATTCAGAATTTTACATTCTAGGTGATTTTAATCTACATTTGCATATACCTTCTACAAATACAACTACGTTTGGTGATATTATGGCATCCTTTGATTTCAAACAACGTGTCACCTTTTCGACACATATACATGACCATTGACTTGACCTCTTGATAACCCGTTCAACTTGTAATAATATCCAAGCACCTACTGTTTTAGATGGGTTATCAGACCACCATACTAACAAATAACAAATCGAGGTTGTAGCGCTGCGGTGTGTGGCTGCTCCCGGTCTGTCTATAATCTATATTTATCAACGTTTTGAAATCCTGGATTATCTTCGTGCAGTGTATTGTAATTCGTCAACATACAATACGTACACATGGAAGGTCTGTGACTGTATATATATATTTAATCACACGTTTTAAAGTGACTTTTAAAACTGCCCTTTATTCTGGGGCGTGGCTGCTACTATCAACCTGTTTGAACTACACATGTCTGCGCTGCCAAGCTGCGCTCACCGTACCAGAACATTGCCTGCTTGTGGTAGTGTCTGCTGAAGCATGTCGCTGTCCAGAACATTGTTGGTGAATCTACGGAAATGCGTGCAGCCGCCTAGTCAACCGGGGACGGAAACAATTGAGAGACTGCATTTGTGTCGGCGACCAACGAGGCGGGGCACAACAGCCGGGATAAGACGACGGTCCAGACCAATAACCAACGTGGCCAGCAGATGGTGCCGTCAGGTCAATTCTGTTTATAAACAAACTGGTGTTAACAGTGCCAACGTGATCGCACTGACCTCGATGGGCTCGGGTAATGGGTCTTCCACTGCGCGAAGCTCCTCTCATCTTTGTGCGAAGTTCGCCCTGATTAACGCAAGATCCATTCGCAAACAGGCGCTACTAGTGCGCGACTACATCGACGAGCATGAACTGGACGTCGTCGCCTTAACGGAAACTTGGCTGGCAGAAGGCGAAACGATTGTCGAATCCGAACTGTGCGGTGAGGATTTCACGTTCGTTCACCAGCCGCGCAGTGGGGCCCGTCGTGGAGGTGGTGTAGGAGTACTATTTCGAAAGACATTGCAGCTAGTTTCACGTGCTGACATTGATACTCATGCTAGTGAGACTTGCTGCGTTATTATGCGTAATATCCGTATTGGTTGCACCATTCGCGTGATCGTTGTCTACCGACCGCCAACGTCCAACTTCCGCTCCTTCCTAGATGACGTTGGGAAGGTTTTACTCATCGCCGCGGCCCACCCTGCAGAGACTGTCGTGTGTGGTTATTTCAACACACGATATGATGATTCCACATGCGCCGAAGCAATGAACTTGGCTGATTTACTGGAGACTCATGGCTTTGTACAACATGTGCAAAGTGCAACACATGAGCGCGGCAACATCCTGGACCTGGTTATCACGTCGGGAACATATCACGTCATAGCCACAACAGTTGAGCCAAAAACTATTCTCACTGATCACCGTGTTATTGAATGCGGATTACGCCAACCTAAACCAGAGCGTATGACGCGACGCGTCCAATACCGCAAGTACTCAGCCATTGACGGCAGCCGTTTTACCGCAGATCTCGCGGCATCGCATCTTAACGTTCCTGAACAAAATCCTGAAGTTATCCTCACTCGATACGATGGATGCATACGTAGCATCGTTAACGCTCATGCCCTAGTAATCTCGCGGACTATCACGGCTAGGCCGAAGACACCGTGGCATACAAGCGAGTTAACTGACGAGAAGCGGGCATTACGTCGTGCTGAGCGAAACTGGCGACAAACTGGACTGACTGTACATCGTCAAATATACACCGGTTTGCGCAACGCGTTCCGAAAATCACTTAGGACTGCACGATCGCATTACTACCGTACTGAGATGACAAGTGCCGGTGGCAACATCCGACGTGTCTACCAGATCGCAAACACACTACTTGGTCGAGCTGGAGACCGACCGCTACCCGAGGACGCTACACAAGCTACTGTTGCAGCGAAATTCCAGAAGAGTTTCTCCGAGAAAATCGATGCGTTGCGCCGCAATATGACTCAATCGTCAACCGAAGACGTAGTGACGAATGTGGCTGCACGTTTAGTATGTTTCGAAGCTGCTTCACCGGCAGACGTGAAGAACATAATTTTAGCATCTGCTACCAAGTCATGCGAACTGGACCCGCTGCCAACGTCACTCCTTCAACAGAACATTAAAGTGCTGTGTACAGTTATTACACGCATAATTAATGCGTCGCTCTCCACTGCTTTAGTCCCACAGTCGATGAAACACGCCATTGTAACGCCTGTACTGAAAAAACGAGGTGCTGATGTCAATGTGCTATCTAACTTCCGCCCAATATCGAACATTTCGTTTGTGGCGAAGACAATGGAGCGCTTCGTCTCAAGACAACTGCAACGCTTCCTGAACGAGAATGGCATACTGGGCGTCTACCAGAGTGCCTACCGACCACGCCACAGTGCGGAGACAGCACTCTTACGCATTCACAGTGATGTGGCGCAAGCGATTGATGCTCGTCGTGGAGTACTTCTTGTGCTTCTCGATTTAACAGCAGCCTTCGACACAATAAATCACGATATCTTACTACGGAGACTATTTGGCTATGGCATATGCGGCGAAGCGCATGCGTGGTTGGCGTCATACCTATACGGTCGTACCTCAGCCGTGCGTGTCGGGAAAGAAGTGTCTGGGTGTACCGTGATGAGATCCGGAGTACCACAGGGGTCGGTTCTTGGGCCGGTGCTCTTCAACGCCTACATTGCGCCTCTAACGAATGTACTCAACCGACACGACGTACAACACCATCTGTACGCCGATGATACGCAGTTATACGTCGATTTTCCACCGTTTGAGCATACAAATGCTCTCATCAGAATGGAGGCTTGCATCAGTGAAGTTAAAACGTGGCTCTATGACAACGGACTGGTTCTCAACGAGAGCAAAACGGAAGCAATTGTTATACGTTCATCGAGCTTGCGCAGACCAATACTCATTGATCATGTCGACATATGCGGTCAATATGTAGCGACATCGACCATCGTCCGTGACCTTGGTGTTGCAATCGATGCTGATTTATTGATGGCGACGCAGGTTGCAAATGTATGTCGAAGTGCTTACTACCATCTCTCGAGAATTGCTCGTGTACGAGGGGCAATGACGACCAGTGTCTGCAAATGTCTTGTCCATGCACTTGTGACATCCAGAATTTATTATGGAAATGCGATGCTGTTTGGTATACCTGACCGTCTGCTGCACCGTCTAGAGAGAGTCCAACGGTCAACCGCTCGTGTTGTGATGCAACTTCGACGAGGTGACCGGCGATCTATCACTGCGGTCCTACAACAGCTACACTGGCTCCCAGTGAGAAAGCGCATCGAGTACAAGTTACTCATGGTTGTACACACGGCACTGTATGCAGGCACGCCAGTGTATATCGCGTCACTGCTACATCGTTACGCACCACGCAGGACCCTACGCTCTGGCGGTGGTCTGCTTTTGAATGTTCCACGCGTAACCCTAGAACGTTATGGTCGCCGGGCATTTGCATGTGCTGGGCCGACATTGTGGAACTCTCTGCCTCTGGAATTACGCGCGATTGAGAACACTAGACAGTTTGGAAAATTATTGAAGACATTTCTGTTCTTAAACTAATATGGCCAGACATAATTTAACCTTTGCTTTATTCATGCATATAGTTTTAATACATTTTTAGTCTTATTTATCTCAGGGTCACATTTTAGTATCTAATCAAATTATTTAATGTAAATTAGGCTTTTATTTTATTTATTTTGTATTTATTTATATATATATTTTTTCCAGTAGGTTCAGCTGTTCAGCACTTTTGCTAATCGTTTATTTTATCATTGCATTTACCCGTAATTCTACTATACTTAGGCTTATATATATATATATGCATACACTATATACTAGGATATTGTTTGCTAATTTAATTTATTTTCTTATTTGTTCTCTTAAAAGTGTTTTTATGCTTCTTATATGATTGGCAATTTGTAAACACCCGTGAACGGGGGTCATTAGTCCCGGATTTGATGGTGTATAAATAAAGTTTATTATTATTATTATTATTATACTGTCATTGCTAGAGTTAACGTTTCTAAAACCCCATTAGAGTCGAAACATAAAGTGTCTTACAGAGCCATTCACGGGATTGACATTACAGCTTTAATGGCTGATATCCTTAAATCTGACCTTATCACAGATCCAAAAGAACATTTACCTGACTTATATAAACAGTACTGTCACGTACTCAATGCGTTACTTAACAAACATGCACCAAAAATCCAAACGTGTGTCAGAAAGGCCACCGGCTCCATGATGACTTCCAAAATTCTACTATCTAAAAGGCGTCGTCGTAATTTAGAGCGTGTATGGCGCAAATCGCTCTCGCCATTAGACAGGTCGCGCTATTCAAGCAATGTCGCCTTTGTAACAGACAAATGGCAAAAGCTAAATTAGATTATTATACAAATATGGTCATAAGTAAGTCTTATAACCCGCGTCATTTATGGAACTCCATCGCTACCTGATCATGTGTCAATTAAGTCTCTGTGATTCGTTCTCTAGTCACTTTAAACATAACAATTGTATTATTTGTTCTGCTTTCCCATGCCATACTTTAAGTAATGTCAGTGTGGACTTTCTACAAGTAAATTCTCTACTTTTATCATTTGAACCTGCAACAGTTGACGAAGTTAGGAAAATAATTATGTCCTCCCCAAATAAATATTGTGCACTTGATCCATGTCCAACAATACTGCTAAAAGCATGTCTCGATACATTAGCTGGACCTATAACAAATATTATAAATGTATTATTTTGCCCTGGCTGCTTTCCTAATGATTTTAAATACGTCCATGTCACACCACTTCTTAAGAAGTCATCTCTGCCTAAGCAAGACCTAAACAGTTACAGACCTATTTCTATACTCAGCTTTATTTCCAAAATACTAGAAAAGGTTGTTGAAAATTGTCTAAGGTCTCACATTAACACACACGTCTTAACTAATGTTTCACAATCACTCAGCATATAGACAGTTTCAGTTAACAGATACTGGCCTTTTAAAGGTTCATAATGAAATTAACTTGAATATTAATAATGGTAAAGTGACTGCGCTTACCTTACTGGATCTCTCTGCCGCTTTTGACACCATTGATCACAACATTCTCATTGAACGCTTATTAAAGTGGTACGGCATATCTGGTACAGCTCAAAGCTGATTTTCTTCATATCTATCTGATAGATACCAAACTATAAAGATTGGGAACTGCTTTTCAGCTGCACTGCCGACTTTATTTGGTGTTCCCCAGGGTTCTATTCTTGGGCTTTTGTTTTTTACTCTTTACACCACGCCACTAAGCTGTGCTATACAAAGACATAACTTGGATCATCATCTTTATGCTGATGATACTCAGATCTACACTTCATTGGCTTCCCCGGATACACATCGCTCCCTTAACCAACGTAGTGATTGCCTTCAATATATCATCGACTGGATAACTGACAACAAATTGAAATTAAATGCAAATAAAACTGAATTGTTCATTATTGGTACTCCAATGCAACGTAGTAAACTGGATGGTTTTTCCCTACGCGTTTTTTGAATTAGTATATCACGCCAGCAACCTCGGTGCGGAATCTAGGAGTGATCTTTGATAGTAACTTCAATTTCCGACGACACATATCTCAAACGTGTCGCTGCTGTTTTTATTATATTCGTGATCTTTGCCGTATTCGCTGGTATAATGTCATTTTCTGTTGCTAAAACTATTGCAACAGCGCTTGTTAGCAGCATACTTGACTACTGCAATTACGTCCTTTATAATATCGCTAGCAAGGATATCACAAAACTTCAGTGTGTCCAAAGTTGTCTAGCAAGAGTAATAACCATATTTCCTCGTTTTGTTCTCGCTCTTTACCAATTCAAGTCTTTGCATTGGCTTTTTGTATGATATAGTCTTATATAATTATATATACAATCTTATATAATCTGTTTGTTCCTAGAGTCAACACTAACATTGGAACTAGTTTTTTTTCTGTTGCTGCACGAACACTTTGGAATATGCTCCCTCTTTGTGTTAGATCAGTTGAAAATATTAAAAAGTCCATCTTCATTTGAAAACTTCTATTTACAACCTTTCTTATCCACCAAAGCTCCCTTGCTCGTTGCCCATATGTTGACAATTGGAATACAGCTTCTGAATTTAGAGATTGACCAATCCTTTTGTTTTGATGCGCCTCTGAGCTTGGTTTCCAAGAATTTAGGCGCAATAGAAGTTATCTTATTATTATTAGTATTAGTATTAAACAATAAAGAACACCCACACCCAAAACAGACACAAACTAAACGTTATGGTAGAAGATATTGACCTTCACATAATAGGTATAACCGAATCATGGGCCACCACTGATATATCAGACGCCGAATTGGGATTAACAGACTATGTAATGTTCAGGAAAGATAGAATAGGAAGAAGGGGAGGAGGAGTTATTTTATATGTTAAAGAATCTATCGAGGCTGATGAAATAAAATTAGAAAGAGAAACAGATTGCCGAGAAGATGTTTGGTGTAACATAGTTAAAGGAAACTAAACGTTAACGGTGGGGTTAGTTGATCGAAGTCCAAACATAAGCGCAGAAGAGAATAACAAAGTACAAAGCGCTATAAAGGAAGTTAGCAAACGGGACTGAATTATTATGGGAGATTTTAACTATGGTCATATACAGCGGAAATCTCTACACACTGCGGGGAGTGAGGACCACAAGATTTTAGTTTTAGTACAAGACAGTTTCCTTTCTTAACATGTGCTATAGCCATCCAGGAGTGAGAATGTGTTCGACATAGTTTTGTCCTCACAGAATGAATTCGTTGATAATGTCAAATTATGTAAGCCTCTGGAATGTAGTGTTCATCACCAGATACATTTTACCATCAAAGTAAAATCTGAAAAAATAATAAAACGCAATTCAGGAGAGATTTCCACAAAGGAAGACATAAGGAAATGAAGAAAAATTTCAAAGATAGACTGGAACAACACAGTGAAGAATAAGACAGCAACAGAATGCTGGAATATCTTAACGAGTGAAATAGAGTGCATCGTCGATAAATGTGTTCCCTTGAAAAAACAAGGGAAACGGTCCAGAAAGAAATAGTTATCGAAAGGAGTCATTACAAAAAATTAAGTACAAACAAATGATTTCGAAGTCATATAGACGTACTGGAAATGACGAAGACTACAACATTTATAAAGAAGCACTAAACCAAGCTACAAATGACATTAGAAATTCGAAGAGAAGCTACGAATAAAAATTAGCGTGTACTATAAAACAAGACAGCAAAAGTTTGTATGCATATATGTTAGAAGCAAACAGAAAGTTCAGGATAAGGTCAGTCCTCTAGAAGATAGTGCTGGAAATATAATATCAGAGGGATTCTTAAAGGCAGAAGACCTGAATGAGTATTTTAGTTCAGTGTTTACCAGAGACGATATTATTTTACTCCCAGTAACAGAGGCTAAGTTCAGGGGGCAGAATCAGACTATTTAGGACAGTTAATTGTAACCCCGGAAATGGTAGCTAAGAAATTTAGGGCTATGAAAGATAATAAATCACCTGGAGTGGATGGAATTCCGCCCAAACTACTATTGGAAATTGTAGAACATATTAGCATATCACTTGCAACAATTTTCAAGAGGGTGTGGTTCCTTTAGAATGGAAACATTCAAACATTATACCATTAATTAAAAAAGGTTCCAGAAACAAGTCAGATAACTACAAAACAGTGAGTTTAACGTTAGTGATTTGCTAATTATTAGAAAGACTAATTAAAGATCATTTGGTGGATTTTCCTGTTAAACATAACTTGTTAAACCCATGTCAACATGGGTTTCTAAAAGCGAGGTCATGCTTAATTAATATGTTATGTTTTTGGACGATATCACTAAGTGGTTAGACAAGGTATCAACAGTAGGTGTAATCTACTTAGATTTTCAGAAAGCTTTCGACAACTAAGCTTAAGGCTCATGGCATAGGACATGATTTAATTAACGGGATAGAAAAATGGCTAATTGACAGAAGACAACGGGTAGTAGGTGATGGGGAGGCTTCAAAATGGAAATCAGTTTTGAGTGGACTACCACAGGGATCAGTATTGGGACCAATATTATTATTATTAATATATATCAACGATGTGGATGATGAAATAACAAACAACGTGTTCAAATGTGCGGATGATACCAAATTGTTTAGAAGGATTAAGCGTAATGGAGATAGACAGCCAGCATTTACAAGATGATCTTCACAGGTTGATAAAATGGTCTTACAAATGGCAAATGTTGTTCAATTTTGGGAAATGTAAATTATGCCTCCACAAAGGACATGGGAACGTATACAATCAATGGGATATTCTGTAGTAAGTTCTACTGTAAAAGAAAAGGATTTAGGGTTAACCATTAATGCTGATATGAAGAAATTCGAAACTTTCATTTTTCATATCCAAGAATCATGTTAAATTACCTGGTAGAGGCTTTCGTTGACGTGTCACGTCGACTTCATCAGTACATATGACGCTGAATGACGTCATCGTACACGTGAGGCAGTTCGTAATTGCCCTCGTCTCTGTTGATGGGTGTTTGGGTTTTTCTGATCCAGATGGCTTCCTTGATTTGCCGAATTCTTCTGTTGGGTTCTTTGTCAACAAGTTTCACTCCCTCCCAGTCTATGATATGGTTTTCAGTTGTCGCATGGTCTGTAAGGGCGGATTTATTGATGGTAGACATCAATCTTTTTTTTCCGCTCCTTGTGTATTTCTAATTTTTCGTGTTGTCTACGTCCTTTCTGTGTTCCTCCAGTCTTGTTTTGAGTAGTCTTCCTGTCTCCCCAATGTATTCCCCACCACAATTCTTGCACGGTATTTGGTACACCAGTTCGCCCTGTTCTTCTAGCTGTACTTTGTCCTTGGGATGTACCAACAGGTGTCTGAGGGTGGTGTGGGGACGCATGGCCGTTGCTACTCCATATTTTTTCAGTACTCGATGTACTCTCTCCGATACCCCCTCTATGTATGGGATGACTACTTGGCTCCGATAGTTTTTGTCCTTAGTCTTTTTGTTGGTCTTTTTCTTCTTACTGCTATCTGTCGACTTTTTCAAGGCCCACGACGGATAGCCACATACTCTTAGAGCTCCTCTCAGGTGTTCCACCTCTTCTTTCTTGTCCCCCTCCTCCGAAGTTATTGTCTCACACCTGTTCATAAGGGTTTTGACAACTCCCAACTTCTGATGTTTGGGGTGGTGGGATGCAAAATTCAGGTATTGGTCAGTGTGCGTCTTCTTCCTGTACACTGTGGACTTCACACTGCCATCTTCCTTTCTGGTGAACTTTGCATCCAAGAAGGGCATGCTGTTGTTCTCTTCGTCTTCCCGTGTGAAAATGATGCTACCTGTGGGGTTTACAGTGTTCATGTGTTGTTGTAATTTCTTTGCCTTTCCTGTGTGTACCAGGCAAATTATATCGTCCACATATCGCTTCCAGTTTCTCGGTTGGCAATCGACTGGTGCTGTGGCTATGATTTTCTGCTCCAGGTCCTCCATGTACAGGTTCACAACAATGGGGGACACTGGACTGCCCATGGCTACCCCAAACTTCTGTTGGTAAATTTCTCCTCCAAATCTGAAGTATGTCGTCTCCAAGACAAATTTCAAAAACTCCATGATGTCGTCTACGTTTATATTTGTCCTCTTCTTTAGTGTCTTGTCATTCTCTAGTCTTTTTCTGATGACTTTGCAAGCTTCTCTGATTGGGGTCTTCGTGAACAGTGACACAACGTCATATGACACAAATGATTCTCCTTCTTCCATTCTCAGCTTTGTCATTTCTTTCACCAATTCTTGTGAATTTTCCGTATGGTGTTCTGTTTTTCCAACAAGTGGTTGTAGTATGTTGGCCAATTCTCTGGATACTCTGTATGCTATTGTCTGTGTGTAGTCGACAATTGGTCTGAGTGGCACCTTCTCCTTGTGGATTTTTGGTGACCCATACATCCGTGGTACTTTTTCTAGCGTAGGATATAAGTACCAGTACTGATCTTTGGTGATCTTCCCCTCCTTCTCCAAGGAATTTACCATTCTGATGAGTTCTGCCTTATATTTCTTGGTCGGATCCTTCTTTAACTTCTCATATGTCGCTTCGTCACTTAGCATTTCTTTCATTTTGTCCTGGTATTCTTTCGTTTCCATGATGACTGTGGCCTTTCCCTTGTCCGCTGGGAGTATGGTGATGGACTTCTCCTTCTGCAGCTCTTTCAAGGCTGTTCTTTCTTGTCTGGTTAGGTTCTGTTTTGGAACTTTTGCTGATTTCAGAACTCCCGCGATATCTGCACGAAGTTTGTCTTTTTGTTCTTGTGGTAGTTTCCATGTCGCTTGTTCTGCCGCTACGACGAACTCCTCGGTTGGTACTTTTTTTGGCGTTACCGCGTAATTTAGTCCCTTCGCTAATATCTTATTCTGGGCCCCGGACAGTTTGTATTTCGACAGATTTATCACCCACCTTTTTAGCTGTGTTCCGGTAAGGTCAACTTCGTTTGTTCTGTCTCTCTTCGCTTCCAAGCGCCGAATTTGTTGTTGGTGGCGCCATTTTGTTTTCTCATGCGTACTCTCGCTGACATGCGCGGTGTGGCGCGTGACGTTTTGTTGTTCTTCCCTTGACAACGAAGTAAACAGCTTCGTTTCTAGGGCGAGTTTCTTCTCTTTAAACGTGTCCAATTTGTTGTTTATGACACGTATTCTCTCTCTCACTAGTTCCTTCCTGGCTTTGTCCACTATTCTCCTCGCATTCGTCGTGTTTATCGGGCATTTCAGACTGAGACTGGGAGGTGTTACATTGATGTCTTTGCAACGTAGCGTAAATACAAGGTGATTTCTGTGGCGCGAAACCTTTCTGGTCAATTGTTCGAGTTTCCTCACGTCTTTGACACATTCTTGTCCATACTTTGTCCTAAGATTACTGAACATTCTTCAGGATAGTTCGTTTTCAAATTCGAAAACGAACTATCCTGAAGAATGTTCAGTAAAGCTGATATGAAGGTTTCAGAGCAGTGTGGTATTGCTGCTTCAAAGTGAAATCAAATCCTTGGATCAATTAGGCGAAACATAACGTATAAGGAAAAAGAGCTAATAGTACCGCTGTACAAAACAATAGTTAGGCCTCATTTAGAATATGATATTCAAGCGTGGAGGCCATATCGCAGGAAGGACACAGACATGCTAGAAAACTGAGAGATCTTAGTTACGAAATAGCCAAAAAATGTGGTTTAATAACACTAGAGACCAGGAGATTGAGAGGAGATCAAATAGAAGTGTTTATAATATTGAATGGTTATGAAAGTATTGATAGAAATATTGTTTTCTCAGTTAGGAAAGATAGAAGGACTAGAGGACATTAAGTTACATTAGTAAAGGAGCAGTGTAGATTATATATAATAAAGTTCTCATTCCCACAAGGGATTGTAAATTAATATAACAGATTATCTCCTGATTGTGTTGGTGCTAGTAGCGTAAATATGTTTAAAAATAAAATCGACACATATCTTAAAAGGGCGGGATACACGTAAATAAAAAGTGTTGGCCTCTCAATAAGCCAAAACGCTTCCTTGTCCACCTGTCATCTAGAATAAATTTTCTGGGTGGCAATCTTGTTAAATCTTGTTAAATAATTAAGCACACAGGCACAGATACACACATGTACACTTACATACACATGCGCACACACACACACACACTCATATACATGCGCGCACACACAGGGACACACGCACACACGCACACAAAACACACTCACGCACGCACAATTTATGTGAACGATAATCATATTAATAACACAACTCAAATATACGTGTATGGTGTTAACGGTGCGACATTCAGGTGATAAACTTGGCGATAACCGACGGGGGAAGCTACGCTTGTTCGCTGAACGGTGTAAAAGGATCTCCAACTGACCCTTCACTTGTTGTTATTGGTAAGACCATTAATTATGGCTACTTTCAAATTATCTCGTCTTTATCTATAAGAACGTCAAATATAACCCATGACATTTACCAATGACATTCCAATGTTAAGCGGTTTCGTTCCGCTGATGCCGTGTTCCGCACACTGCGCGTATTACATTTATATTGATGGTCTCATATGGAACGCCGCAATAAATAGGAGGCATGTATTATGACATTCTCGCGTTATTGAGATACATCGTTACGCACGAGGGGGCGCTGTTGACGACATCAGCCTCAATACACCCTGGCATCTTGGCTTGTCGAAACGCTGAAGTTAAGCTGAGCACACCATCTCGCTGACATTCAAGAATCGGCTGTTTGGATTTTGTCCAATTGTTGCTGATATTCAGTCAACAGGAATATACCATTCAGTCATTGAGTGAATATGAATATACACTACTCATTCTGCCAGACACCACGAATTCAAAACTCAGTCTGCCAGTCGCTCAATATTTCAGTCAACACGAATACACTGTTCAGCCTTTCCGTCAACATGAATTCACCACTAAGTCTATCAGTTAGCAGGAATGCACTACTCAATATTTCAGTCAATAGGAATACAATACTCATTCTGTCAGTCAACACGAATAGACTAGCCTACTCAGTATTAAAATATATATATAACTTCTTATATAGCGCAGTATCCAGTCCTCAGGGTTGCTCAAAGCGCTTTAAACTTTACTCCCTGGCAGACCTGTTCAATCGAACACCATCTCGACTTCTATGGGAAGCATTCAGCCACACTGCAATTAATGCGCGAATACTATTCGTAAACAAATATCCACCACTGTCTATAGCCAAGTACTCATTCATACAGCTGAGTGAACTGAAGCAATGTATAGTCGCTTGCCCAAGGTTCAACACCGCGGTACAGGATTCGAACCCGGGAACTCTCAATCGAGAATCCGAAGCTCTCATCGCTGTGCTGCTGCGCTCCATTTCGGTCAACAGGAATACACTACTAATGTTGTCAGTCAAATCGAATACACTACTCAATCTTTCAGTCAACGGGAATACACTGCTCAGTCTTTCAGTCAATATGAACGTAATCATAAATAATAATAATCTTAATAATAAACGTTATTTATACACTCAAATCGAGAGTAGAACAATAATTTACAGGCGAATTACAGGTTTTGGCATCGGTTGTATAAATAAAATATAAATGCACGTCATAAGCCTAAAATGCTGTACAATTTTGTGTTTTACAATAACGCGACGCATTTCAAGACATTGCGTGCATTCTTCCGTATGTTGTGCTATCGATAAGGTTGGCTGTACACGACCGCTACAGTAGCGCCGGATTGAGATCCGATTTCTTTGGCGAACTGTTGACATAAATCTGATACTGCCATTTGCAAATCGTCTTGTTTTTAAACAGTGCATTATCGTTGTTGTTTTGTATCCGCAGAGAAACCTAAACTAACCACCGAGCCCGCTGATTCTCTCACGCACAAATGTGTGGCTTCGTTCGGCTGTGGTCTACAACTGTTTGAAAATCGAACCACAAGGACAGACATAGTGCCCCGGATGTTAATAGTGGAGGACGGCTTTGACAAAACGACCAGTATTAGTATCGCCTGGCTAACAAAGGAAGGCGATCCGTCGTCCATAGAGACGGTATGTCAACGTAGAGCTTCGTGGTGACCATAACATGGACACGCATAACACCGTCCATTCCCGTAACCGTATTGATGTCGAACACGTATTGGCTAAATATACCAAATGACTAAGAATCTGGTGATGGTTATAGAATAGACAAATAGTCTGAAAAAAATCAATTCAGGGGTACCTAGATGTTACAAGCTGTCACCCACGCCAGGATTTATATATGACATTTACCAATGACAACCAGTCCGGATGACAGTTTCTATTGTGATTTTTTGTACTGCGTAGTGAGCTATTATTTGAAAATGGAGGCAGGTTTTTTGAAGGTTTTTCAACATGTACATAATCGGCTATATAATCTACAATGTAGGCCTACACGATAATATTTAATGTCAGCATGCGTGTCAAAACGAGGCACGTATGTGCAGAAAATGTTAAATCAACACAACAGATATAATTTAAATGAAAGCATAAAACATACCAAATTATATTTACATTTTAGTAAGGTTTCTTGACCGTAGGTTTACAATAGTTCAAGACAATTACTTATATACGTGACACATGACAATTATTTTTGCATCAAACATTTCCAATTCATTTACAAATAAAACAACACTAGATTTTCTGACAAACAATGTAATATGCTGCAAACAAAATCGAAAACCTAACGCTACCCCCTTATTTGTTATAACCAACGTCTTAAAACACAATCGACTATATATGTACTAATTACAGAGTTGCATAGGTAAGTTTTATTTCAATATATTTGGATAGATAAGATATGAATTTGTTGTTAATAAGAATGCCAATGTTGCAGACCTACTTCAAAGAAAAGCACAACATATGCTCAGATTTTGTTAACATTTTAATTTGGTTTAGTAACCGAAGATGTACAATAGTTAAAAATCATTACTTACACACGTGGCGTATGACAATGTTTTTATCTGATAATACGATAATGATTCAATCGACATCATCGTCGTCTAAGATATTGCATGTCTTAAAGCGATTCTTTGTAAGTTAATATACATTGGAGATATCCTGTATCAAAACGTGATAATTTCCCATAATTATTTTCTCTGCTACTTATGTCTTGCATGTTTCTGCATAATTTGGGTGTTATCTGCGCAAAAAGCCAATAAACAATTGTGTTTACGCGAATCATTTTGAGCTTGGATGATTAATTATGCAGTCCGATTAATATGAATATTCATGCACGCGCAGTGAAACACACAGAGACTGGTGACATCACATACACAGTCACCATGTCAGATTCCGAGGTGAGTTGATTCAAGCAATGGCATTGTAAATAAACAATCTGTAGGCATATGTATATTGACAGCTATTTGTGTAGTGTAGGAAGCGTATACATTGTTGATGCCGTCAGCCGAGTAACGTTTCGATTAAGTAGAATTATAACGTCCGCCGACGCCGACGACTATTACAGCGGTATTTAACCTCTTTGGCACTATTACCCCTTGATCGAGTCAACAAAACCGTAATTACTCCTCCATTTCAAAATGCCAAACTCAAGAAAAGGAAATAAAATAAAATAAATGATATACGTTTATTTGTTTTAATGTTGAACCTTGCAGAAATGCCACTCATCCACAGCAATAATGTGGGATGAGAAATATTAGGACTCAGTTAGACCGAGTTGGGTATTAACCACCAGTTTGTTGTCGGAAAGTTACCACGTCAGAATCCTGAATGTTTGCTTTCAGCGTGCTATCTTTCTTCTCCGATGACTCCTTCGTCCACCGTAAAAGTATCGCTATCTATGCAGTCTTCTCATGTTCCACACCCGGAAATTGTTCAAGTATGGCCTTTCCCACGGAAATTATGTGTGGCATGATACCATCAGCAAATTGACAACAATTAACAATTTGGAGAACATGGATATCTCAGTAGCCTGAACTTCATGTTTGTAAAATTGGATTTTCAAAGGGAGCTGGCAACCTTGCCTTGAGCAGTGAAAATATTCACAATATTCCATTGTTGTTTGGGGTTCAGCTGACTAACCTCACCAAAAGTTAATATAACGTCACCTGAAAAGTTGGTGTGTACTCCCTCTTCCAAGAACATTATGATTGGTCTCTTAATTTGAATTCACAATGAAATGCTGTCCCCAAACTAACCAGCGATCCTCCATGTGGAAGAGGGGAACACTGAAATCGGCTCCAGTCTCTTCCCAACAATTATGGGGTTCATGGCACTCCATAGTAAACAGTTCAGAGTGAGAGACAGTCCTCTTTTACATAATCATCTTTCATGTACATGCAATTGTGTATGATAGATACAATACAAAAACCTTTATCTGTCCACAAATGGAAATTCATGTGGTAAAAATTCACACTTTAACTCAACAATATTAGTACATTTAATGCTGATTAAGTTTAGTGATGTAATATAAATATGTCATCAGAGAGTACACAACAGTGTTAGTGTCCGGTGTTTCATAGAGTTCATCCATACTTGGTAGCGTCACCCAACGGTTTTACTGACTGACCGCTCCACCACCATCCCAGTTCACTTCCCTCTCCTAGACCTCGCATTCAGCAGCCGGATGAAGGTTGGAAGGAAGGTTTTTCGATACCTGTTGGTTCGTACCCTTACCGATAGGTACCTACAGCCAGATTGAGCAACAGCATAGAACTCGTGCTGTAGGTGGGATGGGTCTGTTATCATTTCTGCTGTCTTCTTAGTGACATATGTTTCATATAGTTCATCCACAGTTGGTAGCGTCACCCCAATGGTTTTACTGGCTGACCTGATAACGCGATTGAGCCGCACTTTATTCTTCACCGACAGACTTTCACCCCAGCAAACTTAACAGTAGCACAGCACTGACTGGATATTGGACTGGTAGAACAAATGACTAATTGTCCTATACACATTGACTTATCTTAGCTTCCTCACAAAATAGTTCCTTTGGCAGCATTTTTTTGAATGCGCTTGGTGTTCAGAGTCCACTCGAGCTGGTTGGAAATGTCGATGCCTATGTAGTAATATGAAGGAACTCTCTCTACTACCTCTCCTTTGATGACTAGTGGAGGCGGATCGGACTGAATGTTAAGGAAGTCAATTATCATTTCCTTCGTTTTCTTGGTGTTACGGTGGAGACAGTTTTATCAAACCAAGTAGGGCCTTATCATCAGCATATTTGAAAAGATGGTCCTTGCTGATAGAGTTGTCAACTGGCCTGCAGTCACTTGAGAACACAGAGAAAAGTGCTGGTGAACTCTCATTGCCCTGAGGGGCGCTGCTGTTTGTAGTGGTGGTAGCAGAGATGGTGTTATTGATCATTGTTTCCTGTCCGTAAAAAGATAGTTCAAAATCCACGTGTGTTGAGATGTGCAAAGATGGATTCACAAGCATGGCTCTCAGTTTCTGGAGTAGTATATGTGGCTTATTGGTGTTGAAGCCACAGGAAAAGTCCAAGAAGAGAATGCGGGCTGAGGTTTTAGGTGTGTCCAGGTGTTTCTGAGCATGGTGAACAAGTGTGAGAATGGCATCTTCGGTACTCCTATTCTGGCATGGTTTTCATTTTCTACGCAGATTCTTTTTTCCTCTCCTTGCAACCAGTTATCATTTGCATCCCATGTCACATTTGCTTAGAGTTTCCTGAGACAAACTGATTTTCTAGTTTCATCCTGTACTGATCTTTCTTCAGCTCAATTGTTGCTTTAACTTTTCTTTTCACGTCTTTCCACTGGCATTCAGTTCCATTCTTCCAGATGTCTCGTTTCTTACGCAATAGATTCTTCATGTCAGAGTCCACCCACGGCTTGTTGTTTAGAAAGCGTTTAATTTGTTTCACTGGTACACACAGATCTTCACAAAAAGCGATGTATTCGCTGATAACCTCTGTAGCTTCATTAATATGTGCACTTGAATCTCGAAAAAACATTCCAGTCCGTGCAGTCCATACATTTCAACATGTCTACAGATTCGTCATCCCATTTCTTTACCTGCGTTTCGCCGTCTCACGTCTTAGTTTTTGTCGATACAAGGGAAGCAACTGCAGCATGGAGTGATCTGAATTGCCCAGAGGTGGCAATCTTCTTGCGCGGTATGCTTAAAACACATTACAGTAGCAGAGGTCAAGGCAAGAGTTCTGTTTTTCCTCGCGGGGACATTCACAAATTGATTAAAGTTAGGAAGAGATGCCTTGAGCCTGCACTCATTATAGTCACCCGTGATAATTGTCGGCACATCTGGGAAGTTCTTCTCAAGTTCATGGATGTGATCTGTCAGTACACTACACGCACTGTCTACATTTGCTTTTGGGTGTGTCAAGATTGTGATTTTAAGAACTTAGCATAGGTTGGTAGCGTCTGTGAGACGGTGCATTTAGGGTTACAATGTAAAGCTATGGTTGGCTGACTCGTGTTAGGGTTGCCCTGTAGGCCATTGGTGGCTACCCAGTGGTTATGCAATACTGTGAAGGAACTGGAGTGGTGACCTAAGGTCAGATTTGAAAGAACCGGGCAAATATCATTATAGTTAGGGTAGACAGGGAGGATTGTCGAATACAACGTGTAATATGTATAACATGATTGGCCGTTCCATATGAATAGATATGGTGATACGGACGTAAGTTTAAATGGGATAATATTGCGGTGTATAGTGATTTCGTTATAATGAAGATTTTATACTTGTTGATTGTATATTTGTTGGTGTTGAAATTATTACAATGGAGTCAGCATCAGCAGGGATCACATGAGTGATGTTAGGTATAGGATGGAGGTACTGAGGTTTGAAGGTAGGATAGAACAGACGAGTCCAGAACCCGACAGAGCAAATAAATGTAATCTGGTCTCTTCTGTGGAGAGAAACCATTACGGTGCGGTTGGCAAACATGAAGTCTTTACCCAGTGGGGGCTTTGACGTTGAATTTCTCCATGCATATATAGAGTAGAAGGGCGGGGTGAAGTCTGACAAAGTGCACTCGAGGACGGAAGACGCGGAGTAACACCCCGTGTAACAACAGTGCGAGAGTAGACGGCTTACGCGACAAAAGAGAATTCACACCCGAAGACGGAATTCCCGATGAACCGAGTGAGAACTACTTCGCTCGACTACTGAGGGACAAATTATCCTCAAGTTGACGGTGATGACGAATTGTTATATCGTTCATTATAAACATTATGTTCTCGCATCTCTACATTGCGAGTGCCACGCAGACAGCCGTAGGGTGTTGAACTTTTATGCCTGTAGGGCGATTATGTTATAGAATCGTTGGATGAAATAGTATAGGATTGAAGATCTAGTCAATCCTTGTGTACCTATGAAATGTTATGATAGAGATGTATGTACGTAAGACGTTGTATGATAAGAGGTTAGGGAGGCTGATGAGTCTTTCTTGAAGAATAGCTGTATTTTGTTTTGTTGTTTGGAAGATGGGCCGATAAATTAGAAAAATTCTTTAATTGTGTATAACTACTTCCCTTTTGATATATCTCAGAACCCGGATATTTATTTGCAAGGCCGTTTCACGTGGCGGTTCTTGACACGGTGACTGAACACCATACACAGTTCTAGTTCTAGTTGTAGTTCTAGAATTCTCGTGGAAGGTAAAACGAGATAGGATGTTGATTCATTCAGTTAAAGTGCCTTAAATGTTAACATTTCTGCAACTAAAACGGTCTTATGCTTAAATGGCCTCACTCATCTCAGACATTCCTGATTCGTTTGTCTCCCTCGTTCCTCGCCAAGGAGGAGCTTCGAGTTTTCAAATATATAGGCTTGATGAGATCTTCTCCGATTGTAAATGACTTCTTACTTCCGGTATAAGGCGTTCTTAACTTGTGGTGCATTATTCCTCAGCTCTGCCTCATGTTGTGACGCTGGTCGGACGTTTTCCCCATTGGTACTATATCGGATCAGCGATTCGCACAATAGACAACTCACTTTAATATGCCGTTACGAACACACATTATTTGAAACAACTGTATCTTGATCGCCAACATAGATGATGTATTATTGGCTAAAAGCTAGCCTGAAGTGTCAAATCAATAATTTATTGGGTATTGAAAATATCCTTGTTATGTCCTCGTTTGACATTTGATGGATCCAGTACGTCGCGATTGGTCTACGATACAATCAAAATTAACCTCTGTCAAGCGTTACTTCGCCAACACTGTTGATGTTTGCGACACACGTGAATTGGCAAGAGTCGTGCCTTGGTGGTCGAGCGTGAGCGTCAGCGTGATGATGATGATGGTTATGATGATGATGATGATGACAACGGTGATAAGTGGGAAATTCGTGACGATAAATACAATAATGGAATCAGTGGTGATAACGATCATATTTATTAACAGTAGTACTGTACTAAGCTTAGAATATATATTTTTTAGTATCATTGGTCAAATCTTAGTATGAAATGTCCAGTTCAGTTATAATAAAAAACGAAATTAATGTGTCAAAAACATTCTGACATGTTTTTGCACACTATATAAATTTTAATATAATTAATATATGTTATACGTATTTCCATTAACGTCGCAGCAGTACGATAAATATGGGAGACATATTGAGCACTTGACATGCGATTGTTTTACTTAGCAAATAGTAAAAATATCTTCAATGTAGCGTGCTACAAGAACGATGTCATGGTGAATAATTAATTAGTGAAATATCCACACCGAAACATGAAAATGTGAGATGCGTACGTTCACTGGCTGATTCCAGTTCTACAGCTATGACTGTTAGTAAACCTGGCTGGCATGTCATCATTCAATGTAAGTTTTAGGTTTGTTAAAAAGTACACAATACCGTGTTGCCACGGAATTTTGCGATGCACGAATTTTGGACACCAGCAGATCTGCACTCTAGTATACATAAGTTTTTATCCGTGAGTATATTTAAAAAGTATAATAATAGATTAGATCAAGTTGCACTGCTTCATATGAATAACACATTTAATATTAATAATACTCGCTAAAAAGCATACAAATTAAACATGTATTTTTGACATGTTACTTTACCGTTACTGCTGCGTTATGCTTTTCGCGAGAATGGCCCATATGTATAATTATATACAACATTAATTATTAGAGCAAGAATAAAGGAAAACATACAGTACACTCTGGATAAGGTCGAATCCCCAGGGACCCGTAACAATACTAATAAGTGGAATTTGTGATAACTAGAACGTTATCAGAAGGTCCCCTTTGCCCAGGACCGATGAAAAGATTGACTTAACTTATCGAAAATCAACTTCTGTGAGATCGAGTTGTCTGGAGTGCACTGTATATGACCAATGCATACAGGTGATTATGTAAAAGCAAATTAACAGTTGGCAAAAGTGATGGATTGGGATTTAGTCTGACTGAATCAGCATAACAAGGTTCTCTTGTATTTCGTTTCCATTTAGCCAGCTGTACACTTGGTGATTAGTCCCATAATATAATATATAAACTGAATTAATCTGCACAGTGTTTAATTAGTTAACTCATATTTAGGCTCATTTTGCTAAATTCAACTTTGTTTATTTGCAGGAACATTGAAAATAGCCGAGCTAATGGAAAGAGGAAATTGAAGAGCTCTACTCAACTGTCCCATTAATCGGACAATGGGTCACCTGACATAAAATGGACATTTACTGGAAAGTTGTACATCACTTCGTGTTTCAAATGGATGTGTGCATCTAAATGCACAGCAGTGCTATTAATTGGACAATGTGTTAACTGACACAGTAGTGAAGAAGATGTATGACTTTGTTCTGCCACATTAGTTCCGTGTTTCTTCTGCTGGGAATATGGACATCATTACATGTTGCAAATGGATTTGTGCAATCGATCGATTTGTGCATTAAAATGCACATCATTCCGTCATTATGTTGCAAAGAAGGAGTAGATAACAACACTTATGCTTTCTTATGCTCATCATGTTTGGATTGAGTTCTACAGCATATTCTTCAAAATTTGTTGAAACAAGTTTGTGTTAAGTGAACTGTACTGGGAGTAGTGTATAAAAAGGTGTCGACAAAGTTGCTTTGACAATAATTTTGAAAATTTATAAAATATAAATGTTCAACAACATTCTAAATGTCTTAGGAATCTCCTTGAATTAAATACACCATTGTTCACTGAAAACAGTGTTTTAAAATATGAGTTACTTTATTTCCATCATACAATGGCCATTTTGTTTGTCATCGAAACGGGAGTTTGACAGAATCAACTTCAGTATGTTTTCCTCTAAATAATGGGCAGAACAAATAATTAATGCACTCCCAGTACAAAATGAAACATGTTACGCTGATGATATATATTTTAATATTTTGCGACATTAATGTTATTATGCTCTTTATAGATCTACATTTTTTTCTCAAACTAAACTTTATGCAGATAGAAAAGTACATAACCACTTATGCTATTTTATATTGTACATTATTTCTTGCCATGTATAGTGTTGTATTTATACTGCTTATGGAAATTGCAGCTGGATTTATTGTGCAGACAAAATGGTTTCATTATTGAATGTTTCTCGGCTTCAATAAGTTTCCGTTATCAAACGTTTAATTAAAACTATACTTAAAATGTATTGTCAGATGTACCTAGTGAAAAAAGAACATGATAGTACCATAAGTTAGATTCCGTATGTTTTTATATTCCAAATCATTCAATGTTATCGCGACATCGGCGGCTTCGTGCGTGGAGAGCTGGTGCTTTTTCTTTTAAATCAATCCGTCTGTCATGAACTGTCGCTATGTTCATTCTCCGTTTATTCCATATACTTTCCTTCTTTTGTTTGCTCTGTGACATAAACAGCAACTGGTCCATGTTTCCTTTTGATAATTTTATTTGTCACGACTCGTTCGCATGGCGGTGGCTAATCCAAACACACACATGTTGATGACGATTTTCTTGCATCTACTAACTCGGCGTAGCTAATCGATTAGTGATTAATAAGACATCATTCTAATGAAACAAAGGGGTAGAATTATATGAAATAATCATATTAATTTAATATGTTCTTGGCGTGTGCAAAGCTGTCTGTTCTGGCAAGAAACAATTTGTTCAAGATTTTCGTGAATCTTGGTAACAGAGAAATTGGTCAATAATATTGGTAAGATCAGATTTCCCACCGCTTGTAAACAATGGTATTAGTTTGTCAATTTTCATTCTTGACGGAAACACGTCAGTTCTAAATGATATATTACACATGTGCGTGAGAGGTTTGCAGGTTACATACGTGACCTTTCCGGCAATAGCCATACTCATGTCTTCGAAATCTGAAGATTTCCTTTCGGTACATGATTTCACAGTAATTATAATCTCTTCCTCATTTACAGGTTTGAGGAAGAAACTTGTTCATTGCTACCACCTAAGTAGTCATACACAGAAATATGTTCATTGCTACCACCTAAGTAGTCATACACAGAAATATGTTCATTGCTACCACCTAAGTAGTCATACACAGAAATATGTTCATTGCTACCACCTAAGTAGTCATACACAGAAATATGTTCATCCGGGTTAATGACGTCATTGCTGAATTAGGACCAACGAATGTAAAGAACTTGTTGATCTAATTTACTATATTTTTCATGTTTCTTTAGTATTTCCTTTCTTTTCTGACAAAAATGTTCTGTAATACGGTTTTTCACCCAATCGTCAGATAGAAGTCAATTTAGTTTTATACGTTTTAATTACATTTTTGTATATGTTCATGTCCAATTCGACAGTGACACATTCAAATGTATTGTCAATCACCTTTGATTTTACTGCTCGACGTTTGCAAATGAATCTTTCATTACCATGCAATGCCCCTCCTTTTGTGTTATCTCTTACAATGGGAAAAAACTTCAAATCAATTTAGTGAATAATCGTCAATTGTGCTTGAATCAGCCCGGGTCTCTGAATTGGCCATGGCATCAAACAAATAAATCCTTATTTTTGTGAAAATTCTTATTTAAACTTCGAGCATTAAAATGTATAAATGATAGGGCACTCTCTGATTTGACATTACACTCAAATTGTAGATCACTGTAATATTTTTAATTGGTGTGCTCACTATTATGAAAATGATTGCCTGTAGCTACATTATGCAAAACGTCATTCGGTCTATCTTCAACATCATCATATTTATACTGTTGAAAAGAAATATCGGAACAAGTGTCACGCATTGCATGTAAGTCTAAAGTGATAAACGTACTGTCATCGGTTGTATAATTAAATTCTTTTAAAAAAACATAATCGTAAACACGGGAAAATGGTAAATCATTACCACCCATTGTCAACGTGCGTTGACTCGTCACCATCAATGTTCGTGGGTCGTTTTACTACGTAAATCTAGTTTCGATTATCCACTCGATCCCTCATCACGAGTTTGTCGTAAGAGAGATAGGAAATAGTGTCCTTCTCTCTTGCCTCTCGCAGCCTCGGGAGCAGCTCGTCTCGCCATCACCCGTTGCGAAAGATCCAAGTTTACGTACACTCCATGCGGCTTCTCTATGCGGGCGGCCTGAAGAATCGCGTCGCGTTGTTTGAAACTGTCAAACTTCACAACCACTGTCTTCGGACTGCCCGAGTGGTTGCTTCCACCTCGTCTGTGGGCCATGTCGTTTGTCTGTTGTTCTGACAGGAACAGTTATGTCACGAATGTGTTCCGCATGCCTCGGTGTCAGCCGACGTTTCTCCCGTACTCTCTGCCACGCCGTCAAGGCGCAGGTTGTTTCGTCGTGTCTGATTCTCGACGTAGTCGATGCAGACATCGATTTCTCGCGCTGCGCGGCTGTGATCATCTCGATGTGTTGCTGATATGTCCAGAATGTGCACTAATCGTAGTTTTGATGTGATCAAGGTCTTTTTGCGTATACTCTAGGATTGTTCTAAGCTCTGCAATCCCCTTCGCTGTCTCCCTCACCGTGTTATCAAACGTCTTCGCTTCCACAAACAACTGCAGACAGGCTTGACAAGTTTTCTGTTGCGTTTCCATCTGCTTTTCAAAACATATTTTTGCTTTATCTGCGCCGCGCTGACTACGGTTTCAAAGTATGAGTCTTGCTCAGCCTCATGTTGTGGCGCTGGTCTGTTCGTTTTCCCATTGGTACTATATCGGATCAGCGATTCGCACAATAGACAACTCACTTTAATATGCCGTTACGAACACACATTATTTGAAACAACTGTATCTTGATCGCCAACATAGATTACGTATTATCGGCTAAAAGCTAGCCTGAAATGTCAAATAAATTATGTTGTGGGTATTGAAAACGTTCATGTTATGTCATCGTTTGATATATGATGGATCCAGGACGTCGTGATTGGTCTACGATACAATCAAAATTACGCACGTAACCTCTGTCAAGCGTTACTTCGCCAACACTGTTGACAACTTTAATGCATATGCATTACATTACTAGACCACCATGACATCTGCTAGTTTAAATATCCCTGCATACAACAATTGTCGCTTTAAAGTTTTGAAAATAACGGTAAACATTAAATATAGGAAAGGCATTGCCAATGGGTTTATCATTGTTTTATAAATGTCGGACCTAAACTCGCAAGAAATATAAAAACAACAAAAATTTAAAGGTTGCAGATTATTTGGGAAGTCATAATCCTAAGACAATGTGTTTAAATGGCGTAACAGAAAGTGAAATAATTCATACTGTTAGGAATTTAAAAAAATCTAAAGGAAATGACAATAGAGATATCCATTATTAAACAGGCCATTCCTCATATCGTGAAGCCAATTTCTCATGTATGCAATAACTCCTTTAAATAACGTGTTTTTCCAGATTTAATGAAAATATTAAACGTAATTCCTTTCTTTAAAAGTAACGATAAACATGTTTTATTAGCTACATACCTTTTTCTTTTTTATTACGTTTTTCAAAAATCCTGGAAAAGCTATAATTATAATACAAGGTTAGAAGATATATCTATTGAAAAACACACTTTCCTTAGCAACAATCAGTAGGGTTTTAGATCGAGTATGTCCACGTCATTAGCCTACTTGAACTCACAGAAGAAATTACATTAGCACTGTATAATAAGAAATGTACTATTAATGTTTTATAGACTTAAAAAGGTTTTTGACACACTTTATCATAATTTTCAGATGGCAAAGTTTAACTATTATGGAATAAGAGGTATTGCGAATGACTGGCTAACTACTCATCTACAATACCGATTACAATATGTTACATTTGATAGGTGTGCTTGTGACTTTTTAAAAGTCATATGTGGAATAAAACCAGCTCTTTCGTAGAGCCTAAATTATGTATACTGTATATCAGTGACATTGTCAATACTTCAGAGTTATTGAAATTCAACCTCTTTGCTGACGATACAAATATTTTATGTACAGGAAGTGATCCTGTTCAACTAAGCAGAAACATGAGTAGTGAAGTGAATAAACTATCTGTAAATCTATCTCAAACTAATTTTATGTTGTTTAGTAATTGCAAGATAATTATAATTATATAAATAAGCATTAGTAATGGTAAGATTCGCATGGTGTATAAAACTAAGTTTCTATGTGAATTGATAGAATAAACATATTACCATGGTGAAGGCCAAGGTATATCAAATTATTGGAATTGTGTACGAAGCAAACCATTTATTAAATAGTTTATAGATAGTAACTAGATAAACTGATATAGCAGACATGTGTTGGGTGAATTAGTGATGCTTTTAAATGTTAAATGGACACATTCCAACTTGACTAAGAATTGTAGGATTACCAGCATTATTAACCAGTCCGCAGAAATCATTTTCTTTAGTTTGTCATTGCCTTGCAGACGTATACGCGTGGAGGGTCAGTTAAGGCTGATGATATCGAATGCCGGGTGTATACAGTAAATCCGAGTTTTCGCGTAGACTCCAGAAGTCCACGTACGTACACACAACAAGATTATGTGATTATGGCCGTATGACAATAAGAAACCCATTAGTTTATATCGTTTTATCAAACAAAAAGTATTTCAGGTACGCCAATAATGAAATTCTTTTACAACGCCTCCGTATACATTTTGGGATTTCCAGCATAGCTCTTCAGTGGTTTAGTTTGTATTTTCAGACTGATCCCAAAGCATTAATATATCTGGCTCACTGTCTTGTCCAGATCATAATCAATATGGATTATGTTCCATAGGGATAAGTCCTTGGTCCTGTTCTGTTTAGCTTGTACACTACATCACTTAGCCCAGTCATTATTAATCGTAACCTAAACCATCACTTGTGAGCAGGTGTAGGCTGGCGATACACCGGTTTATAGATGGCTTGCGGCGAAAGAATTACTTTATAATGTTCATAGCGATGACAGTAATGATGATGACTTATGTTCGTTCAGACAAACAACGTTGTTACTTGATGACTTATAAATAGAGACATAATGATTACACGTGCGATGTGTCTTGGTCCCAACGATGTAATGCTCTATTCCAAACCTACCTGACAGATTGTTAATCTAATAGCAGCTAACTACACTGTATGTTTGATCCTAACACAAACATCACAATCACAACAATGATTGTTGTTATTCTAAGTGCCTGTCATCTCTACCGACGACAACTACAACATATATTACAATCCGCCGCTCTTGAACGTCTACGTCTTCATCGGCCTCGTCTTGCCGATGATCATACTCGTCTTCTCCGGACTCTTTCTCTTGTGAGTGTCTTCGTTCAGTGTCTTATCAGTCACCTACTTGATATAGGCTAAATCGGGTTGTAAAGCGGGCACCCAAAGGCCATAGAAAACCCTTGCAAATTCATGACGTCTTCTTTCTAGACGAGGTATCCCAGCAGTCCTTCTAAGTATTCACTTCTCCGACCGCTCAAGTAACCCGTCTTCATTCAAGTCTCTGTCCCATACATAAAGAAGTCTTACGCATAAAAGCCGGGGTAAACTGGCACTTTTCGGCCGACCCCACCAGATCAGACCAGATTCACCCCGACAGCAGTGTATGCGCTACACCGACTAACACCGACTGAGTCATACTTGAAGCCAGTGCAACGCGATAATCACAAAAACTTGAACACTTTCGAATATGTCAGAGTGACACCGACAGGCCCCGACGTAGTAGAAAGTTTTCAAGTTTACGTGATTATGATATCAAGTTCGCTTCGAGTATTACGCAATCGTTGTAAGCCAGTGTAACGTATACACTGCAGTAGGGGTGAGCCTGGTCTGCTCAGGTCTGTTCTGGTATGGTCTGGTCGGGCGAAAAATGCCTGAGTACCTGGCTATAAACAGTGGTTGATGTTTGTGTGCGAATAGTTTTCGCGCATTAATTTGTCAACGTGGCTGAATGCTTCCCATAGCAGTCGAGATGGTGTTCGATTGAACAGGTCTGCCAGGGAATAAAGTGTAAGCGCTTTGAGCAGTCCTGAGGACTGAATGCTGTGCTATGTAAGAACTTACCTTTACTTTTTACATTCGAGCTCAGTGTTCAGACGCGACGTATCAACGTGTTACTGCTAAGATGACAAACGTCCGTCAAACATAGATGCCCACTGCGAGGCGTTTTACCGGCTCCGTAGGGCTCATGTGTCACTGGTTATTGTGCTAACATTTCGTCAGATCATTAGACAAACTTACCAACAAAATTTGGGAAAGTTCCGCACAGTCACTGCCATGACGTGGTTGGCATGCTGGGAGGGTGCGTAAACTGCACGCGGTTCCCGCTCTTTTCATCATGTCGCAATGCACATACTCTCAAACGTATCACTTTTTCTAACGGTGTGATATTCCTACCGCTGTTTCGGGTGTCATCAAGTTGGTTCAATCTCTATTGTTCGTCTTACTGTCAAAGGTGCGACATGACATCACCATATGCCATAAGAAGTAAATGTTCCTTTTTAATCAGTCATAAATTCAATGCTCACGGCTAGTTTGAGGTATCCAGTAAGGATGGTCTCACGTAATCAACTATTATCGTAGAGCGCAAGCGTCCGATCTCGACGCCCTTCCCGACTCGGATCGCGCCACGCACTCAGTTCGATTGTTCAACAATCGAACTGATTGCGTGACGCGATCAGGATATGGAAGGAAGTCGACAACGGAGCGCTTGCAGGCACTTATATAATAACCAAGCGTTGACGCTCAAGAAACATCTCATGTGAAGATACTGGAACACGTGGAAGTACCGATAACTATCACAAATACAACCACTGTGGTTGACAGGAGTCGAGAAAACAAGTTGAAAAAAGCCGCAGAACTCAGGAGACGACAGATGGAAACACACAGTATGTGACAGGTACAAAACGACAGAAGAGAGAGAGAGAGGAGGGAGGGAGAGAGAGACAGAGAGACAGAGAGAGAGGGGAGAGAGAGAGGGCGGGGGAAGAGAGAGGGGGAGAGAAAGCGTGAGAGAGAGGGTGCGAGAGTGGGGGGAGAGCGAGAGAGAGAGGGGGAGGGAGACGGGGGAGAGAGAGCGAGAGAGGGGGGAAAGAGAGAGGGGGAGGGAGAGCGAGAGGGGAGAGAGATAGAGGGGAGGGAGACATAGAGAGAAGGGGAGAGAGAAGGGGAGTGAGAGAGAGATAGGGGGAGAGAGAGAGGGGGGAGAGAGAGAGAACGAGAGAGGGGGAAAGACAGAGAGAGGGGGAGAGAGGGGGGAGGGAGAGCGAGAGAGGGGGAGAGAGAATGGTTCTAGTGGCACGTATAGAACGGGTATAACTTCGTCGTTTGTTCGTGTTTATTGTAGTTATGCTCAAAGCGAAAATGTACATTTTAATCACGTTTACTATATTTGAGTCCATTTAATTTTTTTATTAAAATTTGCGCTGATGCTGCATCACACTCTGTGTGGTGTTTCGAACATAAGGTATCTAAAACAATGTCAGTGTCCGTCTAACAATAGTTCCGGTGTGTGTCTAACAATAGTCCCGGTGTGTCTAACAATAGTTCCATCGTGTGTATAACAATAGTTCCGGTGTGTCTCTAAAAATAGTTCCCGTCTGTGTCTAACAATAGTTCCGCTGTGTGTCTAACAATAGTTTCGGTGTGTGTCTAACAATAGCTCTGGTATGTGTCTAACAATAGTTGCTGTGTGTGTCTAACAATAGATCTGGTGTGTGTCTAACAATAGTTCCGGTGTGTGTCTAACAATAGTTCCGCTGTGTGTCTAACAATAGTTCCGCTGTGTGTCTAACAATAGTTCCGGTGTGTGTCTAACAATAGTTCCGGTGTGTGTCTAACAATAGTTCCGCTGTGTGTCTAACAATAGTTCCGCTGTGTGTCTAACAATAGTTCCGCTGTGTGTCTAACAATAGTTCCGGTGTGTGCCTAACAATAGCTTCTGTGTGTGTCTAACAACACTTCCGGTGTGCATCTGACAATAGTTCCGATGTGTGTCTAACAATAGTTCCGGTGTGTGTCTAACAATAGTTCCGGTGTGTGTCTAACAATAATTCCGGTGTGTGTCTAACAATAGTTCCGCCGTATGTCTAACCATAGTTCCGGTGTGTGTCTAACAATAGTTCCGGTGTGTGTCTAACAATAGTTCCGGTGTGTGTCTAACAATAGTTCCGGTGTGTGTCTAACAATAGTTCCGCTGTGTGTCTAACAATAGCTCCGGTGTGTGTCTAACAATAGTTCCGGTGTGTGTCTAACAATAGCTCTGGTGTGTGTCTAACAATAGTTCCGGTGTGTGTCTAACAATAGTTCCGCTGTGTGTCTAACAATAGTTCAGCTGTGTGTCTAACAATAGTTCAGCTGTGTGTCTAACAATAGTTCCGCTGTGTGTCTAACAATAGTTCCGCTGTGTCTAACAATAGTTCCGCTGTGTGTCAAACAATAGTTCCGCTGTATGTCTAACAATAGTTCCGCTGTTTGACTAACAATAGTTCCGCTGTATGTCTAACAATAGTTCCGCTGTATGTCTAACAATAGTTCCGCTGTGTGTCTAATAATAGTTCCGGTGTGTGTCTAACAATAGCTCTGGTGTGTGGCTAACAATAGTTCCGGTGTGTGTCTAACAATAACTCTGGTGTGTGTCTAAAAATAGTTCCGGTGTGTGTCTAACAATAGTTCCGCTGTGTGTCTAACAATAGTTCCGCTATATGTCTAACAATAGTTCCGCTGTGTGTCTAACAATAGTTCCGCTGTGTGTCTAACAATAGTTCCTCTGTGTGGCTAACAATAGTTCCGGTGTGTGTCTAACAATAGTTCCGCTGTGTGACTAACAACAGTTCCGCTGTGTGTCTAACAATATATCTGGCGTGTGTCTAACAATAGTTCCGCTGTGTGTCTAACAATAGATCTGGCGTGTGTCTAACAATAGTTCCGCTGTATGTCTAACAATAGTTCCGCTGTGTGACTAACAATAGTTCCGCTGTGTGTCTAACAATAGTTCCGCTGTGTGACTAACAATAGTTCCGGTGTGTGTCTAACAATAGTTCCGGTGTGTGTCTAACAATAGTTCAGCTGTGTCTAACAATAGTTCAGCTGTGTGTCTAACAATAGTTTTGGTGTGTGTCTAACAATAGCTTCTGTGTGTGTCTAACAACACTTCCGGTGTGCATCTGACAATAGTTCCGATGTGTGTCTAACAATTATTCCTGTGTATCTCTAACAAAGTAACAATAGTTCCGGTGTGCGTCTAATAGTAGTTTTGTTATTCGTCTAACATGTAGTTCCTCTAACGTCTAGTTTCAGTGTTTGTTTAACAGCACTTTCGGTGGGTCTCTAACGACACTTCTGGTGTGCGTCTGTCAACTCTTCTGTAGTGCGTCTAACGAGTGTCTCAGATAGTTCCATTGTGTGTCTAACAATAATTCTGCCGTGTATCTAACAATACTTCCTATGTGCGTCTAACAGCCATTCTTCTGTGTTCAGGTCGACGTAGGACAGTCACGAGAAGACGAGTGTGTCATTGTGTTTTGCTCTCAGTTTACGTTGCTCAATCGGCAAGTTTTTTTTCTGGGCCATATAGTTTCGACAGCCTTCTCTTATTTGCTGCTTGCAATATGTGACACGGCGAAGTTCCACATGCAAGTAGTTCACAATGCGAGAACATTGTGGTGTTAATGTAGGAATTTGTCGGTTCTTTCAATTTCCCTAAACAAAAACGTTACAAACAGTTAGACTATTCCAGAGGAAATCGTCAACATGCGGGTGCTCTGGCAGCTTGAGGGACCAACGTGGAGCTGACTACTCAAGTTGTTTTGGTAGAAGCATTTCTCTAGTTCAGAGTAACGTTCTATGTGTTTTACATGTGGATAAACATATTACCACCACTTGACTAATTAGACACTCTTTAAAATATACTTCCTCAAAGTAGAGTTGTTGTACTCGAATGGCAAGAGGTCATTTGATGTTTTATTGTGGCTTACATGATTGAGGAGATAAATAAAGATAAAACTAACCAGTGTCTTGTATTTTCTTACAAACGGAAGTAACGTTTTAGTACATAGTTGTCCCAACAATCCTATAAACATGTGTATCGAAGATTACGTGTAAATGACAAAATTAATACATCTAAGTAGTTTTAACATGTGCTTGTCTATATATTATCATGTCACAAAAATATCTAGTGTCATAGTGAAAATTACGTAGGCCCTATCGTACTTATCATTGAAGCGTTTTCTAAAATTAACATACTGCAAAAGAATCCGACAAAATGAATAAATGCTGTAATCAATCTACCATTGTCATGCTTTGGATGAATTATACATGGCAACTAAAATCAATAATGGTTGGAATAGTTCATTGCCTCCACTGGCCCCTTTTCGCTCAGCTGTATGAATGAGTACCTAACCATATACGAGTACAATAGTGGATATTTGTGTACGAATAGTTTTCGCGCATTAATTATAGCGTGGCTGGTACAGGACTTAACTACAAAAGTACTATAAATTGAGTAATAAATACCTCAATACATTATCAGTATTATCTGCGATTTATTTATATTAAAGAATCCGGTTAGTTGCCCTGTGGTGACAGCAGCGGGTTTTACCTATTGGGTGGTCATTAGTGTTTTCACTGCCGCCTGCTGCCACGACTAATTTCGTACCGGATATCAACACATTCCACATGCGGTGCCTCTAGCGCATCTTCGGTATCAACTGGCAGGGCCGTGTCCCCTACAGCGACATGCTGGACCGCGCTAGGATCCCCAGCATGTACTCACTGCTGAGCCAGATCAGTATGTGCTGGCTGGGCCACATACGGCGCATGGAGGACGGCCGCTTGCCGAAAGCTAGCATGAGGCCAGTGGGACGCCCAGCCCTCAGATTCAAAGACGTCTGCAAGCGTAATTAGCTCTGAAGACTGGGAAGCAGTAGCCGGAAATCGCACTGCTTGCCGTCATACTGTATACACAGACATTGGATGGGCTGAAGGAAAGAGACATCAGCATGCGGATGAGAAGAGGATGGGGTGCAAACAACAAGCAGCACTACCACGGTCATCCTGTTCCGTCTGCTCTGGCTGCGGCAGGGACTGTCACTCCCAAATCGGATTGCACAGCCATAGCGGACGTTGCCACATTTCCAGAAACTTACAACAGGGCGCATCAGCATCGTCTCTCGAGACTATGCTTTGCCTACTATAACTAAGAGTCCACCAGGCTTTTCGAGCTAGCGTATCCGAACGAATAGCCACTCCGGTTCAGTAAAGGCTTCCCTCTCTGGGGATGTCGATCGCCTTATGTATCTTCCTCCTGTGCCAGTTCTCCTTGCGACCTATAATTTTGACAACCTTCATTCCTGCTGACGCTCGTGTCATATTACATATGGATCGACGCAATATTCCTCCGATGTAAATAGACCATTCAGCCTATCGACGTTTTCAAGTCGAATACAACGCCGATGTTTCTGGCAGTAGGACTTGGCGTAATGCCGCAGAGTTGATTTTGATCACAAAGCTGTTGGGTTTCGCTTGATTGTTTCGTGATGCTAACACAAGTGCGACCGTTTTGCCATCGTTCACTGTTACTAGTTTTACGTTCCGCGCGCGGGTGTCACTGTTGTAATACTTAATTTTACGTAAAGACAAAAATCGCTCATTTGATATATAATTGGGTATCATCAGCGTAGAGATGGAAGCTCAGGTTGAGTCGTCTGATGATATCATCGATAGAAGCTGTGTAAATAGAGAAAAGTAGAGACACAGAAGCATTTGCTATGTTCAAACGGCACTAACTCAAAAAGTAAACAAAATTCGTGTGTGCATCCAGCAACGCATTTGTAGATTAGATTATTATCTTTACGGTGATATAAAACATATTAATTTCAAGCACGGCCTGAACCGCCAAGCCGCATAGATGCGCGCCATGCTAAATCGTAGCGGTGCTACCTGCGATGTCGTCACCACAACCGCTAGGTGTCGTAACAAACTGTGCAAAAATGTACAGAAAAGCGCGACCAAAAGGGGCCTTGAAAAGGGTGACGAAGGGAGTTAAAAATTTGATGAATATCAGGACTCTAATTTTATATTGTAATTCATTCAGATTGGGAATAAACAAGTTTCATTTCGCTTAGTCTTTAACATTTGGCAGTCTTGTTGACTCAACGTTGCCCGTATCTTTCGGAAGATGCATTAATACTCGTATTCCGTCTAACATGTCGATGCCAGGGGAACTCAAACAAATACGTTTTACAGGGAAATGGAATACCGTACGGACATTTATCAGCTGGTGTAGAAATCATTGATCTGACCATGGAGGAATAAGCTTATTTTAAGTGCTACGAACGTTTTGTCTGTACGTTACAGATGACATAAATACTTTAGATTTGAATGAGTGTTTTTTTTATCTAGGTCTGTATGAGTGTATGTCTTGGTTTGTTCTCTCTAGGTCTGCATGGGAGTCTTTCTCAGTCTGTTCTTTATGTCTATACGAGTGTCAGTCTCAGTATGTTCTATATATGTTTGTATGACTGTATATCTTAGCTTGTTCTCTCTAGGTTTGTATTAGTGTCTGTCTTAGTTTGTTCTCTCTATATTTCTACGAGTGTCTGTCTCTGTATATTCTCTCTAGGTCTCTATGAGTGGGTGTCTTAGTTTGTTTTCTATGTCTGTAGTGTATGAGTGTCTGTCTCGGTTTGTTCTCTTTAGGTTTGTATGAGTGTCTGTTTCAGAGTGTTCTCTCTATGTCTGTCTCAGAGTGTTCTCTCTATGTCTGTCTCAGTTTGTTCCATGTCTGTATTAGTGTCTGTCTTAGTTTGTTCTCTCTAGGCCTCTATGATTGTCTGTCTTAGTTTGTTCCCTAAGTCTGTATGAGTGTCTGCCTCAGTTGTTCTCTGGGTCTGTACGAGTGTCTATCTTAGTTCGTTTGTTTTCTCTACATATGTATGAGTGTGTCTTAGTTTGTTTTGTCTATGTCTGAATGAGTGTCTGTCTCTGTTTGTTCTCTCTATGTCTACATGAATGTCTGTCTTAGTTTGTTCTCTAAGTTTGTACGAGTGTCTGCCTCAGTTGTTCTCTGGGTCTGTATGAGTGTCTATCTTAGTTCGTTTGTTTTCTCTACATATGTATGAGTGTGTCTTAGTTTGTTTTGTCTATGTCTGAATGAGTGTCTGTCTTTGTTTGTTCTCTCTATGTCTGAATGAGTGTCTGTCTTACTTTGTTTTCTCTATGTCTGAATGAGTGTCTGTTTTAGTTTGTTCTCTGTAGGTCTGTCAAGATAATAATGTAGCAATTAAAGGACACGTCAATATAATTTGTAGTATACATTATAAATTTTATTATATGATATATGTACAGAATTGTATTGAGTTCATATTTCAGGAGGCATCAGCTCAAAGCAGACTCAGACTCTCGTACACTGAGCAACTTCCTACAGTCCAGACAGAGTGAATCTACTTCACGGAACAATTTGCCACAGTCCAGATGGAATGAATATACGTCAATGAATAATTTTCAACAGTCCAGATGGAGTTAATTCACTTCACTGAACAACTTCCCAGAGAGCAGACGGAGTGAATGCATTTCACTGAACAACTTCCCACAGTCCAGACGAAGTGATTACACTTCATTGAACAATTTGCCACAGTCCAGATGGAGTGAATCCACTTCACTGAACAACTTCCACAGTCCAGATGGAGTGAATCCACTTCACTGAACAACTTCCCACAGTCCAGAGTGAGTGAATACATTTCACTGAACAACTTCCCACAGTCCAGACAGGGTGAATCTACTTCACTGAACAACTTCCCACAGTCCAGACGGAGTAAATCCACTTCACTGAACAACTTCCCACAGTCCAGACAGAGTGAATGCATTTCACTGAACAACTCCCCACAGTCCAGACAGAGTGAATCCACATCACTGAACAACTTCCCACAGTCCAGACGAAGTGAATACACTTCACTGAACAATTTGCCACAGTCCAGATGGAGTGAATCCACTTCACTGAACAACTTCCTACAGTCCAGATGGAGTGAATAAACTTCAATGAACAACTTCCCAGAGTCCAGACAAAGTGAATCCACTTCACTGAACAACTTCCCACAGTCCAGACAGAGTGAATCCACTTCACTGAACAACTTCCCACAGTCCAGACAGAGTGAATCCATCCTTTATTTTTTCGACGGCAAGACCCAACTCTGTGTTAAACTCTGGGTCGCGGTCCAACTCCTTGTCTCCGTCAGCGAAGTAGGCCTGCAGGTAGACAGGTGTTAATGACAGGTGACACAAACTATGAGGAAGACCTGATTAGGAAAGAGAGGACAAGGGTAGGGAAGAAAGGAGGAGATTGATGGGAGATTGTGAAAGCAAGTGCAGATTGGGAAATAACTGATTTGGAAAACTTAGAAGAGATTGTGATAACACCAAGTGAATGGAAAATGTGAAAAGAAACATAATGATGTGGGTGTACATGTGGATTAGGGAGGAGTGTGGATTAGGGAGGAGTAGGAATTAGTGTGAATTAGGGAGCAATGTGGCTAAAACAGGAGAGTGTAAATAAAGGAAGAATTTGGATTAAGGAGTGTGGATTAGGGAGGAATGTAGATTTGGAAGGTGTGCGGAATATGGAAGAGTGGGGTTAGGCCAAAGGAGTGTGGATTGTGGATAAAGTAGTGTGGATTAAGGAGTGTGGAGTGGTGGAGATTAGGGGGCGGGTGGATTAGGGGGCAGTGCGGGTTAAAGAGAACCAGTAACTGTGAATATATGATTGCAGGTGAAAAAATTTGTAAAAACAAAGCAGAGAGATCATCCTTAATACACAAAATATATGTTCCTATGCATTACGATAATTGCATAATCTCACGTATCTAACTATAGTGACACTAGCATATCTGTAAAAACCTGCTCAAATTAAAATTAATTAAAAATTGGATTGAAGTTAGGGACCATCCCCTAACATAACATTGCTACCGGGTCTGGAGTGATGAAATCACCCCTAAAGTTGGCAGAAAAGTACACTGATTTATGTAACAACGGACTTACTTTGATTTAAATGTTTAGGCCAATTTGACCCCTCGCTACCCTCCTGAATGTCACACCCCTCCATTTCGTCCTGTTTCGAGCACACTGCTCTGCTGTTAAAAGTGGGAGTCCATTGTCCTGTCTAACTTGGTCACTCCACCTCTCCGCGGCCTTCCTCATTTTCTGTGTCCTTTAAAGCCATCCTTGAAAGAGAGTCTTCTATGTCTGATGACATCTGAGATGGATTCAGGGACGAATGTCTCATCTCATCTTATGGAACAACACCAAGACTAAAAACAATTTCAAAACTTCCCCTGATGTTCCTGAGAGAACAATGACTACAACTTTAGGTGGTGGGTCCCCCGACAGCAACCCTCAAAGGGTGCATAAATGCTATTATTCATGCAGAAACCTAGATTTCATAGCCCAGTAGGTGGCGCCACTCAATGTGTGGCAAAAGGTAGCACGTTGCTATGCATAATTCGTTCAATGTGGGTATACGTATTCCACAGCCCGATTGATAGATGATTATCATTGGCATGAGAAGTGTAGGGCTAGGAGGGCCGAGTCCCCACAATATGTGGCATTGGAGGTTTCTGGTGAGCTTCAATGGAGTGTGCAGTTGATTTTCAGCACTTTCCAAAGCCAATGCATATGACTGTGATTTTGTTTCTGCTGTTTCAATTAATGGGCCATCTGTCACGCCATTGTTGGACAATTTTGAGATCCCACTGCATTGTTAAACTTTGTAATGCTGGCCTGTAGACCCCCTAATTAGTGTGTGATTGTGCATGTATGTACGTGAGTATGCATGTGTCTGTGCACCTGTTTGTGTCTGCGTGTCTGCGTGTGTTATGTATATCTGTATGTGTCAGTGTGTCCGTGTTTGTCTGCGTGCGTCTGCATGTGTCTGTGGGTGTATACATGATATGGTCTTGTTGGGAAAACGTCTGATCCTTGATTACTCCATGCACGGAACAAGTGTAAGTTCTCCCATGTTTGTTCTATTTCCCTGTGTAGGATCTTTTATTTGTCTTGGCATGGACAGTATGCAGACGGGAATAACAAATTATAGTGTCTCTTCTGAATACACAGGCCAAACGATGTGACAGATTCAAGACTGCAGTGGTTACGTCAATTTGGACCCCAGTGCTCTTGGGTGCCGGTCCAGTGCGACTGCCCGCCAAGCTGTCACGCCCCTACATTTTAGGCCCCTATTAGAAGATGTATGTACCTATATATTCCATACGTGAACTAGACATACAACAGACATGCGACGACTATCAAATTTATGTGTACCTCATAGGAAGGGGGCTTTGTCAAAACAAACCTAGTTTTAGGGGAGTATTCTTATGTAGGCCCTACTGGCCAGTGTTACTCTGTGGTGGGGGGTCTCATGAATGTCCATCCAGTGTAACGGATGGCCCCTTAATTCAAATTGTGCTACTGTTGTTTAAATACAACAATAATAATACAAAAAGTATTTTATCAGGACAATAGATATTAGTACATTCATTTGTTTTGGTTAATCATCCTATAGAATTTTTTTTTAAATTCACACAATGATATGCATATACTGTAGGTGTCGGAACATGGAGAATATTGGGGTGTGAGGCTCATGAAAACCTTCCGATTGCAAACCCCATTGAGGCTCGTCAAAAAAACTCCAACTGCACCCTTCCTTGAGTCTCACCAAAAACCTCCAATTGACCCAGTACCAACATATTGGGGGGCTAAGCATATCTCCAGCCCCCCCAAGCCCCCAGTTCCGACACCAATGATACGTTGTCATCTAGCAATCAGGCTATGTAATAAATACATACGTAAATTGAAAGAAATTTGCATAGAGCCTCTTGCTATTTTTTGCCACATATTGAGTGGTGCCATCTACCAGATAACAAAATCTGCGACATTTCTGCATGAATTATAGCACATTTGCCCTTTGTGGGTTGCTGGTGGGGAAAAGTTGCTGCCATTGGTCATTCTCTACTCAGGGAACACCAGGGGTACTCTTGAAACTGTTTTAGCTTTCGCATCGTTCCCATAAATAAATGTATTTTTGTGCCCACTTCAGGGGGTGATTTCAGGAGTAACCCACCACCCAGACCCTGCAGCAACTAAATTTTGTGATGTCAGAGAGGGTCCGTTCAATTCACAAGGTCACTCGTTTTGACATCATTTACGTACAAATAAACTCACTGGGCTCCTGGTCTAATTTTATAATAAATGTGAAATTGGAAGATGTCCTTCTCAAAGTGGGAGACTGGGTGCCTCAGTTTACGTGAATTACAGTTGTAATACAATGAGCTTGTTACGCACGGCGAACGCGTCGCTCTGTTCCAGTCCACTCTCTATCTCCACATCATCCTGAACTGGCTCCACAGTCAGCAGGTCTACTGGCGGCAGCTGCAGCCAATCAGAAGCATTTGTTACAGCTTGTGCGGACCTGATGTCAGCATCAACTGGCATCCATCTTTAGTTGTTTCACAGCAGTGCTTTTAGTTTCACAGTGGCATAATACGAATATTACAAAAACAAAAGAAACAGCTCATATACTACCATACAATTGGTGCACACAGGACATCAACTGTAAAATATATTATATATATTATATATATATTGAATGTGATTATCTCAGTTGCACATCAATGTTATTATTAATTTATAACAAATTCAGCCATGATTCATTAGCATATATATTACTAGTAAAAATATATGGGACCATCAACTATTTGCAAAGCACATCTTCTTGGAACTAACTTGACATATTACGAAAATATAACAGCACCATAACTGCCTGCTGGTTTACTGGTGACATTAAATTTGTTAACTGATGAACAACTGACTAATCACTTAACCTATATTTCTTTCAAACAAATGTGTGTTGAAAATTTCAATAATTTCTGATGCTCAGTTTTTGCTGGTGTTCTAATAGGATATATGTAAATAATTTACGGTCCCACTACTTTTTACCAGTATTGTACATAAGTAATACGTTATTAGTGTTCTTTAAAGGGACATAATCTGTTCGTGTACCCACAATTAGTGGGCATAGTAACCTGTAACAGGAAGTCTGCTGTGCTGAACATGAGAAAGTAGAATATTATGGTATAGCAGTTAACTCGGCTGGACCTGGCCGTATTGCCAAAAAAGCATTCTCGAAGCTGGATGTTTTGTTTGCTATTTCAACATGTACCCACGGTCGTACCTTTAAATTGCTATTACAGGCTTACTAAACACAATTTGGCGGGCATTATACCTTTAACATAGTTAGTATAGTCTTAAGAACATTATATTAAGTAATACATAAAAAACTAGGAACAGACTCATTAGAATCATTAGAAAGAAATATTGGATGAAGAATGACAGAACAGACCTTCTCCTCTACTTCAAACTCCACTCCAAATATAGGGCAGGCACTGTAGACCTTGTGAAGGCTCTGGATCTCCTTAACTACCTCGTGGAGTTTCTCGATTGGATCCAGACGGAACCCAAGGACATAGCCACCGCTCTGGACAAGTGTCAACATCTCGTGACATCACACAAAGTACAAACAGTGCAAAATGGCATCAATTAATTATTTCAAATGTATGTCAAACACGAACTACTGAGCTAGGCATCTGATATACTGAGTGTTAAGACTACATAGAAATTTGGTAATAAGATTTAAATGTATGTAACATAAAAGAACTGAAATAACAATATACATTTCAAGATTTGTGTTTACATTTTATTTGTTTACACTACTATATGCATAGATTACTCAACTCTGTTCTTGCATACCAACACAACCAAATGAAAACAGGTTGATCGGTGAATAAGTCCCAAAGTTCTGTCTGACTGGCAAACAAACTTTGTTTAAACGATTGTTTAAACGATGTTTAAAAATATATTAGAGTGTTTGCAAGCACCTCAATCTCGACTCCCCACCTCTATCCCAATCGCGCCTCACGCTCAGTTCGATTGTCCAACAACCGAACTGAGCATGTGGTGTGATCGGGATAATGAGTCGAGATCGGGGCGCTTGCAGTCACTCTCTAGTCTGCTCTACATACCAAACATAAGTTTTAGAATGGTTTTAGAATGCCTAAACATGTCTATGAATGCAGTTTTTCTTCTGTGTACATCACAACTTGTCCCACAGCGATTTGTTTTGTGTTTTGTCAATATTATGTAAATTTTTATTTTTAAATGTGTTTCTTAGTATTCGTATGTATATCTGTATAATTTATGTTTCTGCTGTTGGGATAAATAAAATGTAATCAATCAATCAATGAACTTGTGATCCTATATTTCATGCAGGGACGTACCCTTTCGGAGCTCTCCACAACCATTGCCAAGCCAAACTTAGAGTCTCGCGCTCTCACAGATTTCTGAAGCAGAAGGAAATGTAACAATGATAGAATTGGCGAATGTATGCAAGTGGGTATATTGACATTTTCTTCATAGACAACTTGCATCTTGTATGCAAAACTTTATGAGATTAATCTACGATGCTTCAGAAGGAAAGTAGCGCTGTTAATTTTTTTAATTTCCTGCTGGTTAATAGTTTTGGTTGGTTTTAGGTTTTGTACTAGATGTTAGACAGTAATCGTTTTTTACTCCACTAAGCACGTTTCCGAGCTACATCAATGGTGCACCAATCAGTTACGGATGCTTTACATAACTGACATTGCGAAAAACTGCTAAAATTTTGATGAATGATACAACCACTGTTTACATGGTACAGATGATACACAAATTTACTATCTCGAGGTAGGGAATGTTGCTTGCATGGGACAGTAGCTAGATGATCACACAAATTTACTATCTTGAGGTAGGGAATGTTGCTTGCATGACAGACAGTAGCTAGATGATCACACAAATTTACTATCTCGAGGTAGGGAATGTTGCTTGCATGGGACAGTAGCTAGATGATCACAGAGATTTACTATCTCGAGGTAGGGAATGTTGCTTGCATGACAGACAGTAGCTAGATGATCACACAAATTTACTATCTCGAGGTAGGGAATGTTGCTTACATGGGACAGTAGCTAGATGATCACAGAGATTTACTATCTCGAGGTAGGGAATGTTGCTTGCATGACAGACAGTAGCTAGATGATCACACAAATTTACTATCTCGAGGTAGGGAATGTTGCTTACATGGGACAGTAGCTAGATGATCACAGAGATTTACTATCTCGAGGTAGGGAATGTTGCTTGCATGACAGACAGTAGGTAGATGATCACACAGATTTACTATCTCGAGATAGGGAATGTTGCTTGCATGACAGACAGTAGGTAGATGATCACACAAATTTACTATCTCGAGGTGGGGAATGTGGCTTGCATGACAGACAGTAGCTAGATGATCACACAGATTTACTATCTCGAGGTAGGGAATGTTGCTTGCATGACAGACAGTAGCTAGATGATCACACAGACTTACTATCTCGAGGTAGGGAATGTTGCTTGCATGACAGACAGTAGGTAGATGATCACACAGACTTACTATCTCAAGGTAGGGAATGTTGCTTGCATGACAGACAGTAGCTAGATGATCACACAGACTTACTATCTCGAGGTAGGGAATGTTGCTTGCATGACAGACAGTAGGTAGATGATCACACAGACTTACTATCTCGAGGTAGGGAATGTGGCTTACATGACAGACAGTAGCTAGATGATCACACAAATTTACTATCTCGAGGTAGGGAATGTGGCTAGCATGACAGACAGTAGGTAGATGATCACACAAATTTACTATCTCGAGGTAGGGAATGTGGCTAGCATGACAGACAGTAGGTAGATGATCACACAGATTTACTATCTCGAGGTAGGGAATGTTGCTTGCATGACAGACAGTAGGTAGATGATCACACAGATTTACTATCTCTAGGTAGGGAATGTGGCTAGCATGACAGACAGTAGGTAGATGATCACACAGATTTACTATCTCGAGGTAGGGAATGTTGCTTGCATGACAGACAGTAGGTAGATGATCATACAGATTTACTATCTCGAGGTAGGGAATGTTGCTTGCATGACAGACAGTAGGTAGATCATCACACAGATTTACTATCTCGAGGTAGGGAATGTTGCTTGCATGACAGACAGTAGCTAGATGATCACACAGACTTACTATCTTGAGGTAGGGAATGTTGCTTGCATGACAGACAGTAGGTAGGTGATCACAGACTTACTATCTCGAGGTAGGGAATGTTGCTTGCATGACAGACAGTAGCTAGATGATCACACAGACTTACTATCTCGAGGTAGGGAATGTTGCTTGCATGACAGACAGTAGGTAGATGATCACACAGACTTACTATCTCGAGGTAGGGAATGTTGCTTGCATGACAGACAGTAGCTAGATGATCACACAGATTTACTATCTCGAGGTAGGGAATGTTGCTTGCATGACAGACAGTAGGTAGATAATCACACAGATTTACTATGTTGAGGTAGGAAATGTTGCTTGCATGACAGACAGTAGTTAGATGATCACACAGAGTTACTATCTTGAGGTAGGGAATGTTGCTTGCATGACAGACAGTAGTTAGATGATCACACAGAGTTACTATCTTGAGGTAGGAAATGTTGCTTGCATGACAGACAGTAGTTAGATGATCACACAGAGTTACTATCTTGAGGTAGGGAATGTTGCTTGCATGACAGACAGTAGTTAGATGATCACACAGAGTTACTATCTTGAGGTAGGGAATGTTGCTTGCATGACAGACAGTAGTTAGATGATCACACAGAGTTACTATCTTGAGGTAGGGAATGTTGCTTGCATGACAGACAGTAGTTAGATGATCACACAGAGTTACTATCTTGAGGTAGGGAATGTTGCTTGCATGACAGACAGTAGTTAGATGATCACACAGAGTTACTATCTTGAGGTAGGAAATGTTGCTTGCATGACAGACAGTAGTTAGATGATCACACAGAGTTACTATCTTGAGGTAGGGAATGTTGCTTGCATGACAGACAGTAGCTAGATGATCACAGAGTTACTATCTTGAGGTAGGAAATGTTGCTTGCATGACAGACAGTAGTTAGATGATCACACAGAGTTACTATCTTGAGGTAGGAAATGTTGCTTGCATAACAGACAGTAGTTAGATGATCACACAGAGTTACTATCTTGAGGTAGGGAATGTTGGTTGCATGACAGACAGTAGTTAGATGATCACACAGAGTTACTATCTTGAGGTAGGGAATGTTGGTTGCATGACAGACAGTAGGTAGATAATCACACAGACTTACTATCTTGAAGTAGGAAATGTTGCTTGCATGACAGACAGTAGGTAGATGATCACACAGACTTACTATCTCGAGGTAGGGAATGTTGCTTGCATGACAGACAGTAGGTAAATGATCACACACAGTTACTATCTCGAGGTAGGGAATGTTGCTTGCATGACAGACAGTAGCTAGATGATCACACAGCGTTACTATCTTGAGGTAGGAAATGTTGCTTGCATGACAGACAGTAGTTAGATGATCACACAGCGTTACTATCTTGAGGTAGGAAATGTTGCTTGCATGACAGACAGTAGTTAGATGATCACACAGAGTTACTATCTTGAGGTAGGGAATGTTGCTTGCATGACAGACAGTAGGTAGATAATCACACTGATTTACTGTCGAGGTAGGAAATGTTGCTTACATGACAGACAGTAGGTAGATGATCACACAGACTTACTATCTCGAGGTAAGGAATGTTGCTTGCATGACAGAGAGTAGGTAAATGATCACACAGAGTTACTATCTCGAGGTAGGGAATGTTGCTTGCATGATAGACAGTAGGTAAATGATCACACAGACTTACTATCTCGAGGTAGGGAATGTTGCTTGCATGACAGACAGTAGGTAGATAATCACACAGACTTACTATCTCGAGGTAGGGAATGTTGCTTGCATGACAGACAGTAGGTAAATGATCACACAGACTTACTATCTCAAGGTAGGGAATCTTGCTTGCATGACAGACAGTAGGTAAATGATCACACAGAGTTACTATCTCGAGGTAGGAAATGTTGCTTACATGACAGACAGAGGTAGATGATCACACAGACTTACTATCTCGAGGTAGGGAATGTTGCTTACAGGACAGACAGTAGGTAGATGATCACACAGTTACTATCTTGAGGTAGGGAATGTTGTTTGCATGACAGACAGTAGGTAGATGATCACACAGACTTACCATCTGTAGATAGGGAATGCTCACGTTGAAGGTCTCATTCATGTTGGCGTACCACACCAAACGCACGTTCGTTATGAAGAATGTTCCAAGATTTCCCTGCAAACAAAATCAGAAAGAAGCCCACTGAGAAACCAACGCATGACTCTGTTTTTATCTAACAGCTTATGATAGGTTGAGGGCTGTTACAATGTGGGGCCATCTGTATCAAGCTTTTACTAGTTGACCAATGTGAATGAGGTACACAGTTGTAGACACACCTGGTCACTGGAGAGGTTCCACACGCCGTTGATCTTGTTGTAGAGTTGTTCCTGGGGCAGAAGGCGCAACTCTTTGTTGTGTATGAGAGCTGACCGAAGTTTCAACTCACGGTAGATCTTTGATGTGTCATAAGCCCTGAAATGTTACATCACATACTGTCAAGTAATCACTGCAATAACCATTTGGAGATACATACAGTCATCACACAAAGAACATGATACTTCAAAGAAACCATTTTTTGAAATCTATAACCCTTGACTACGTATACTTTTTGTATTATTATTGCATTTAAAAAACAGCAGCACAACTGTTTGTAAATGGTTGTATCTGCTGTTTTAATTAAGAGACTATCCGTCATGCTGTTTTTTAGTTTTTGAGAAAACAACATCGCATTGTAATGCTTCACAATGACCAAAATATGACCAAAATGGAGACATATTTAAACTTTGTTGCACGAAACTGTGTTACCAATATTTTAGAGCTCTGACAAATTCATTCAGCAGCTAGAAGATACCACAGTCACTTTTCTGCAGCAAGTGTATTGAGTGGTATAATCGACTCAAACAAACCCTTTCAAACTATGAATCTTAAATGAAAGAGTAAAAAAAATCAAATGTAAGAGGCACTTTAATATATTTTATACTGCACTATTTTTTACATAAGTCTGCTAAGACATAGTGACACAAGATGTATGAGTGTGTCACCTACCAGTGCACTGCTGACATAGTGACACAAGATGTCTGAGTATGTCAACTACCAGTGCACTGCTATGTCATGGTGACACAAGATGTCTGAGTATGTCACCTACTGTGCACTGCTATGACATGGTGACACAAGATGTCTGAGTATGTCATCTACCTGTGCACTGCTATGACATGATGACACAATATGTCTGAGTATGTCACATACCAGTGCACTGCTATGACGCAGCGACACAAGATGTCTGAATATGTCACCTACCTGTGCACTTCTACGACATGGCAACACAAGATGTCTGAGTATGTCACCTACCTGTGCACTGCTATCACATGGTGACACAAGATGTCTGAGTATGTCACCTACCTGTGCACTGCTATGACATGGTGACACAAGATGTCCGAGTATGTCACATACCAGTGCACTGCTATGACATGGTGACACAAGATGTCTGAGTATGTATCCTACCTGTGCACTGCTAAGACATGGTGACACAAGATGTCTGAGTATGTATCCTACCTGTGCACTGCTATGACATGGTGACACAAGATGTCTGAGTATGTCACCTACCTTTGCACTGCTATGACATAGTGACACAAGAGGTCTGAGTATGTCACCTACCTGTGCACTGCTATGACACAGTGACACAAGATGTCTGAGTATGTCACATACCAGTGCACTGCTGTAATGGTGACACAAGATGTCTGAGTATGTCACCTACCTGTGCACTGCTATGACATAGTGACACAAGATGTATGAGTATGTCACATATCTGTGCACTGCTATGACATAGTGACACAAGATGTCTGAGTATGTCACCTACCTGTGCACTGCTATGACATAGTGACACAAGAGGTTTGAGTACGTCACCTACCTGTGCACTGTTATGACACAGTGACACAAGACTTCTAAGTATGTCACCTACCTGTGCACTGCTATAACATAGTGACACAAGATGTCTGAGTACGTCACCTACCTGTGCACTGCTATGACACAGTGACACAAGACGTCTGAGTATGTCACCTACCTGTGCACTGCTATGATATGGTGACACAAGATGTCTGAGTATGTCACCTACCTGTGCACTGCTATGACATGGTGACACAAGATGTCTGAGTATGTCACCTACCTGTGCACTGCTATGACATGGCGACACAAGATGTCTGAGTATGTCACCTACATGTGCACAGCTATGACATGGTGACACAAGATGTATGAGGATGTCACCTACCTGTACACTGTTAAGACAGGGTGACACAAGATGTCTGAATATGTCACCTACCTTTGCACTGCTATGACATGATGACACAAGATGTCTGAGTATGTCTCTTACCTGTGCACTGCTAAGACATTGTGACACAAAATGTCTGAGTATGTCACCTACCTGTCCACTGCTATGACATGGTGACACAATATATGAGTATGTCACCTACCTGTGCACTGCTATGACATGGTGACACAAGATGTCTGAGTATGTCACCTACCTGTGCACTGCTATGACATGGTGACACAAGATGTCTGAGTATGTCACCTACCTGTGCACTGCTATGACATGGTGACACAAGATATATGAGAATGTCACCTACTGTGCACTGCTATGACATGGTGACACAACATGTCTGAGTATGTCACCTACCTGTACACTGCTATGACAAGGTGACACAAGATGTCTGAGTATGTCACCTACCTGTGCACTGCTAAGACATGGTGACACAAGATGTCTGAGTATGTCACCTACCTGTGCATTGCTATGACATGGTAACACAAGATATCTGAGAATGTCACCTACTGTGCACTGCTATGACATGGTGACACAAGATGTCTGAGTATGTCACCTACCTGTGCACTGCTATGATGTGGTGACACAAGATGTCTGAGTATGTCACCTACCTGTGCACTGCTAAGACATGGTGACACAAGATGTCTGAGTATGTCACCTACCTGTGCACTGCTATGACATGTGACACAAGATGTCTGAGTATGTCACCTAGCTGTACACTGCTATGACATGTGACACAAGATGTCTGAGTATGTCACCTACCTGTGCACTGCTATGAAATGGTGACACAAGATGTCTGAGTATGTCACCTACCTCTGCACTGCTATGACATAGTGACACAAGATGTCTGAGTATGTCACCTACCTGTGCACTACTATGACATAGTGACACAAGATGTCTGAGTATGTCACCTACCTGTGCACTGCTAAGACATTGTGACACAACATGTCTGAGTATGTCACCTACCTGTCCACTGCTATGACATGGTGACACAATATGTCTGAGTATGTCACCTACCTGTGCACTGCTATGACATGGTGACACAAGATGTCTGAGTATGTCACCTACCTGTGCATTGCTATGACATGGTGACACAAGATATCTGAGAATGTCACCTACTGTGCACTGCTATGACAGGGTGACACAACATGTCTGAGTATGTCACCTACCTGTGCACTGCTATGACATAATGACACAAGATGTCTGAGTATGTCACCTACCTGTGCACTGCTATGACACAGTGACACAAGATGTCTGAGTATGTCACCTACCTGTGCACTGCTGACACAAGATGTCTGAGTATGTCACCTACCTGTGCACTGCTATGACACAGCGACACAATGTCTGAGTATGTCACCTACCTATGCACTGCTATGACGGTGGTAAAGAGACGAGGAGACCCGGGAATCTACACAACAGAAATACTGTTATATTATGATAAGTTTCAACACAGAACAGAGAAATTGTGTACAGCATATTATAATTATTTATAATGATACTATGTGACAAAGTGTGCAGTTTACAGTAAAATACACCCCTTTCCAGCAGTGACTAAGAAAAGATCTAAATGTAACAGTATATACATGTATATATATATATATATATATATAAATGGGCAAGAACACAGTGCTGGTACACAAAAATGGACATCAGACTTGAAAATTCAAATGCATAATTTTGATTCTAAATGTTTACATTCTGAAGGAGGAGGTAACTGTGCATAACTGCTATCGAGGCCGGGATAACTTTCCTCACGGTCAAGAGATGGCAACACAAGTTCATCTCAAAGGTAGTATGTAACATGGACACAAATCAAGGTCAATATGACCTGACATCCTGATTAGACTTAACTTGAGAACGAGCAAGATTCATTTATTAGATATGCAGGAAACGTGTTCAATTCCATAAAAGTTTTGTGTTCTCCTAAGTAACAATACTAGATTTATCATGCTGGGCAAGGGCAGTAGGTAACATGGACAAACATTTCAGTTTGGTGTGTCGTCACTACCAGAGGTAGATGGGAACTAGCTAGAAGCTAATGTAATCCAAGAGCCTTATAGCTTAACTAAATTTCTGGCAAGGTTATATCCTGCTGCACCATACAGAATAGGCTTAGTGTATAACAAAGGCAGTACGTAACATGGACATTTTGGTAAGAATTTTTTTAATACCTCCAGTTTTGACAAAAAGAACAACAGAAAAACTATACCAATTGATGAAAAAAACTTCACCAGTTGATACATTATCCTAGCAACACAGACACAGGTAGGTGGAGATCTTAAAACACCAACTTAAATTTAGTAAAGGAAGAAAGAATTCAACACTTATCTTTATGAAAAAATGTAGTGTTTATTGTAAGGTACAGAGGTCCTAGATCATTTGGCTGCATACAGGAATCAACAAAACACAGTCTAGGGCTTTATAGTGACGATTTGATTTGTCGGCCTACAAATAGGCTCCCCCAGTTGCCGGGCAATGTCTTCTCCAAGAATTGCACGAGTGTATTTGGTGGTCGGGAAAAGACCTTGTGGTCCAACTTCAAAGTACCGCAGTTCTGTATGAACGATCTGAAACAAGTTACTCCAGTATTAATATACTATAATACGTCTAGGACATGTAGGTATTGGTTAGCAATACCATTGGGGCCGGCATGCTTGCTGTGAATATGTATGGATGTATTTATGTTGTCGTCTATATATTATATGTAAATGAATAAAACTGAAATGTAATTAAGTTGGCCTATTTCAATCTACACTTGTCTTGCATTGTTGCTTTGCATAGGAGGATGTATGTGACAGTGGCACGTACTATACTATTAGTAAGTATTTATAAAAGTAAACTTGTAACGATCAGGCCTGAAGTAATAGTAATAATTAATACTAACAATTACAAATACTGAAGTAATAGGTTGAACCAAAATACAATGTAATAGTAATTGCTTCAAATGTAATAGTAATAGGAAGGAAACTAAGTAATAGTAATATATTACATTACAATGTAATCGACCCCAGGCCTGGTAAGGATCCTGCCAAAATGAAGGTATATATATTAAAATGAAGGCAGGATTGTGCATTAGCTTATTGGGAATACCATTGCGGTTATCAATGATTAGTAAATTAACATTAACTAATATATGTTAAGTTAACAATAATGTAACAAGCAGTAGGTGCCTACATAAAACAATCAGTAGACTGACTAGTGTAATTAAATAGTCTTAAATAAATATAATATAGTGAAATTAAAGTCTTCAATAAAAAGTAAACAAACTCCAAACAAATACTGCATGAAAAAGTGTGATAACAACTAGGAAATGTGTCATCACAGCTGAGGAATATCGTTACATGGTTGGAGGTAACGAAGACCAAGAGCAAAGAGAGTTCGGGCGGCTCAGTGACAGTGATGATTGACGTACATCACCAGCGCCTGACATCGTCATTGACATCGGTAGGCAACGTACCGATGCCGTCGGTAAAAGGAGACGGAATGCTGTTCAAATTGTATATCATTTAGATAAAATATCACCTACAAAGCGTGGATAATTTCTAATCAGTAATTTAGAATTATTCCTGAAAAAACAGGAAAGGCAAAATAATGAAAATGTCACAGTTGCGTGCCATCCACTGGATGATCCAGCAGTTAAGCAACCCATGAACATGCAGATCGTCAGAGTCGAATTAATATATATATATATTTTACAAAGAAATAATGAATAGATTTTATTTAAACACAGTGAACAATGTTTTAAACTTTCTGACTGCGTAGATAATGAGACCATTTAGCCGAGCGTGTAAGTAACATTTTCAAAAAATCGGACAACGAAAATGAAAAACGTGCCTGCAGAATTTCCGGCGTCCATGTTGTCGTAGATGGATTCCTTTGTCGTAAATGAGTTCGTGTTACATCCTGGTATTCATGATGTTGTATAATGTTAAAGATTTTTCTTTTATTGGAACAAATTCCTTGGAAGTAGGTAACTGGTAAAAGGACATGACAGGAGGTAACTTTCGTTAGGTCTACATCAAAAACTTGTTATTTATGCTTCAAGAAAAATAATTTCCCAAATTAATTAGTGCCAATGAGCGATCGGTTCACAACATGTCTGATATGTCCTACATTTTAACTTCATGGTTGTAGTGTTCCGAAGGTGTACGTCACGTAGAAAGACATGAAATATTACGCACCTCCGCCACCTGACATTTTGGTTGCTGTTTATTAACAATTTGGGGTATTAACATTATCATTACATAGTTTAAAACACGTTTTTTTGGGTTATTTTCCAATTAAGGTGAATATTTTACAATCAAAAACAGAGCCACAGAACCGGCTTCAATATACACTGGTTTTCCCGTGTCCCAAATATGACGTAAAAAATCAGGTCGATTTCGGGTGGACATCGTTCATACATAAAACTGGGTCGAGTAATGGGATATTTTGTTGTGGATGTTATCTCTATGGGATGTATAGTAAATATTTAATAAGTCAAAGATAACATTTTTATTGTACAATATTTATTTCACTTATAATTAAGGCACCACAAGTGTGTACCAGTACCGTGTTCTTACCCATTATATGTTACGAGCACAAGCAGAAATAAAAAAATGTTAGTAACATTTTATAAATTTTATATTTCCTGGTTAAAAATTAAATACAATGAACAATGTTATAATTGTTGACACACACCTGAAGAAGACTGCACTGTTATTTCTGAATGTAATTTTACCTGGATCCATCCTCTGACTGACAAAATCTGTGTGTGTTTATTAAGATATTGTTTTATTTCCACATAAAACCATTGCATAATATAGTAGTTGTATGCACTGATGCTAGCATATTTCCATACAGCCAAACATTGCACACATATAGAAATAAAACCTGATCCAATTCATATATGGCCCATGCATTACAAAGCATAGAACAAAATCCTGGCAAATTATTCGCTTAGCAAATTGACAGTGTACATGCGAGACCAAAAGCCGACTTCAGTGGAGGAGATGTGAGAACGTGACAAGAAAACAAAAGTAATGATGTATCATGCCAAGTGTTGGGCGCTGGACCCACAAAGCCAATGTGGTACACATGTATTTTGACACCATATATCTCCACCATAATTCTGGCCTTTCTGGACTGGCTCAGTTGGCCAGTTGCTGAGAACAGTGGTCAACAAGCAGTGTCCGCTACTGTGTGAGTGACTGTGCACGTACTTTGATGGCTGGACTTGGCAGGTGTAAATTCATTAGTGACTTTTGATTTTTACCTGGGATGTCATGCCTGCAGCCTGTTGATGGACAAGGTGGCAATGTTTTACAAATGTCTTGTTAGTTGGTTTCTCATCGAATTATATGTATTCAGCCTAACACAACAACCCTTAATCATTTAGACTTCAGCCGTTTTTTAAAAGTCCCTGTTTCCCCACTTAGTTGGTTTGAAACATGAAAATGTGTGGTCCGCATGTTCAAACACTGTTTCTAATGTGTTTTTTATACAACCATCCACTAGATGGCACTACTGCACAGTGCTGCAACACAGGATTATGTTAGGCTGGGTTTGGCTGGCCTGGAGTGTTAGTATATGGGTGGATTTGGCTGGCTTGGTGTGTTAGTCTATGGGGGGTTTGGCTGGTTTGGTGTGTTAGTCTATGGGCGGGTTTGGCTGGCTTGGTGTGTTAGTCTATGGGCGGGTTTGGTTGGCTTGGAGTGTTAGTCTATGGGCGGGTTTGGCTGGCTTGGTGTGTTAGTCTATGGGCGGGTTTGGCTGGCTTGGTGTGTTAGTCTATGGGCGGGTTTGGCTGGCTTGGTGTGTTAGTCTATGGGTGGGTTTGGCTGGCTTGGAGTGTTAGTCTGTGGGTGGGTTTGGCTGGCTTGGTGTGTTAGTCTATGGGTGGGTTTGGCTGGCTTGGAGTTTTAGTCTATGGGTGGGTTTGGCTGGCTTGGAGTGTCAGACTATGGGTGGGTTTGGCTGGCTTGGAGTGTTAGTCTATGGGTGGGTTTGGCTGGCTTGGAGTGTTAGTCTATGAGTGGGTTTGGCTGACTTTGAGCGTTAGCCTATGGGTGGTCGGGTTTGGCTGGCTTGGAGTGTCAGTCTATGGGTGGGTTTGGCTGGCTTGGAGTGTCAGTCTATGGGTGGGTTTGGCTGGCTTGGTGTGTTAGTCTATGGGTGGGTTTGGGTGGCTTGGAGTGTTAGTCTATGGGTGGGTTTGGGTGGCTTGGAGTGTTAGTCTATGGGTGGGTTTGGCTGGCTTGGAGTGTCAGTCTATGGGTAGGTTTGGCTGGCTTGGAGTGTCAGTCTATGGGTGGGTTTGGCTGGCTTGGTGTGTTAGTCTATGGGTGGGTTTGGCTGGCTTGGAGTGTTAGTCTATGGGAGGGTTTGGCTGGCTTGGAGTGTTAGTCTATGGGTGGGTTTGGCTGGCTTGGAGTGTTAGTCTATGGGTGGGTTTGGCTGGCTTGGAGTGTTAGTCTATGGGTGGGTTTGGCCGACTGGAGGTTTAAAGGGCTAACACTACAACCTTAAATGATGTGTACATATTCAGGCTAACACTACAACCTTAAATGATGTGTTCACATTCAGGCTAACATTACAACCATAAATGATGTGTACATATTCAGGCTAACACTACAACCTTAAATTATGTATACATATTCAGGCTAACACTACAACCTTAAATTATGCGTATTCAGCCTAAAACTACAACCTTAAATTATGCATACATATTCAGCCTAACACTACAACCTTAATGTATGTGTATTCAACCTAAAACTACAACTTTAAATTATGCATACATATTCAGCCTTACACTACAACCTGTATTTAGTCTCACTCCACAATCTTAAATGATACTAGCAGAACTTGTCAATACTTACCAGATTTGTGAAAATGAATTCAAATCTTGTGTTGCCGCTCTTGGTCAAAACATAGAGTGCTTCTGTGTTGCCACGAAGTTTCTGAAATTGAAGATGTATATACGCATGACTAACTTTAAATGTCACTCAATGTTTATTGTAACTAATATTGTTTAATTTAATGTTGATGTTATTGCCACTAATTTAGTGTTATTACCATTTCTTTAAAGCTAGAATCACTCACACACTTTTAACTTTCTTTTTACATCAAAATGTGATAGAACACTTGTACATTTTTACAGATTTTGTTGTACACTCTGGGTTTCTCACAGAATACACAACTAGCAGTTGCGTATTCTGTGAATAAACATAATTTATACAAATATCTAATAAGGGCGTCCTAAAGATTCTATACAAAGATGAACAAATGTTGGTACCAATTTATTCTTCATGCCATCTGGAATTTGATGTTTTGGGTGGAAATCTGATAAAAGACATGGGTTCTTTGTGAAATGTCATTTAGATACCGTCATATCTTTAAAAACTGCTTGTCCTAATGACATAATTTTCAGTGTATTATATCTATATGAAAGGAAGTTCAAATATGACATAATACTAAATTTGCATGATGTTATCCATGGCACCAAGATAATTCTTGGACATGCTGACCTTCTTTTACATAGACATAACACAATGAGTGCATCTCCTAATTAATCCTTGTAGAATGTACTTAGAACTTACCGACATGGCAACCTTTGTGGAGATGTTGAGTACACAACTAAAGCCGATGGCTACAAGAGAAAGATGACTAGTGACAATCAAACTACACCCACTGGTATGTCTAAGTTATGGGAGAGGGGGGGGGAGGGTAATATGTGCACTTGTCAACATGACCGCAGCTCATACAGGGAACAATAGATATCATACCTCAATAGTCCAGAACAGTTTTTGAAGATTGTGCAGCATTTTGCCAAGTTGATGTTCAAAGATTTTGTAGCAGTGTCCCCGGTACGTACATAGCATTGTCCTGTGTAAATAATTTGTTTCACTTACACAGGTTGATTCGAGGCATTGTCTGTGAATGCCAGATGAGTCGCAGGTTTGTCACAAGAAGTCGTCCTAACAAACAGGCACACAAAACAAGTGACACATTTTAACAACTTCCACAAAACCTACTCAAAAAGGGCTTCTTCTGTACATTTTAAGATTTTAATTATATTTATGCCTTTTTATAGGTGCAATGAATTAAGAGTATCCAGTCAAGACTGTGTCTAAAAAATATTCATGAAAGCTATATGTGACCCATCTTAACAAAATGAGTCGGATATCGGCAAATCTGATTTTCCGTAAATGCCGTTTATGCGAACAAATCGCGAATCCATCGATTTTGAGATTTCCCCTGAAAATTATTCTTTGGTAATCGTTTTATCAATTGCTACTCTAGCTACCCAATAATTAACTCTGTTCTGTGTATTTTGAAGCGATTTTTGTAGAGCTGTGTGAAGTGTTCCGCTCGATTTCCTTAAAATAACGCCGAAAATGCCAGTAATTACGCGCGTTCGCAACTGCTAATTTTGGGATGCTCCTAACATATGGGATATCACCACGAAGCTTGATGCATCATCTTCCCATATATGGGCATACATATGCTAATAACTACATTCTGTGACCTCCAGAGAACTTGGAAGATGGTAACTAAGGTACATTTCATGAAACATAACGAACAATTTGCATAAACTTAGACTGCCGTTTTCTGAGTTTGAAGGTTTCTACCCCACGTGTTTGTTAAACCATAACTTCAGTTAGAATTAAGATATCTTCCTACATGATAAACCATGTGAAAGCAGAGATTCTGCTCTTTCCAACACTACTAATAACTCAATATTAACATGTCTGACATGCGACTCATTTTGTTAAGATGGGTCACATATAGTATCTATCGATGTTATCTATTATTCAAGTATCCATGTACCATATTCTTAGAAACGTATCACAGAGACACAAAGATCTTGTTGTCCTTTCCCCTTGACGCATGTACTAATCCATAATGATACAAACACAATAATTTAATAAAACATTCAAATTGTCATCTCTCACTGCATATTAGTAAACGGTTATCTGAATGTCTTGCTAAATTAGGTTAAATTATTAACAGCACATGCACCACTGTAACAAGCATATAAATAAATTATGAATGTCATTCATTTTGTTTGCTTTTATTTTGTATTGTATATTGTTTTGTTTGAGACAGGTGTAGAACCCTTATTGAATATAACTTCAGCTGTGTCCCTTCAACAGCCACAGTAGCTCATCATACAATGCTTGTGTATTTTATACCATTCGTTTGCCATTATTTATGGTGACTCGCCTACCTCTGTCTCCATTGTTGCCTTTTGTATCCTCAATTGCATCGAGGCGATCCACCAACTTCTCTCCTGGCCGCATCTTCAAATGTCTACAAACAAACAGGTGTACCACAATGGTTTTCAGACACATAGATCTATAAATATATTTTTTTCTTTGTCCCTTTGTAATTGGACACCATTAGTCTTCTCTCTACCTTATATTTTTGGACAGATGAGAAATTAATAATTCTCAGGTATTCATATACAGTCATTGTGTAATATAATTTCCTAGAGATAATTTGATACACTAGTTAATTATTAGTGTAGTTTTCATATATATATATATATGTATTTTTTAGATTTACACTGGTTCACCTAACTTACATTTTATGCAACAGTAAACTAAACTCATTTACGCTACTGTTAAAAATTAAGTGAAATGACATTTTAAATATGTTTGAAACTTTGTGTACTTAAACTTAATACTGATGTCAAATAATGTGCCAAATATGAAGGTTGCTCATTCTGAACTCATGTCACTAAACCCACTCAAACATGGTCACTTGTGTGTCACAAAGCAACCAGTCTGTCAGATGTTGCCGATGTCACCACAGTTAGTGCCACTGAGCGCGCCCTATCTTTTAGCACGGCGACTGACAGTGTGGCCTATTGTTTCAGACTGTACATGAAATTGCAATCATGGAAGTTAATATTTGTTGACATCACCGTAAAGATAATAGTCTTATCTGCAAGTTTGTTACTGGATGTACACAAGAATTGTGCTAACTGTTTGAGTTATTAACGTTTGAACATCGCGAATGCTCAACCTTGCATTATATCTGCAGCAGTGTATACATAATAGGATTAAGCATTCGCGATGTTTAAACAACAATCTCAAAATAAATCATGGTACATCCTGCAGCATATTTGTTGATATGATTATTATCTTTACTGTGATATCAACAATATTAAATCCCATTGCAAGTTTGACTGTTCAAACACCAATAACTAAAAAAAGTTAAAATTCCTGTGTGCATCCAGTAACACATTTGTAGGTAAGATTATTATCTTTACAGTGATATAAAATAATATGAAATTCTGTGATTGCAATTTTTGGTATGGCCTGAAACACCAAACCACAAAATTCTAGTGGTACTACCTGTGATGACATCACATTGACCGCTACGTGTCAAACCAAACTGTACAGAAAAGCACACCCAAAAGGGGCCTTGAACAAGGTGACGGAGGGGGTTAAAAATTAGTTGAATATCAGCATACTATTTTTTGAATATATTTCATTCAGATTGGGAATAAAAAGGTTTAATTTTGGTTAGTCTTTAAATTATGTAATTTTGTTTTACTCATCCTTTTTAATGTTATTATGTTTGAGTTAATTTTAATGTATTTACTTATTGTTGTAAATATAATTAGCACCTTTGATCAATGATCAATGAGGTATTTTACCTAGATACATGACCATTATAAATGTATGCAAATTAGTTATTTAAAAATTATCCAATTCATGAATTTACCTTGTAGAGGCTTTCGTTGATGTGACACACCAACTTCATCAGTACATGCGATGTATGATGTCACCGTACATGTGAGATAGTTCGTAATTCTCCTCGTCTCGATTCACTGGTGTCCAGGCCTTTTTGATCCATATATGGCTTCTTTTATTTGCCGCCTTCTTCTGTTGACTTCCTTGTCCACGATTTTTTGTTCCCTCCCAGTCTATGATACGATTTTGTGTTGTTGCGTGGTCTGTGAGGGCGGATTTGTTGATGTTCGACATTGATCTTTTTTTCTCGCTCCTTGTGTATTTCTCTTTCTTGTGTTGTCAACATCCTTTCAATGTTCCTCAATTCTCATTTTGAACAATCTTCCCGTCTCCCCGATATATTCAGCAGAAGAACAGAAGAATGTGGCAAATAAAAGAAGCCATATGGATCAGAAAGGCCAGGGCACCGATCAACTGAGACGAGGAGAATTACGAACTATCTCACGTGTACGATGTCGATGACGTCCTACGATGTCACATGTACTGAACAAGTTGGTGTGTACATCAACAAAAGCCTCTACAAGATAAATTCATGCATTGGATATGTTTAAAAGAATTAATTTGCATAGAAAAGAACTATCCTGTAGAATGTTCAGCAAATGTCCCCGTTATAATTTTTATGTTTAATCATTTATAATTTACAGAGCAATGTAAACTGTTTTGCATCATCATGATTGTAGCCGTAGTGTACTGTGGTTGGATGAAGGCTTAAGCATGTCGTTTCACTTATGTCTGTCTTGTGCTATCAGCAGATTAGATTGTGCCTTTCCAGAACTCTTCTAGTCTAAACTAAACGACGACTAGACTGTAGACTTTCGTTCCTCCAACTCTTTTGCACAGTGTATCATAATTATGCATATATATATATACAAAATTAAGGTATTGCAGATCCGTACTTTAAATGTGTTATTTAAAAAGATGGCGATTTTTATTAAATACTGTTGACTACAAAAAGCCTTAATTCATAAATATCGAGACCATCCGTTGTCAGGAACGCTTTCATTCGCGATTCGAATCAGGAGTTGGCAATCACTCAGATGGGTACACATCGAGAAGACAGATTATATCATCGCTAATCCCGGACGTAGCAAATACATTGTTCTTTGTGGTTTATCTGACGACGTTTCATATCACAAAACTACGATACATACGCCACGGAGATGTCAAATCTCACTTCGCGATCTTCCCAAAACGTATCGTTCGCCATTTCTAAACAAATATTTGCGGTACAATGGCGCTCGTATCGACTATGATCAACACTAAGTGCGACAGTAGCGCCCCGCAGTGTGTTATTATGTAGTAGTTTAGAAACCTCAACGATGCGTCTTCTTTACTTTGTAACAACAGGATCAAGTGCGTAATCGTTGGAACCAATCAGGCGACGGGAATAATGCTTAATGTCAATCTCATTTTTCAATACGGTTAAGTTCATTATTAATCATAGCTAGGTTGGGATCAGTTGCTGGGATTTATGAAAACAGGTGATGGATTGTTTGCCATCAAACAAATTATCGAGAAGAAGAGATAATTTTAAAAGGATGTAGCATTCGGTTTTGTCGATCTTGAAAAGACCTTTGAGACCGTGTCGAGAGAACTCGCATTTGCAGTCATGGGATGGATGAAGGTTGGAGAAGCAGAAGTCAGAATGGAGGAGGAAATGTACAAGGAGACAGCAGCGGTAGTGAGAGTCGAAGGGGAAACATCGGAACAATTTGGAATGGAAGTAGGACTCGGACAAGGAAGTGCATTGAGTCCCCTGCTGTTCACTATGGTCATTAACCTGATCAGTGGAAAGATATCGGAGCAGGAAAAAACTTAAGAAGATACTGTACTATGCAGACGACCTAGCAGTGGTGGCTGATAACAAAGAGGAACTACAGAATTGAAGCATTGCAAGAATGGAGTGACACCTTCAGAAAACACGAACGAACCTGGAGAAGACTGAAGTAATGTGGATAGGTGAACAGGAGGTAGATCTGCATGTAGTTGTTTACGAAAAGACCATTAAACAAGTGAACAGCTTTGTATACCTGGGCGGTACAGTGTGTGAGGATGGAAGGAGTAATAACGAAATACAGAGGAGGGTGAAAGTAGGAGCAGCAGCATGGAAGAGGATAGAATGCATTATGTGGGACAGAAAACTGAAGAAACAACTGAAAGGAAAAGTGTTGAAAGCCTGCGTTGTACCAGCCTGCATATATGGGTTGGGAACACTGCCACTGACAGAGAGACAGGAGGAGAAACTACAGGTACAGAAAACAACTGGGTCAGAAGAATATGTAGAGTAACGCGAGATGATAGAAGGAAGATGATGGAATTGAGAGAGGAGACTGGAATGACAAAAACACCTAAAGAGGAAAGTAGCCGGAAACAGAATGAGATGGGCGGGACATGTACAAGGAATGGATGGAGATAGACTGCCGAAAAGACCGTGGAAAGAAGAAGAGGGTGGCAGACGAAGGAGAGGAAGGTCAAGGCTAAGATGGAACGACAGCAGAAAACGAGACCTGGGGAGGGCTGGCGTGAACAGCCATGAATGGATGGCCATTGCGGACGAGAGAGAGAGAGAGAGAGAGAGAGAGAGAGAGAGAGAGAGAGAGAGAGAGAGAGAGAGAGAGAGAGAGAGAGAGAGAGAGAGAGAGAGAGAGAGAGAGAGAGAGAGAGAGAGAGAGAGAGAGAGAGAGAGAGAGAGAGAGAGAGAGAGAGAGAGAGAGAGAGAGAGAGAGAGAGAGAGAGAGAGAGAGAGAGAGAGAGAGAGAGAGAGAGAGAGAGAGAGAGAGAGAGAGAGAGAGAGAGAGAGAGAGAGAGAGAGAGAGAGAGAGAGAGAGAGAGAGAGAGAGAGAGAGAGAGAGAGGTGGACAGAATTGATAACAAAGGTAGAAGAAGCTACCAAGTGACGTGGACCCCACCCCGCAAGGGAGCAAGGGGAAGAAGAGGTTGAGGTCATTTATGACTGTTAGGGTTACGATAAGAGCTTCTTAGTAATGCACAACATTTCAGCACATTTCAGTATGAACAATAATTTATTCGGCCATAAAATACATATTATATACAGCAAATAAATGTAAAGAAATACATGTTCAGGGAGACTCTCATTAAGGCATTATGCATAGCCACCCTGTTGTTTAAATGCATAATTTTAATACAAAGTTATATCAATAATGATTGTATTAAATGATAATACGAACTTCGCATGTGCTTACAAGTTTGAAATATAGTATGGTTTAGTATCTAAACGTCGGTGGTTGAGGACAGAGCGTGAACGCAAGCGAACTGCATAATGTTCCATGTGAAGAATTGTGAAAACAACCCGCACAATATATTCAAAAGTGTGGTCACTTGACTTAAAAAAACAATCCATATTCTACTCGTGTCAAGCCTTACAGGCATAAAGATTCAGATATTGCATGCAAATAATTTGCGCGCAGAGATCGCGTGGGCGCGCACATCTTGTGTATGCATGCGCTTTACATTTCTGCCTCCCCCCTCTCTCTTGTGAATTGTGAAAACAACCCGCACAATATATTCAAAAGTGTGGTCACTTGACTTAAAAAAACAATCCATATTCTACTCGTGTCAAGCCTTACAGGCATAAAGATTCAGATATTGCATGCAAATAATTTGCGCGCAGAGATCGCGTGGGCGCGCACATCTTGTGTATGCATGCGCTTTACATTTCTGCCTCCCCCCTCTCTCTTGTGAATTGTGAAAACAACCCGCACAATATATTCAAAAGTATGGTCACTTGACTTAAAAAAACAATCCATATTCTACTCGTGTCAAGCCTTACAGGCATAAAGATTCAGATATTGCATGCAAATAATTTGCGCGCAGAGATCGCGTGGGCGCGCACATCTTGTGTATGCATGCGCTTTACATTTCTGCCTCCCCCCTCTCTCTCTCTCTCCCTCTCCCTCTCCCTCTCCCTCTCCCTCTCCCTCTCCCTCTCCCTCTCCCTCTCCCTCTCCCTCCCCCTCCCCCTCTCCCTCTCCCTCTCCCTCTCCCTCTCCCTCTCCCTCTCCCTCTCCCTCTCTCTCTCTCTCTCTTTCTTCCTCTCTCTCGCGTTCTGCCTCTCTCCCTACACCTTATTTACGCACCGTGTTAGATATTTGCAACTGACGTTTTAGGTACTCATTATTACGAAGTGCGTGTCGTCTGTGCACTTTTTCAGCTTTAAACTCTTCGTTCAGTGCCAGTCGTATTTTATCGATAACTTTGCATTCGCGTTTTATAAAATGTGCTTACAACTTAGGTTGAATTCTCGCTACTTTATTAATTGCCGTCGGAGGAACTTTTTTTTCTTCAGACGGGCATTTTGACCAGCCTCGAGGCAACGTGCTTCTTTTAAATACATTCATTACATCATACACAACAACTCAAATTGAGGTAGACCTTTTAACGTTTAAATGTATATTGTAACAATTATTACACTGTAACTCAAATTAGTGTTTCGTTTGTAATTATGTACTACCGCAGCAAACGAACTATCTTGTGAAAAAACCGTTCAGTTTTTACACGTATTTCAAGTGGCATGATAAAGATCACATTCATTCGATGCAGCAGAACCAATAACACTATCGACAGTTAATAAACAAAGGTAGTTTCTTAAGAACACCCACGATATAATCCCCATACTCACCCAAGTCTTCCGATGCTTTAGTTGTGGCCCCATTAGTTTGCAATGACCCCAAAATACATTAAACATTACGTGGGGGTGCACTTTTTCGTCACCACGTACAGCAGGGGAAATAAATAGCTACTGCGACGCCACCTAATGTGTGAAACATATGTTTATGCCAATTGACTACGGTAGCTATTTTGGATCGTAAAATCGCATGTCCCAAACCATGTATTAGTGAGCGTGGGGGGTTGAATGAATGAATGCTAAACGCATAATGATTTTGGACTTTGGTGAACTTCTGAGATCATCCCTTTATAGGAACGATACAATTGCTGTGACGTAGCAACCGAGTGACCACACAGACAGCTGGTCATTTGTAAGTAGGCCTACACGGGATGTGTCACCAATCAACGTTTGTTAAACAGGAACATATTGACACTTGTCATGTCCACAGCATCATCCGCAGTACCGTAGCTGGATGCCTCCCAGATACATTGAGATGGTGTTCGATTAAACTGGTCTGCCAGGGAGAAAAGTGTAAAGAGCTTTGAGCAGACCCGAGGACAGGATACTGCGTTATGTAAGAACTTACCTTTATTTTTTTTACTTTTTAAAGCTGAGATCTGTTCAGTAGTCATATTTACTGTAGTTTACAATGTTGAGGAATTGGATCATAAGTTACAATGTTGAGGAATGGGATCATAAGTTACAATGTTGAGGAATGGGATAATAAGTTACAATATTGGGGAATGGGATCATAAGTTACAATGTTGAGGAATGGGATCATAAGTTACAATGTTGAGGAATGGGATCATAAGTTACAATGTTAAGGAATGGGATCATAAGTTCGCACGCAAAGTCCAAAGAACTTCGCGTTTTGCTTTAATTAAAACCTCCCCTCACCCCACGCGCACCAATAATTGTTATGTGCGACTTGCGATTTTACGATCTAAATAGTTATATTTCCCCGCAGTACGTGTCGACGACCAAACGTATATTGCGACTTTGTAAGCTTATATAATTATTAAATGCGACCAACCCGTAAGTTCCGTCTAGAGATCGCACACATCTGGACCAAGATCCAGCGTCTGGCAGAAGCAGTCTAGACGCGGGGAAACGACGCTCACCTAATAACTGGTGTCGTAAGTCATGTTTGTCTTGTTTTTGTATTGTATTGTATTATATTGTATTGTATTGCCCGTCGTACCTCTCGTTTATTGCTTCGCCCGCGTCCTTAAAACACCTGATATGTCATATGCGTTGTGTCATCTGATGCACCAAGAGTCATATGATACATATGACATATACCAACAGTAGCATTTAGAACGAATATGTCACTCTTATGCCGCTGATGTCACTGCTGGTCCTTACGTTGATGGACCAACAACAGCAGATGTCGTAATTCCAATGCCGCTGACGTCGCTGTTGGTCCGTTAGCTGATGTACCAACAACAACTTCTACTTGTAGTTCATGTATATTTAAAAAATGTATTTTTACCTCTACTTAGTTTTTGACCCAGTTACTTTTACTGAAGTAGAAAATAAATGTACCTGTAGCAGCGGCCAAGGAGACATGCTCTCCCCAATCCACACCATGAAATATCCCTGCAGACTCGCTGTTCCATTAACCAACGTATTATTGGCAGAGTCTGCGTATTACATTATTTTCGTTTGTGAATAGAAGAGATTAGGTCTCTTGCGGCTTGTTGTGTTGTATTTGTGCAGCAGGCGTGCTGAGAATTCCTAGAACATAGTTATTAGATATCTGCACGTCGGCCTCGATAAACGATGCAAAACAAATCATCTTCGTTTTCGCTCCAAAACAACGAGGTTGACGTCAAGTCGAAGTGAGATTATGAAGTCAGGGCAATTCGGTGACAGCTCTTAGGCTTATCCCTAACGCGTGAACAAAAAGGTCACAAACAAAGAAACAAATGTATCTGACTTAAAGTAAAATAGGTAAGTTCCTATATAGGGTAATATCCAGTCCTCATGACTCCTCAAAACGCTTTACACTTTACTCCCTGGCAGACCTGTTCCATCGAACACCGTCTCGACTTCTCTGCAAACCTTCCAACCACGCTGCAATAAATGCGGGCAGACTATTCTTCCACAATTATCCACCATTGTCTATAGCCAGGTACTCATTCATACAACTGAGTGAATTGGAGTAATGTTGAGTGAACGAATTTGCCCAAGGTTCGTCAACGCAGCATATGATTCGAAACCGAGTTGTCTCGGTCAAGAGTCCGATGTTCTACTCACTGCGCCACTGCACTCCATTTTGTAAAATTGTAAAACTGATAAATAGCATAGTTATTTAATAAAAAGGATTAAAAAAATACGTGAAACACTGCAAGGGCCATGTACAAATTTATATGGAATCGGTGACATTTAAAGACATAAAATAAACAAATTCGTCATTTATTAAAAGGTGCTTGTTGAGACCAATTGATTCTACATGTAGAGTGTAGAAGCAGGTAGGCTCGATTCCAAGTTCAAAGTAGGTAATCATGATTCTCCATGTACACGTAGGTAAACATAATTCCACGTGTAAACGTCGAATAACATGATCCTTAGCGTAGATGACGTACACGTGATTCATCGTAGACGTGATTCTACCTGTAGACGACGATAAATATGATTTTCAGCGTTACTTGACTTAACCCTTTTCACTCACTGCTGGAGAATAGGCCATGAACAACTCTTTTCCACTGGACACGGTTTTGGGCAGTCATTTCCAGTTCTTAATTTCCAATTCCATCCTGCTTTTGTCATGTCTGCTTCTACATCCCTGCGCCAGGTGCTTCTTGGCCTTCTCCTTTTCCTTTTCCTCTATGGGTTCCATGTCAGTGCCTGTTTTGTGGTGTGAGTTGCCGGTTTCCTGAGCGTGTGGCCTATCCAGGTCCACTTCCTCCTTTTGATTTGGTGTTCGATTGGTTCTTGATTGGTTCTTTCCCATAGTGCTTTGTTACTGATTGTTTCTGGCCACCATATCCTTAGAATTCTCCTTAGACATTTGTTTATGAAACTCTGGAGCTTGTGTAACATAGATTTTGTAGTACGCCATGTCTCCGATCCATACATTAGCACAGCCTTAATATTTGAGTTTAAAATGCATTGAGATTTCTCTGGACTTCCATATCTTGTTAAGTACAATGTAAGCTGCCCTTGCTTTTCCTATCCTGGCTCTTACATCACTGTCTGTTCCTCCATGTGTGTCCACTGCACTTCCTAGGTACGTGAATGACTTTACGTCATCTAGGGCTTCTCCCTGTAATACAGTTGGGCTGTTGTTCTTGCCATTGATTCTCATGATTTCTTCATGATTTTACTCAAACGTACAACAAGCGAACATGTTTAACAATTATTTTACTAATGTCGGCCGGAGCTGTCAAAGGATATAACGGCACCAACAAATGTTTATATTTATGACTACCTAGAAAACAGAAATAATCACACACAAATTCTAACTCCAGTTAACGAAGAGGAAATTATTCGAGCTGTGAACAATTAGGAAAGTAAAACATCCACAGATTGTGAAGATATAAGTATGCATTTGGTCAAACAAGTTATTAACTCCATTGCAAAACCTATCACTTATATTTGTAATCTATCTTTCAGTACTGGAGTATTCCCGGAGAAAATGAAAATAGCAAAGGTTATCCCACTCTTTAAGTCTGGGGATATATATATATATATGTTTGTGCACTAATGATAGGCCTATTTCACTATTACCACAATTCTAAAAAATATTATAAAAAATTGTTCAGTTCTCGTTTAGATAGCTTTATTACCAAACACAAACTAATAAACCCAAGCCAATATGGTTTTCAACAAAATATGTCAACATGTCACGCACTAATAGATCTTGCTGATGGAATAACTCAATCTTTGGATGCCAATAAAATATGCTATTGGTGTTTTTATCGGTTTAAAAAAGGCATTTGACACTGTCAATCACAAACTGTTATGTAAAAAATGGAATTTCTTTGTATCGGTGGTGTGGCATTTAATTGGTTAAAATAAATAGTTACCTAGAAAACAGAAAACAAGTTGTGTCTATTGACAAATGTAATTCTGCTGTGCACAATATTTCATATGGTGTCCCACAGGGTTCGGTCTCGGGCTCCAAACTATTCATTCCATACGTTAATGATATGTGTAACATATCTAATCTAATAAAATACATTCTCTTTGCAGGCAATACTAATATTGTTATGTAAATAATAACATCAATAAACTAAACGAAACAGTACGTAACGTACTGGACCAAATGTACACATTGTTTGCAGTAAATAAATTAACTCGGAACATATTTAAAACAAATTATATCTTATTTGGAAACCGTATGCTCAACAAAGAAGTTAATATAAAAATATGAAATGTTAGTATCGAAAGAGTAAAGGTCGCCAAGTTTTTGGGTGTGATTATTGATGATCTACTAAATTGGAAAGCTCATATAAAATACGTACAATCAAAGCTTTCAAAAAGTACTCCTATAATGCGTAGATGCAGTCATCTACTTGATAGAAATAGTAGACGTATTCTACACAGTTCACTCTTTTTGCCGTATTTAAATTACTGTGCAGAGATATGGGGAAACACGTACCCAACAAATACTAACTGTATTTTCTTATTTAAAAAAAGACTAATCCGCATTATATTTGGTGCAAGACGGTTGGATCATACAAACTCACTTTTCCAAAAATTACATGTTCAAAAATTTCCAGATATCATAGAACTGAAAACAATTTATGTATAAAACGTAATACAGCTGTGTGCCATCAAATGTCCAGTTTTGTTTACTAGAAGGGAAATAGCATACTCAATGCGAGCTAATCATGACTTAGAACGACAGAGAGTCTGTTCTACCGTGCGATCAATGTATCTTTGTGTAAAGGAAGCGCAACTATGGAATTCTCTATGTGATCAATTTAAAACTACTAACACTATTACTAAATTTAAGCGTAAAGAACCTTTTATTTACGAAATATCTGGCTGTGGAAATCTAAGCAAAATCATACACAAATATAATCATGCCAATTAAGGAAACTACAATATTTGTAAAGATGTGTACTTATCACATACTTTAAATTTTGAACATGCACATATTCCATTACATGTTTTATTATCGTTATTTGTTATAATATCGATGTCTCAATATGCATGTACCTATGTATGTGTATGTGTGCATATGTATGTATATGTGTGTATACATATAGGTATATATATATGTGTGTGTGTGCGTGTGTGTGTGTGTGTGTGTGTGTGTGTGTGTGTGTGTGTGTGTGTGTGTGTGTGTGTGTGTGTGTGTGTGTGTGTGTGTGTGTGTGTGTGTGTGTGTGTGTGTGTGTGTGTGTGTGTGTGTGTGTGTGTGTGTGTGTGTGTGTGTGTGTGTGTGTGTGTACCTTTGTTAATGTTTAGTCCTAAGGTGGCTGCAGTTGTTTCTATTAGTTATGTGTTTATTGCATTTGGTTTTGGTTGTGTGAAAGAAAAGCCACATCATCAGCAAAGTCTAGATCATCGCGTCCCCCCGTAGAGTCCACTGTATGCCAATGTTGTCTTTCTTGCGTCCTCCCCGTAGATTCCACTGTGTGCCAATGTTGTCTTTCTTGTGTCCCCCCCGTAGAGTCCACTGTATGTCAATGTTGTCTTTCTTGTGCCCCCCCCCCCCCCGTAGAGTCCACTGTATGCCAATGTTGTCTTTCTTGCGTCCCCCCGTAGAGTCCACTGTATGCCAATGTTGTCTTTCTTGCGTCCCCCGTAGAGTCCACTGTATGCCAATGTTGTCTTTCTTGCGTCCCCCCGTAGAGTCCACTGTATGCCAATGTTGTCTTTCTTGTGTAGCTGATCTCATGGTCCAGTCAATAGCCATCAGAAATCAGAAAAATAAATGGTGATAGGATGCATCCCTGTCTAACACCTGTGTTTACATCGTCTGTGGGACTCCCTTCATGCAGGACGCTGCAGGTCATTCCCTTCTATGTGCTTTTGATTATGGAGATGAACTTCTCTGGAATTCCGTAATGTCTCATCAACTTCCACATGGCGTCACGGTCTAGGCTGTAGAACACTTTTTCAAAGTCTATAACATTTATATATGCAGGAGAGTTCCAGTCTATGGACTGCCCAATTACGATGCGCTGGGTTGCTATCTGGTCAGTGCATGATCTTTCATATTGGAAGCCTGCCTGGTGATCCCTCAGTTTTGAGTCAACTGCTGTTTTCAGCCTCTCTAAGATGATTCTGTTTAAAACCTTCCCTGGTACAGATAGAAGCATAATGTCGCTATAGTTTTTGCATTCTCGAAGATCACCCTTTCTTGGTAATTTTTACTAAATATCGTTCTTTCCAGTCCTCCTGTATCTCCTCTTCATCCCAAACCTTCTCGATGATTCCATAGAGCATATTAGTTGACGTGCTTAATTCGGCTTTCAGTGCTTCAGCAGGTATTCCGTCTGGCCCGGCAGCTTTCCCATTATTCATGAGACCTTTGAAGTGTGGTGGTGTTTTTTATGAACTGATGATGCCACAGCTGGCTTCGACTGAGATGGAGAATGCACGGACAACCGTCATCTTGGTTTCCTTTGTAGCGAAGCGTAGAACGTTGTTTTTTTTACCCCCAGTACGACTCCTTTCTTCACCGCAGTTTCCACTAACTCTTTATAGCACGGCACACACCTTCGCAGGCCTTTTCCATCGCCCGCTTCCAGCCATTCCCATGAGTGTTCACCAAGGTATGCGACGTCGTCAGTGAACACGTGTTTGAACAAATCTACTGTAGAGCTCACCTCGATGAGCTTCACGTTCTTGGTGTGTTGATGAACATTGGCACTATTGACAATACAAAGCAAGAATAGACACTGCATGAATGAGAATGCATAGACAACACGTGCTGCTATAAATATACAATTTATAGTGACATCCATTAATGAGAAGGTTAGCACATTATGTTTTATGAAAAACACATTATTGTGTTAAATGTCAAGACACAATGAAGTAACAACCTGATACGTAGTTTTAGTTAAAACTACGTTTTCAAAGCATAATATTGTGTTGTCCTCATTATACTATTACACTTTAGTGTTTAAACTATGTTAACAAATGCTTACAGGATTAATATTATGAGAGACCAGTGATACCACGCAAAACACATATCCGCGAAATGCATAGTTAAGATTGGCTTATTCAATGCAACACAACATGGCCATGAGCTAAGTTATGCACCAATCAAGCGTACGCATTTTACATCCATTTCCACAATAAATGATATACAGCATTGTCAAATTCATCATCATGCGATATATACTGCACACCCTAATAATAATTTGTCAAAACTGTTTCACGAATTATGTCTCTAAAGATATTGAACTTACATTTAAATCCCAGTGATGTCACAGTTATAATGGCCTTGCATGCACGTGTGGGTCGACCTGAAGCTCAGGGTTTAACTAGGTGACATTAGTGTGTTATTTCATGTCGAGACAAACTGCGTTTCGCGTGGTATCGTATTCGAGGGTATCGATTAGCGAGTTAAGTCAGTGCATTTCATCCATGTTTGTAGTGGGGAGCATTTTTTTTATCATGTGTAAACTAAGCTAAATGCAATATGAATGTCAAATATGTATTACTAATGCATATATGTGAAGAAGTTATTTTCCATTAAAAGCATTTCGCGTGGTATCGCATTATCTGACCATTTTGTTTCGGAGAAAGATGATCCCAGCTAAATTTGATTGGGATTACACATAAATTATTCATGCGTACATATGTAGTATGTGTTATGGCTAGCGTATAACATTTAATAGTGGAATAAAGCATGTTTCTTTCTCCGTTTATTGCACACGGAAAGTTGCATTTTGCGTGGTATCGGTGAAGTAGTATTTACATGAAAATAATTCTCAAACATTAGTCATTCACGATAGCGCAACCAATTTTACATACTGTTAGCCCAAATTTATTACATATCATATGGCGTATTAGTTGTGAATATCCTTTGAATTATGTTTGAATGGCGGGACATCTAATGAAATAAAGACAATGTGTCCAGGTTTCGTGATAATCGACCATATACGTGCTGACGCCGGTACACACGATTCTACGTATAGACGCCGGTAAACATAATTCTACATGCCTTAAATTGCATTATCCTAATATAATAATATTATTATACAATCCAACAAATATAATATCAATGTAGGTCATCTGGGCAGTCGGTTTAAACATCATCGTGAGTTGACGACAAACGACGGAAATATGGTTTCATTACACATTTGGCCGCCTTTCTGCGCATTGAGTGCAGTGAAGCCTTAAACGCGTCGCTTAAAAAGGAAGCATCTTTTTTTCTAATCAGAAATCAATAGGTAATAAGTATCAACTTTAAGCAATCAGCCTGCACCAAAAATCGCCTGGTGTCAAGTTGCAGTGTGGCTAAAGTAAGCACCTACAAAGGTAATGTTTTGTCATGGCCATCTTGGTTCCTATTTCATGTCAAACTATTGTAATAATTCAGTCGGATGACTCAGTCGGTACGTGAATGTGCTACAGTCGGTCACCATTCATGTCGGCCGATCTTCAGCCGACGGTAGTGGATGGCAATTCGTCTGTCGGCGAACTGTCGCCGGTGAAACGTCGGTAATTATATTCCGCGCTTATGCTAGTGAACATGACTGTTATTATGCCACGGTATACAACGTTCTACCGAGTAAAACCTAGCCGAATGCTTCGTTTCACATGAACCAAAAAACAAATATTTTATAGAATGTCGAACGATTTCATCAGAACTAAATAAGCATAGACGCGGGAAGGGGGGGATTTCTCCGGAGGGGCAGACACATGGTTCTGCCCCCCCCATTAAACGTGAGCGTGAATGTTTATTTTTTGTGACGAGCGTCAATGGCGGGTGGAAATTTCAATGTCATGAGACGATTAATGTGTAATTTTGTCGACTGTGAGAAAGGTGTGTGCAATTGGAGGGCAGCCATATGGTTTTCTGCTCCCCCCTCCCAGTAATAGGTGACGTGGCGGCGAAATTTGTTTCTAAAGCACACCCCCGTCTTCAAATGTCAACATTTCAGATGATACGGCAGAAAGAAGCTGGATAAGGTAAATTGACAGCAGCGGCGCGACGTAAAAAATGAAATTGTCAACAGCACAGTCCCCCATGTTCGGATGTCATGAGTTCAGAGCTGCGACAGCGGAGAAGCTGAAGTTACAGCGGCGCAACCACGAACAAATTCAAACAGCACCCTCTCCCCCACCCCCACCGCCCCACTCCCTCCGTCTTCCGATGTCACAGTTGAGCCAACCGAGACAGCCACAACGTGTAGGAAGATGTGAAGATATGCGGCGGCGAAAATTTGTCAGTAGTGCTAAAGCTCCGGTAGCCCCCCCCCCCATATAAATTTCCTTCCGCGCCACTGCAAATAAGACATTTTCACAAATAAGCCAGCATGCCGTAATCAATATTGATATGTTTTTTTTAAATCAGTCTGAAACTACAGAAAGAAAAATCGAATACAGGGAGGTTTCACTAAAAGACGCGACTGTGCTTGAGTAATGACGCCATTATTATGATGACATATACGTGTGCATGACGTCTTAAGCATATACATGAGAGACCTGTTCGTAAACACGAAGGCGTGTACACGACGACCTAGACGTGCACCCGTCGACTTGTTCGTGTGCACGACGACCTGTGCGTGTACACGTCGACCTGTGCGTGTACACGATGCCCTCCGTGAGTACCCGGCCCTGACGCGACCCCGGGAGTGACAACGCTCGCACTCGACAAAAAAAAAGCTGTGTGCAATTAGCGCGAGAGAGCGAAAGAGAGTGCTTCCGCTATGGAATTAGTCCTAGCAGCTGGCCTCTTTATCCTTCACACGCTTCTACACAGTATTGCTATTGATTGTGTCGACCACCGCGCGGCCCCGGGTCAGGCGTCTCCAATTGCCAGACCGACATCGTTGTCGCCATCAACTTCCACCGTCCACTTCCACCGTCCATTTCCACCGTCCACTTGGTGACACTTGGGCGGAGAAAGACGTCATTGTTGTCATCCACTTCCACCGTCTACTTGGTGACACTTGGTGCAGGAATGATGTCTTTGTTGTCAACCAATTTCATCATCCACTTGGTGACACTTGGACGGAGTAAGACGCCATTGTCGTCACCTACTTCCATCGTCCAATTGGTGACACTTGGTGCAGGGAACGACGTGGTGATATTTGGTGCAGGGAACGACAAGGTGATATTTGGTGCAGGGAACGACGTCTCTGTTGGCATCTACTTCCATCGTCCACTTTGTGACACTTGGTGCTCGAGCGCCGTCTTTGTTGTTATGTCCTTCCAGCATCCACTTGGTGACATTTGGTGCCCGAGAGCCGTCTTTGTTGTTATGTCCTTCCAGCATCCACTTGGTGACACTTGGTGCCCGAGAGCCGTCTTTGTTGTTATGTCCTTCCAGCATCCACTTGGTGACACGTGTCAAATGGCGCAGGGTCGGCGCTTTCTGTGTTGTTCAAGACGCTGGATGTTGAAAGACCCATTCTTTTCCGCGGAAATAACGACGCACTGACATCACTGGTTACTGCTCTAACATTGGGCATCGCTCTAGTATTGGTCACAACTCTATCACTGGCCACCGCTAATCACTGGTCATCGCGCTGCGATTTACAATTGGGGAATCCAAAATGGGAAGCTGGTGGAAAGATTACAAGTGCAGTGCCGTAAAGGATTCTAACTATCTTTCCTCGTGTAATATATGTTATTAGTGTAGTGCATTTGGATGAATATTAATCGACAACTATTTACCTTGTCAATACATTGAAGTAAAAAATAATATGCATCTGATTAGCGCTGTTGTTGCAACAATATGTTATAACAGTAGCATAGCGAAGGAAGTCGGCGTCTGGATGCAAAGCATAACTTGGCGCTGTCGTGATCAGAATTTGTAATGACACGATGAAATGAAGCAATTAACTGTCGTGAGTTGTCGTAATAAGTGTTCTTTAATTGCATATCTCTTAATGGAATTCGGTTCCATTCGAATCGGTGTGTTATAGAAACAAATACTGACGAAGGATGGATCAGTCAAACCCTGTAGTGATCGACATCCATGAGACGTGCCGTGAGTTTGAACAGCAGAAAGCCACTTTGGCATTCAATTCCTGTTCGGCCGACACACTTTCGTCTCGTGCTAGTTCTCTGGATATTAAGTTCGGTCGTCATTCCGATCTCTGAACGCGTTCTCCCCAGTCTATGTATCGCTCCTTGCCTTTCTCCACAACGCACTGACGTCACACTACTATACTGCTAAGCAACTGCCCGTATGCCGTGCTCGTTTATGAAGATTTACTCATATCCTCGGACAGCCTCACAAGTGTCGTCGAAACAGTCCTTAATAGCTATAATAGTCTCAACTCTGCAACTCCAGGTCCTACGCCGGTGTTGCGTGCCACAAAACGTCGAGGTATTCTATCAACATGCTTGCCAGTGGATTGTCGAGTCGGAATATTAACTAGATTCCGAATATGGAGATCTGTTGTTGATTCGGCATGTAAACAATCTGATAATATCTAAGGGGTGAGGTAAGGTGAAATATACCAGGCTTATGAAATAAAATTAGAAAGAGAAGCAGATTGCGAAGAAGCTGTTTGGTGTAACATAGTTACAGGAAACTCAACGTTAACAGTTGGGTTAGTTTATCGAAGTCCAAACATAAGCATAGAAGAGAATGACAAAATACAAAACGCTATAAGGGAAGTAAGCAAACGGAACTGTATTATTATGGGGGACTTTAACCATGGGCATATACAATGGAAATCTCTACAGAGTATGGGGAGTGAGGACCACAAGTTTTTAGTTTTAGTACAAGATAGTTTCCTTTCTCAACATGTGCTAGAACCAACCAGGGGAGAGAATGTGTTAGACTTAGTTTTGTCCTCACAGAAAGAATTAGTTGACAATGTCAAGATATGTGAGCCACTGGGGAGTAGTGATCACAACCAGATACATTTTACCATCAAAGTAAAATCAGAAAGGAATAGTAAAAAGCAGTATAGGAGAAATTTCCACAAAGGAAGGTATAAGGACATGAGGAAATATTTAGCAAAGATAGACTGGAATAACACACTGAAGAATAAGACAGCAACCGAATGCTGGAATATCTTAAGTAGTGAAATTAAGTGCATAGTCGATAAATTTGTACCTTTCAAAAAACAAGGGAAACGGTCTAAAAAGAAACACTTATCGAAAGAAGCCATTAGAAAAATTAAGTATAAACAAATGATGTGGAAGTCATATAGATGTACTGGAAATGATGAAGACTACAACATTTATAAAGAAGCACTTAATCAAGCTACAGCTGAAATTAGAAATTCAAAGAGAAGCTATGAAAAAAAATTAGCTAGTAATATAAAACATGACAGTAAGAGTTTTTATGCGTATATTCGAAGCAAACAGAAAGTTCAGGATAAGGTCGGTCCTCTAGAAGATAGTGCTGGAAATACAATATCAGAGGGATTCTTAATGGCAGAAGACCTGAATGAGTATTTTAGTTCAGTGTTTACCAGGGAAGATATTAGTTCACTGCCAGAACCAGAGGCTAAGTTCAAGGGGGCAGATTCAGACTATTTAGGACAGTTAGTTGTAACCTCGGAAATGGTAGCTAAGAAAATAAGGGCTATGAAGGATAATAAATCACCTGGAGTGGACGGGATTCCGCCCAAACTACTATTGGAAATTGTAGAACAAATTAGCGCATCGCTTGCAACAATTTTCAATTTGTCATTAGAAGAGGGAGTGGTTCCTTTAGAATGGAAAGAGGCAAACATTATACCGTTATTTAAAAAAGGTTCGAGAAACAAGTCAGAGAACTATAGACCAGTGAGTTTAACATCAGTGATTTGCAAATTATTAGAAAGACTAATTAAAGATCACATGGTGGATTTTCTTGTTAAACATAACTTGATAAACCCATCTCAACATGGGTTTTTAAAAGCGAGGTCATGCTTAACAAATATGTTATGTTTTTTGGAAGACATCACTAGGTGGGTAGATGAGGGATCACCAGTAGATATCATCTATTTAGATTTTCAAAAAGCTTTCGACAAAGTACCACATCAAAGATTACTCCTTAAGCTAAAGGCCCATGGCATAGGAAATGGTATAATAAACTGGATAGAAAAATGGCTGAATGACAGAAGACAACGTGTAGTAGTTGATGGGGAGGCTTCAAACTGGAAATCGGTATTGAGTGGGGTACCACAGGGATCAGTACTAGGACCTATATTATTCTTAATATATATCAACGATTTGGACGATGATATAACAAGCAAGGTGTTGAAATTTGCGGATGATACAAAAGTGTTTAGAAGGATTAAAAGTGATGGAGACAGACAGCATTTACAAGATGATCTTGATAGGTTGATCAAATGGTCTGAAAAGTGGCAAATGCTGTTCAATTTTGGGAAATGTAAATGCCTCCACACAGGTCATGGGAATGAAGAGGTAAAATATAAAATGGGGGGTACTGTTCTAAGTACTACTGTAAAAGAAAAGGACTTAGGGTTAACCATTAGTGCTGATATGAAGGTTTCAGAGCAGTGCGGAATTGCAGCGTCAAAGGGAAATCAAATCCTTGGATTAATTAGGCGAAATATAGCGTATAAGAAAAAATAATTAATAGTACCGCTGTACAAAACAATAGTGAGGCCTCATTTAGAATATTGTATACAAGCATGGAGGCCATATCGCAAGAAGGACATAGATATGCTAGAAAGAGTACAGAGGAGAGCGACTAAAATGATACCAAATCTGAGGGATCTTAGTTACGAAATACGCCTAAAAGAATGTGGTTTAACAACACTAGAGACCAGGAGATTGAGAGGAGATCACATAGAAGTGTTTAAAATATTGAATGGTTATGAAAATATTGATAGAAACATTTTTTTCTCAGTTAAGAAAGATAGAAGGACCAGAGGACACTGCTCCTTTACATTAGTAAAGGAGCAGTGTAGATTAGATATAAGAAAGTTCTCATTCTCACAAAGGACTGTAAATGAATGGAACAGATTATATCCTGATTGTGTTGGTGCTAGTAGCGTGAATATGTTTAAAAATAAAATCGACACACACCTTAAAAAGGCGGGATACATGTAGATACAAAGTATTGGACTCTCGATAAGCCAAAAGGCTTCCTTGTCCAACTGCCATCCAGAGTAATTTTCTGGATGGCAATCTTGTTAAATCTTGTTAAATAACTGTTATAGCTGTAGTCTTTAGGATGGTCGCTAGGGGGCATGGCATAATGTTTACTTTCAAAATTTAACCTTCGTTTAATGTTCAATTATAGTATACTAATTATTTTAAATATATTACTTTTAATATTATGTAACTTGTAAAGCGCTACAAAACCAAGAATTCAACCATAAGCTAAGTATATTTAAACTATAAGCATATTTTAACAAGTTTTGGTCCTGTCACATTCAACTTAATAAAACCGGCGTTAAAAGCCGTTATGATTATCGCTCACTTTCGCCGGTTGGCAATGTTTTTTTAATGTTGTCCTTTGTAACTATTACACTGTTAAATGATTAAGTTACAAAACATGCTGCCTGTGGGTTTTTCTTTTGACCTTTTTTATATTATTATTGCAATAAAACGGTATTTAAAATGGAATCATGGTGCAGTTGAGTTGTGAACTATAAATTATAATAAGGCATTGCCGTTGAGTGATTGACACTGCAGTCAGTTTCTGCCCATCAAAGGCTACGGCTAAGTGAATTTTAATAAATATAAATAGTTCTTCCTCCCTTAATAGGCCTGTAAGTCTCAATTTAGTTACCGGAGTTGGTCCCGGTTCAACATTTTTTAATAAAATAAAATAGGCTTTATTGTTAAAATTGAGACTCTACTGATCTTATAAATATAATTTTGTTTTTGACATATATGCCTTAGCCTTAGCTCTGGGCTTAATTTTTTTTACTATTTATTATCTATATTATATATAATTATATGGTTTTGATCTATTAATTTCTACTAAATATAATAATAGTCTACCATAATTATGTCACCATTATTCTTATTGGGTGTTTTCTGCTTGTCTTGCTCTGTTGCTGATAGAGATAGAGATTTTGTTTTATGCAAACCATTGACACCTAATCATTTTAATGTGCTTTTTCCTAATTACACTAGAATCCATCATTCTATTTCAATTTTGCATAGCCTGCCATGTCTTCATGTTTGTTATAATGGAAAGTTACTGCCAATCACCCGCTCTACGCCAACATTGAAATTAGCAATACTTTTATTACTAGCAGGAAATGTAAGTCTCAATCCTGGACCAGCTGTTAGACGAAACATTCGGGTGGCCACTACAAACGTTCGATCTGTACGAGATAAGACAGTCTCACTTTGTGATTTATTAATTTCAAAGAAAATAAACATTCTTGCTGTAACTGAGACCTGGCTCAGACCACATAATACACATGCATGCATTGCTGACATTTCCCATTTTGGTTACACCTTTCACCATCGACCACGTTTAGTCGGCCGTGGAGGTGTTGTTGGCTTTCTTATATCACAACAGTTCAAAGTTAAATTACATTCTAACCCTGAATATACTCCATTTTTTAGTCCATCTGTGCTGAAATTTCAGAGTCTTCTTTCTCTGCATACTTTGTTTGTATCTATCGCCCTCCAGTACATCCGGCAAATTTCTTTGAAGACTTTCAGGATATGTTGGAAAATCTGGCAGTTATTCATTCAAAATTTTACATTCTTGGTGATTTTAATCTACATTTGGATGTACCTTCTACAACTACAACTACGTTTGATGATATTCTGGCATCACTTGGTTTGAAACAACATGTAACCTTTTCGACACATGTACATGGCCATTGGCTTGACTTCTTGATAACCCGTTCAACTTGTAATAATATATATCCAAGCACCTACTGTTTCAGATGGGTTATCAGACCACCATACTGTCATTGCTAATGTTAACGTTTCTATAACTGCATTAGAGTCGAAAAACAATGTGTCTTACAGAGCCATTCACAGGATTGACATTACAGCTTTAATGGCTGATATCCTTATATCCGACCTTATCACAGATAAAAAAAATACAACTATCTGACTTATATAAACAGTACTGTCAAGTACTCAATGCATTACTTAACAAACATGCACCTATACAATCCAAATGTGTGTCAGAAAGACCACCGGCTCCATGGATGACTTCCAAAATTATACTATCTAAAAGGCGTCGTTGTTATTCAGTGTGTGTTTGGCGCACATGGCGCTCGCCATTAAATAGGTCGCGCTATTCTAAGCAATGTCTCCTCTGTAACAGACAAATGGCCAAAGCTAAATCAGATTATTATACAAATATAAATTGAAACTAAATGCAAATAAAACTGAATTGATCATTATTGGTACTCCAATACAGCGTAGTAATCTGGATGGTTTTTCCCTACGCGTTTTTTTAATTAGTATATCACGCCAGCAACCTCAATGCGGGATCTAGGAGTGATCTTTGATAGTAACTTCATTTTCCGACAACACATATCTCAAACATGCTGTTTTTATCATATTCGTGATCTTCGTCGTATTCGCCGGTATATGTCATTTTCTGTTGCTAAAACTATTGCAACAGCGCTTGTTAGCAGTATACTTGACTATTACAATTCCCTCCTTTATAATATCGCTAGCAGGGATATCACAAAACTTCAGCGTGTCAAAAATTGTCTCGCAAGAGTAGTTACAAGATCTCGTTTTTTCTCGCTCCATACCACCTTTGAAGTCTTTGCATTGGCTTCCTGTACGATATCGTATAGTATCACTCTCGCTCCATACCACCTTTGAAGTCTTTGCATTGACTTCCTGTACGATATCGTATAGTATCACTCTCGCTCCATACCACCTTTGAAGTCTTTGCATTGACTTCCTGTACGATATCGTATAGTATCACTCTCGTTCCATACCACCTTTGAAGTCTTTGCATTGACTTCCTGTACGATATCGTATAGTATCACTCTCGCTCCATACCACCTTTGAAGTCTTTGCATTGACTTCCTGTACGATATCGTATAGTATCACTCTCGTTCCATACCACCTTTGAAGTCTTTGCATTGACTTCCTGTACGATATCGTATAGTATCACTCTCGCTCCATACCACCTTTGAAGTCTTTGCATTGGCTTCCTGTACGATATCGTATAGTATCACTCTCGCTCCATACCACCTTTGAAGTCTTTGCATTGACTTCCTGTACGATATCGTATAGTATCACTCTCGCTCCATACCACCTTTGAAGTCTTTGCATTGACTTCCTGTACGATATCGTATAGTATCACTCTCGCTCCATACCACCTTTGAAGTCTTTGCATTGGCTTCCTGTACGATATCGTATAGTATCACTCTCGCTCCATACCACCTTTGAAGTCTTTGCATTGGCTTCCTGTACGATATCGTATAGTATCACTCTCGCTCCATACCACCTTTGAAGTCTTTGCATTGACTTCCTGTACGATATCGTATAGTATCACTCTCGCTCCATACCACCTTTGAAGTCTTTGCATTGGCTTCCTGTACGATATCGTATAGTATCACTCTTGCTCCATACCACCTTTGAAGTCTTTGCATTGACTTCCTGTACGATATCGTATAGTATCACTCTCGCTCCATACCACCTTTGAAGTCTTTGCATTGACTTCCTGTACGATATCGTATAGTATCACTCTCGCTCCATACCACCTTTGAAGTCTTTGCATTGACTTCCTGTACGATATCGTATAGTATCACTCTCGCTCCATACCACCTTTGAAGTATTTGCATTGACTTCCTGTACAATATCGTATAGTATCACTCTCGTTCCATACCACCTTTGAAGTCTTTGCATTGACTTCCTGTACGATATCGTATAGTATCACTCTCGCTCCATACCACCTTTGAAGTCTTTGCATTGACTTCCTGTACAATATCGTATAGTATCACTCTCGTTCCATACCACCTTTGAAGTCTTTGCATTGACTTCCTGTACGATATCGTATAGTATCACTCTCGCTCCATACCACCTTTGAAGTCTTTGCATTGGCTTCCTGTACGATATCGTATAGTATCACTCTCGCTCCATACCACCTTTGAAGTCTTTGCATTGACTTCCTGTACGATATCGTATAGTATCACTCTCGCTCCATACCACCTTTGAAGTCTTTGCATTGACTTCCTGTACGATATCGTATAGTATCACTCTCGCTCCATACCACCTTTGAAGTCTTTGCATTGGCTTCCTGTACGATATCGTATAGTATCACTCTCGCTCCATACCACCTTTGAAGTCTTTGCATTGGCTTCCTGTACGATATCGTATAGTATCACTCTCGCTCCATACCACCTTTGAAGTCTTTGCATTGGCTTCCTGTACGATATCGTATAGTATCACTCTCGCTCCATACCACCTTTGAAGTCTTTGCATTGACTTCCTGTACGATATCGTATAGTATCACTCTCGCTCCATACCACCTTTGAAGTCTTTGCATTGACTTCCTGTACGATATCGTATAGTATCACTCTCGCTCCATACCACCTTTGAAGTCTTTGCATTGGCTTCCTGTACGATATCGTATAGTATCACTCTCGCTCCATACCACCTTTGAAGTCTTTGCATTGGCTTCCTGTACGATATCGTATAGTATCACTCTCGCTCCATACCACCTTTGAAGTCTTTGCATTGGCTTCCTGTACGATATCGTATAGTATCACTCTCGCTCCATACCACCTTTGAAGTCTTTGCATTGGCTTCCTGTACGATATCGTATAGTATCACTCTCGCTCCATACCACCTTTGAAGTCTTTGCATTGGCTTCCTGTACGATATCGTATAGTATCACTCTCGCTCCATACCACCTTTGAAGTCTTTGCATTGGCTTCCTGTACGATATCGTATAGTATCACTCTCGCTCCATACCACCTTTGAAGTCTTTGCATTGGCTTCCTGTACGATATCGTATAGTATCACTCTCGCTCCATACCACCTTTGAAGTCTTTGCATTGGCTTCCTGTACGATATCGTATAGTATCACTCTCGCTCCATACCACCTTTGAAGTCTTTGCATTGGCTTCCTGTACGATATCGTATAGTATCACTCTCGCTCCATACCACCTTTGAAGTCTTTGCATTGACTTCCTGTACGATATCGTGTAATATGTAAGATCTGTACCATTACATACCAGGCACTGACCAGTAAGCAACCATCTTATTTGCATTCATTGCCTACTCCTGTAAGAAAGCCTTTCCGATCATCTAGTTCTGACCTACTATTTGTTCCTAGAGTCAACACTAACATAGGAACTAGGGCTTTTTCTGTTGCTGCACCAACTCTTTGGAATATGCTCCCTCTTAGTGTTAGATCAGTTGAAAATATTAAAAAATTCCGTCGTCATTTAAAAACTTATCTTTACAACCTTGCTTATCCACCGTAGCTCCCTAGCGCCTTGACCCATCTGTTGACAGCTGGAATACTACTTATGGATTTTGAGATTGACCAATCCTTTTGGTTTGATGCGCCTCTGAGCTTGGTTTCCAAGTATTTAGGCGCAATATAAGTTATCTTATTATTATTATTATTATTATCAAAAATGCTTATTTTATACGAGAATATCAACATTTCATATACATATTTTTGAAAGATATAATGTTTTATTTGGAAAACTATTTCTTTGCCGTAAACAAAGATGATTTGGAGGTGTTTAGCCGTGCAGAAAAGCCTCGCTTGCCAAAACCGCCATGGCTGATTACTTGCGGCTGGTCAAGGCGCCCTGTAGTTTAACATGGCTTTAACAAGATTTAACAAGATTACCATCCAGAGAATTAACTCTAGATGGCAGGTGGGCACTCTGGCTTATCGAGAGTCCAATCCTTTTATCTACATATATCCAGCCCTTCTGAGGTATGTGTCGATTTTATTTTTAAACTTCACACTACTAGCATCCACACAATCATCAGATAACCTGTTCCATTCATTCACAGTCCTTTGTGAAAATGAGAACTTTCTTACGTCTAATCTACACTGCTCGTTTACTAATGTAACTTCATGTCCTCTAGTCTTTCTATCTTTATTAACTGAAAAAAACATATTTCTATCAATATTTTCATAACCATTCAATATTTTAAACACTTCTATCTGATCTCCTCTCAATCTACTGGTTTCTAGTGTTGTTAAACCACATTCTTTTTGGCGTTTTTCATAACTAAGATCCCTCAGTTTTTGTATAATTTTAGTCGCTCTCTTCTGTACTCTTTCTAGCATATCTGTGTCCTTCTTGCGATATGGCCGCTTGTATACAATATTCTAAATGAGGCCTAACTATTGTTTTGTACAGGGGTATTATTAGTTATTTTTCTTTATATGCTATATTTCGCCTAATCAATCCAAGGATTTGATTTCCTTTTGAAGCTGCAATTCCACACTGCTCTGAAACCTTCATGTCAGCACTAATTGTCAGCCCTAAGTCTTTTTCTTTTACAGTAGTACTTAGTACAGTTCCCCCCATGGTGCGAGGTATTGTGGCACGACGCGCAACAACGGGTTCGAACTGTCGTTTAACTATGATTGGCCTTATCTGAACTGTTGATCGTGCGAAGAATATATATTCCGTTCCTGTTGTCCCAACGAACGTCACAACAAGTTTCTAACTGACAGACGGAACACCAACCAAGTTCAAACTGTGATTGTCACAAATGAAGAGCAAAATCGCGTATGTTATATAATTTGTTATCCGTTTCGTGGCAAGGTGACTCTAGATTCGACCCCCACACAAACCCGGCGCCCGGATGCCAGAGCATCCCCTACCTACGGGTCACTAAGCCCTGTCTCATAATATATATATATATATATATTAGCCCTTAAGAAGTTAATGTGGAAAAGAATAGGCCTAAACACAAAATAAATTACAGGTTTCAAAGAATGTGAGCAATATTAAATGAAACGAGAAGAGAAATTAATTAAAATGGAGCACTTATGAGAAGAGACAGTACAGAGGAAAGATGATGATGAAGTCATGTGACAACAACACCGCGTTTTTACCTGACTTGATGCGTTTGATATACGGTTCTGCCCCCCCCCCCCGCCGGTAAATGTGAGCGTGAATATTTGTTTTTGTGGCGAGTGTCAATGGCGGGTGGAAATCAATTTTTCGACTGTGAAAGGTAGGTGTAATTTGAAGGCACACATATGGTCCCCCCCCAGTAATAGGCGGCGCTGCGGCTAAACATTTTCAACAGCAGCATCTCCCCCGCCGTCTCTGGATGTCATCAGTTCAGCCGAGACAGCAGTGAGAAGTTGAAGTTACAGCCGCGCGGCGGCGAAAAATAAATGTTAAAACATCACTCTCGGATGTCATCAGTTCACAGCCGAGAGAGCGAAGAGAAGGTGAAGTTACATCGGCGCGGCGGCGAATCATTTTCAACAATGAATCCTCACAGTGATTCATAAAGAAGAGGCTGGGTCTAACAAACGAGAATCGAACATCGAGGACATTTACAAATTCCTGAATGAACTGGGTGAGAATGTGCCGACATGTAATAACATCAACTTGAGTGATCTACTCCGTGAATTACAAAATAACAAGACTGACTTAGCATTTATGTCGAAGGTCTTGCGGGAACAAATCGAGATTACCATTGCGTTGTTGGATCGGTTGGTTGAAGAGCGCTACATGAAGTGCAGCATACCCCAGTGCACAACAGTCACTCTGATCTTGACAGTAGACCTACTGTCCATGTTGATGCACCGGCTCTTGACATGGCGTATATAAGCAGTAATGGCGGGAAGGAGCCTGACACAGTCCCCGAAACTGTAGACCTAACGATTCCGACATATGTGAACCACGACAACGAAACATGTTCAACCGTTGTCAAGAAACAGAAACAGAAACGCAATAAACATCGTACAAAATTGAAACCAGTGGGAGCAAAGCGAAAAAGACCAATGGCGTGTGGCAGTGCGCAAAGAACTGGAATCAAAGTTGCATCTCGACGTGTAGCGCGTGTGTTTGTAACTCGGTTTGCACCAGATACGGACGCAAAACAGATTGTTGCGTACGTTGAGAAACACACAAGCTTGAAAGTGACAGTGGAAAAATTTAGAAGTAAATTTGACACGTACAGCTCTTTCCACATTTCTGCGATTTGTGAAGACGCAAACACGCGGTTAGGCGAGGAACTATGGCCAGAACGTGGCATGTATAGGTGGTTTAGAAAGGCACACGACAATACTCATCATTCATGAACATTAATGGTCGTGTGGACTGAGAAATTATGACATTATTGAGATAGTTAATAACTGTGATTTATTGTTACTTCAGGAAACATGGCTTGCAAAACAAGAATTGGGGATTATTAATGATGTACATATAAACTACGTTGGTTCTGGCAGGGCTAAGTGTGATTACTCGAGTGGTATCACATCAGGAATAAAATCTGATGGAACAGCTATCTTATGGACAGCATCACATGATGAATGTATAACACCTATACCTTTCGATTGATGTTGCGGTGTTACTTCCTAGGCTGATGAGAGAGTCATTGCAATTATAAATGTATGCTTACCTTATGAAAGCATCAACTACGAAGATACATACATGAGTGACCTTAGTGCAATCAGCACTATTGTTGATGATTTAAACTGTACTAGTGTGTTAATCATAGGCGATTGGAACGCTGATGCTAGTAACCATAAACCATGGTTTTATAAGTACCTAATGAGTTTTGTACAGATAATGGATTTGTTTGGTGAAGCATTTGCCAGAATTTGCCAGATGACACGTGCTTATGTACGTGAAGCTTGGGGGACTACGTCCTGGCTGGATCACTGTGTCTCGACTGAGGATGGAAATAATATTATTACTGGTATGGATGTAGTATATGACTGTAATTCATCTGATCATTTTTGATTACCATCAAGAATAAAGCCGGTTTGTTAATTAACACAGATAATTACATGCCTTTTACAATCGCAAATCTACTGTCAAACGTATTAGAGTTCATAATTATACACAAGACTGAATCTTATATACTAGCACGTGATAATCAGTTTGGCTTTAGAAGGGGCATGGTGCTGATTCGTGTAAACACACAATAAAAGAGGTGATTAACAGGTACAAGGTGTTAGGTAGTACGGCGTATCTTTGCTTCTTAGATGCCTCTAAAGCGTCCGATTGTGTAAATCACCTTACGTTATTTACGAAACGTGAGAGTACAACGGTACCCAGCTATATTATCAGAATGTTAGTCATCAGAACATTTTTGAAAAGTGGAGAAATGTTATATCTGATAGTTTTACTGTATGTAATGCTGTTTGTTAAGGTGGAGTGCTCTCTCCATACTTATTTAATATGCATATAGATGATTTTGTGTTGCTAAATCGCTGTAGAATCTGTTGTTATAGTGGCAAAACAAAAGTGAACCATCTGATGTATGCGGATGATTTAGTTTTAAAATCTCCATCCACAACAGGGCTTCATGGATTGATAAAAACTTGCAGTGAAATTGGAACGACGTATGACATTACATACAATGACAAAAGCAGTGTGATGTTCGTGCTCCCAGGAAGATAACAAATGTGTCACCTTCAAAATTGTCTATCCAGAGCCATATCATTCAACGGCAGAATGAAAGTATCTTGGACACATTATAATGAAGCTATGTCTGACGATGTTGATATCAGCAGACAGATTAGAACATTGTATGGAAGAGGAAACATTTTATGTAGACAATGTAAAAAGGGTAGCACTGATGTAAAGCTACTTGTTTGAAGACTGACTGTGCATGCTTCTATACTTCTCAGTTAGGAGGACCTATATGTAGTATTGATGTAAAGCTACTTCTTTTGAAGACTGACTGTGCATGCTTCTATACTTCTCAGTAAGGAGGACCTATATGTAGCACTGATGTAAAGCTACTTCTTTTGAAGACTGACTGTGCATGCTTCTATACTTCTCAGTAAGGAGGACCTATGTGTAGCACTGATGTAAAGCTACTTCTTTTGAAAACTGACTGTGCATGCTTCTATACTTCTCAGTAAGGAGGACCTATGTGTAGCACTGATGTAAAGCTACTTCTTTTGAAGACTGACTGTGCATGCTTCTATACTTCTCACTTAGGAGGACCTATATGTAGCACTGATGTAAAGCTACTTGTTTCAAGATTGACTGTGCATGCTTCTATACTTCTCAGTTAGGAGGACCTATATGTAGTATTGATGTAAAGCTACTTCTTTTGAAGACTGACTATGCATGCTTCTATAATTCTCAGTAAGGAGGACCTATATGTAGTACTGATGTAAAGCTACTTCTTTTGAAGACTGACTGTGCATGCTTCTATACTTCTCAGTTAGGAGGACCTATATGTAGCACTGATGTAAAGCTACTTGTTTGAAGACTGACTGCGCATGCTTCTATACTTCTCAGTTAGGAGGACCTATATGTAGCTCTGGTGTAAAGTTGCTTGTTTGAAGACTGACTGTGCATGCTTCTATACTTCTCAGTTAGGAGGACCTATATGTAGCTCTGATGTAAAGCTACTTGTTTGAAGACTGACTATGCATGCTTCTATACTTCTCAGTTAGGAGGACCTATATGTAGCACTGATGTAAAGCTACTTGTTTGAAGACTGACTGTGCATGCTTCTATACTTCTCAGTTAGGAGGACCTATATGTAGCTCTGATGTAAAGCTACTTGTTTGAAGACTGACTATGCATGCTTCTATACTTCTCAGTTAGGAGGACCTATATGTAGCACTGATGTAAAGCTACTTCGTTTGAAGACTGACTGTGCGTGCTTCTATACTTCTCAGTTAGGAGGACCTATATGTAGCACTGATGTAAAGCTACTTCTTTTGAAGACTGACTGTGCATGCTTCTATACTTCTCAGTTAGGAGGACCTATATGTAGCACTGATGTAAAGCTACTTGTTTGAAGACTGACTGTGCATGCTTCTATACTTCTCAGTAAGGAGGACCTATATGTAGCTCTGATGTAAAGCTACTTCGTTTGAAGACTGACTGTGCATGCTTCTATACTTCTCAGTTAGGAGGACCTATATGTAGCATTGATGTAAAGCTGCTTCGTTTTAAGACTGACTGTACGTGCTTCTATACTTCTCAGTTAGGAGGACCTATAGGCTTAAGACCATGAACAAATTGACTGTAGCCTATAACAATTCACTGAGAATCTTTTTAGGAATACCAAGATATTGTAGTGCGAGTGAAAGTTTTGCGTATTTGAATATGCTATAAGATTAAATATATATTCATTGAGCTACCAAGTTGAATGAACCCAAATTAGGGAGTTCTCCCAATATTATCAAAATACAATAGGGAGATTTTACCGGTAATGTTTTAAAAATTAAAAAGGGAATGCTTATCGAAAGCCACCTAATCTTAAACATATACATACCAGCAAAACCTACAACATTAAAAAATTTAGATGTGTAGTACAAAACATGAAAAATGAGACAAACAAAATATCGTGGTCGCCAGGCAATTGTCACTGTCTTGCTTCTGCAACATGGTGTTGTAACGGTGATTCACCTTTCCAGCAAACCTGGCGACATCTGCAACTGGTACCATGCAGAGGAAACATTGATTTTGCATTCCAGCAGGGCATCCAGGGACTCATGCCCTAGAGACGGCCGAAACTTGGTGTCGATCATCCCCATCATGCTTAACACCCTTTCCTCCCTAGCCTGGTCGTAAGGGAGAATGAGGAACGCCTGGACGAGGCGACCTATACGCACTTGAAGCGCGGCTGTCCGTCGGGCAGCGTCATCTTCAAGACGGACGCCCACCACAGGTCGATGTGGTCGTCGGTGAAGGAAGGCAGGTCCCGGGCCACCTGGAAGTCCTGCCACTCATCCGACTCCTCTTCGGACAGTGACTGGAAGGTGTCCATCCGTTACAAACAGGTATGTCCAAGTACAAGTTCCGCACTTCTCCGCTGCTTCTGTCGATGGTCCGAAGGAGGATAGCACAGGCCATGATGTTGTTCATCAGCGTCATAGGCTGCGTCTTCGCCGTCTGGACCACCTCCTCCATGAAGTTTGGGGCCAGCGCATGATTAATCACGGCACTGACCTTTGTTCGGTAACAACTAAGTTTCTTGGCGGTGTCGGTGAAAAAGAGGGCGCTGCAGTGCAGTTGTTTTAAGTTTTCGAATAAAATCGGGACATTTGTATTCTAATTCGGGAGATCGGGAGACTTTCTAGATTCTGTCAAAATTCGGGAGATCTCAAATCGGGCGACTTGGAAACTCTGTATTCTTTTATGAAATTATGGAGAAGATTAGCAATTATATTCGATAGAATAGAGGCTATAGGAAATATAGCATAGAATATGTGCGCAATATTCTGTTCAATTATACAGAATATTCGGCAGAATTCTACAGAAAATAAAATGGCTACATGTTTTCTACATAATTCTATAGCATATTCTATAGAATTCTACAGAATATTGACCAAAAATCCTGTCATATTTCCTATAGCTTATATTCTATAGGATACCATATAATTCTATAGAAAATCTAATAATTCTACATATTTGTGTTAAGGGAACCTTTGCATTGTCACCCGGTCAACTGGATAGGTAGAAACAAACATCCACCCACTGCAACTACTTCAAATATACTGCGACGACCGGTTCTCGTGTCTTGGTCTTCTGAGATGCTTAGTCAATGCAGCTGAGTCATTCGTATAAAGATTAATATAGAGAGTTTGTGTTTTTAATGATGGCATGTTGGCATGTTTCCGGTATGGTCCTGTTTTTATTTCTGTCAGTGCATGTACACTGATTGAGTGAATGAACTGCCGTAATGTGTTATTGACGAGCACTCGCTTGAGCAACAACTAACTAAAACCCCTATCTTTTGGTAATGGTTTTCACATTTTAAGAATTAACGAATGATCAGTTGTACTCATCCCCGATTATCCAATGTATCGATAAACGTTTCTCTTCTAGGATATAATTGTGTACTGGCAATCGAATCTTGACATATGAGTCAGTTCACTATTTATATTTAAGAATAATGGTAACATTTCTCATTTATTATTCTGCGAATGATGTCTTCTCAACCCCAATCTGTCAGTATCTCGGAAAGAGGGGTATTAACACGGCAACAATGTTTTATGTCCTAATACATAAAATTAATCCGACAACGTTTCTAATGTTGACGCACCGAGAAAGCTCACATTAATGTTGTTCCTTTTGGGCAATGGATTTTGATTTAACTCCGCCACCAAGATGACGTTCGGAATACTACCTGAAACACGTGACAGGACTTTATGAAATGTCAGAAAACATTTGTCTTCTTTGGTTTTCCCCGGAGAACGTCTTCCGCAAGAGCCCGGTTTTAGACCAGGAAGTAACATTTGGGGACGCAATGTATCTTTCTGCACTCCGAGCTCGGAACAACATCACATGTATTTCATTCTGTTGGGTAAATGGGTCTGCTATTATATTTTAGAATAATGCTTTTATAATATTCTTCTTAAAATTACTACTTTAAAGTCACCAATGGTCAAATACTGTGCAAGCGCCACGAGCGCCATTATTATTACTATGTTGCTGTGGGCCAAACGTGATACTTATGTATTGACTCGATACGCAGAAAACCACAATTTCTTTGAAGCAATCGGGGTGGAAAGACGCTTCCTAATTCTTGAAATTTACCCAGAAAATTAATGTTGTGACGATCCGGAACAAGCGGACACGGAAAGAACATTAAATCTCCTTTGCTGCCGTTTCGAACCTTGGGCAAGTCCGTTCACTATACGTTGCTCCAATTCACTCAGCTGTGTGAAATAGTACTTGGCTATAGACAGTGGTGGATATTTGCGTACGAATGGTATTCGCGCATTAATTCTAGCGTGGCTTAATGCTTCCCAGAGAAGTCGGATGGTGTTCGATTAAGCAGGTCTGTCAGGGATTAAAGTGTAAAGAGATTTGAGCATTTGGATATTGCGATACATAGGATAAGAACTTACCTTTTACTTTTGTCTCTACCTGACGCTACAGGCTTTTTACTGCGACTTGCCTGGTAAAATGTAATATATTTTATGTATACCTTTGAAAATAGGATATTTAACAAGATTTAACAAGATTGCCACCCATATAATTAACTCTAGGTGGCAGGTGGACAAGGAAGCCCTTTGGCTTATTGAGAGTGCAACCCTTTTATTTATGTGTATTCCGCCCTTCTGAGGTAGGTGTCGATTTTATTTTTAAATATATTCCCGCTATTAGCACTCACACAATCAGCAGATAATCTGTTCCATTCATTTACAGTCCTTTGTGAAATGAGAACTTTCTTATATCTAATCTATACTGCTCCTTTGCTAATGTAACTTCATGTCCTCTTGTCCTTCTATCTTTCTTAACTGAGAAAAACATATTTCTATCAATATTTTCATAACCATTCAGTATTTTAAACACTTCTATCTGATCTCCTCTCAATCTCCTGGTCTTGTTAAACCATATTCTTTTAGGCGAATTTCATAACTAAGATCCCTCAGTTTTGGTATCATTTTAGTCGCTCTCCTCTGTACTCTTTCTAGCATATCTATGTCCTTCTTGCGATATGGCCTCCACGCTTGTATACAATATTCTAAATGAGGCCGCACTATATGCTATGTTTCTCGTAATTAATCCAAGGATTTAATTTCCGTTTGAAGCAGCAATTCCGCACTGCTCTGAAACCTTCATATCAGCATTAATGGTTAATCCTATGTCCTTTTCTTTTACAGTAGTACTTAGTACAGAACCCCCATTGTATATTCTACATCTTCGTTCCCATGTCCTGTGTGGAGACATTTGCATTTCCCAAAACTGAACAGCATTTGCCACTTTTCAGACCATTTGATCAACCTGTCAAGATCATTTTGTAAATGCTGTCTATCTCCATCACTTTTAATTCTTCTAAACACTTTTTTATCATCCGCAAATTTCAACACCTTGCTTGTTATATCATCATCAAAATCGTTGATATATATTAAAACTAATATAGGTCCTAGTACTGATCCCTGTGGTACCCCAACCAATACCGATTTCCAGTTTGAAACCTCCCCATCAACTACTACACGTGATTTTCTGTCAATTTCTGTCGAAAGCTTTTTGAAAATCTAAGTAGATAATATCTACTGGTGATCCTTCATCTACCCACTTAGTGATGTCTTCCTAAAATATAACATATTTGTTAAGCATGACCTCGCTTTTAAAAACTCATGTGATGGGTTTAGCAAGTTATGTTTAGCAAGAAAATCCACTATGTGATCTTTAATTAGTATTTCTAATAATTTGCAAATCACTGTTGTTAAACTCACTGGTCTATAGGTCTCTGACTTGTTTCTCGAACCTTTTTTAAATAACGATATGTTTGCCTCTTTCCATTCTAAAGGAACCACTCCCTCTTCTAATGACAAATTGAAAACTGTAGCAGCGGCACGCTAATTTGTTCTACAACATCCAATAGTAGTTTGGGCGGAATCCCATCCACTCCAGGTGATTTATTATCCTTCATAGCCCTAATTTTCTTAGCTACTATTTCCGGGGTTACAATTAACTGTCCTAAATAGTCTGAATCTGCCCCCTTGAACTTAGCCTCTGGTACTGGCAGTGAACTGATATCTTCCCTGGTAAACACTGAACTAAAATACTCATTCAGGTCTTCTGCCATTAAGAATCCCTCTGATATTATATATCCAGCACTATCTTCGAGAGGACCGAACTTATCCTGAACTTTCTGTTTGCTTCGAACATACGCATAAAAACTCTTGCTTTAATTTTTTATACTACTAGCTAATTTGTGTTCATAGCATCTCTTTGAATATCTAATTTCAGCTGTAGCTTGGTTAAGTGCTTCTTTATAAATGTTGTAGTCTTCATCATTTCCAATACATCTATATGACTTCCACATCAATTGTTTATACTTAATTTTTTTAATGGCTTCTTTCGATAAGTGTTTCTTTTTGGACAGTTTCTATTGTTTTGAAGGGTACAACTTTATAGACTATGCACTTAATTTTACTCTTTAACATATTCCAGCATTATGTTGCTGTCTTATGCTTCAGTGTGTTATTCCAGTCTATCTTTGTTAAATATTTCCTCATGTCCTTATATCTTCCTTTGTGGAAATGTCTCCTATACTGCTTTTTACTATTCCTTTCTGATTTTACTTTGATGGTAAAATGTATCTGGTTGTGATCACTACTCCCAGTGGCTCACAGATCTTGACATTGTCAACTAATTCATTCTGTGAGGACAAAACTATGTCTAACACATTCTCACCTCTGGTTGGTTCTAGCACATGTTGAGAAAGGAAAATATATTGTACTAAAACTAAGAACTTGTGGTCCTCACAGATTTCCATTGTATATGTCCATGGTCAAAATCCCCCATAATAATACAGTCCCGTTTGCTTACTTCCCTTAGAGCGTTTTGTATTCTAAGAAGAAAGGGAGGTGGAGTTATCTTATATATTAATATAAGATAACTCCACCTCCCTTTCTTCTTACTCTATCTTTCCTAAACATTACATATCCTGTCAGTCCCAATTCGACATCTGATATATCGGTGGTGGTCCATAATTCGGTTATACCTATTATGTGATGGTCAATATCTTCTACCATAATGTTTAGTTCATTTCTTTTGTTTACTATACTCCTTGCATTTAAACAAACACATTTATATCCAGCTTCAGAAGAGTTTTCCAGACTGTTCTTTGCTGATTTATTTGTGCTGTCTTTATCTATGCCTCCAGTTTCAGACTTCTTTGTGAGTCCCTCCTGCGAATCTAGTTTAAATAGATACAACCTGTCCCACTGTCAACAGATCGCAGCAGGTTCTCTGAGAAAACTGCTGCCTCTTCCCACTAAAATGGAGACCATTTCTCATTTACATATCTTCCCTCCCAACAAAGTATCCCCATAAATCTGTGAATCTCACCCCCACTTCTTCACACATCTGTTCAATTAGTGCGTTGATCCCCATCCTCTTGCAGTTTTTATATGTTATCAATGTTATTATATTTAAATAGGCAAATTCCTATTGTCTCGTTTACCACAATACCAGACAATTGCAGAAATGTTGAAGAATATCTCTTGCATTAACGTTTACACAGTTGGAGGCAATTTGCGTTTTGATATTCTATAAAAATGAAGTGTCAATGCAACAGTATATAATTACGAAAGAAAATCGATATTGAAGATGTTGATCTGATGATCTGAGCATGTTGCTTCACGGAGGAATGCTAAATTACGTTACCTCGGCGATATGTTCAACTTTTTGTGCACCGAGGGAAATCTCACGTCAACCGTATTCAAGCTGGGATTGGCAATTACGTTAACTCATCCACCGTGCCACAGGGTGTCGCGATTGTCTTTGATATCTGAGGAAACATTTATCATAATGCTTGTTTCTCGGGACGTCTGAGCTGGCGTTTGAGTCTGAGCTGGCGTTTGAGTTTAATCAGAGAAGATGAATTCGGACTCATGATGTCAGTTGCAATGTCGGGTTCTCACTCTGTCGACAGGGATGTATTCATCTCATCTTAATATATTCTTTGTCTCAGGTCGTCCCGTAGTACCTATGTCACTGCTATAATGATATATGGGACAAGTCCGGGTACTTTCATACTTAGCAGGTGTTTGGTGTGTGGTGGTATGGTGGTGTGGTGGTGTGGTGGTGTGGTGGTGTGGTGGTGTGGTGGTGTGGTGGTGTGGTGGTGTGGTGGTGTGGTGGTGTGGTGGTGTGGAGGTGTGGAGGTGTGGTGGTGTGGTGGTGTGGTGGTGTGGTGGTGTGGTGGTGTGGAGGTGTGGTGGTGTGGTGGTGTGGTGGTGTGGTGGTGTGGAGGTGTGGTGGTGTGGAGGTGTGGTGGTGTGGTGGTGTGGTAGTGTGGTGGTGTGGAGGTGTGGTGGTGTGGAGGTGTGGTGGTGTGGTGGTGTGGTGGTGTGGTGGTGTGTGGTGTGGTGGTGTGGAGGTGTGGTGGTGTGGAGGTGTGGTGGTGTGGTGGTGTGGTGGTGTGGAGGTGTGGTGGTGTGGAGGTGTGGTGGTGTGGAGGTGCGGTGGTGCGGTGGTGCGGTGGTGCGGTGGTGCGGTGGTGCGGTGGTGTGGTGGTGTGGTGGTGGTGTGCGTGTGCGCGTGCGCGTGCGTCTGCGTGTCGTGAACGAGTGGGTTTACGTGTGTGTGTATGTGCGTCGCGTCGCGTGTGTGTGTGTATGTACATGCGCGCGCGCGTGTGTGTATGTGTGTGTATGTGTGTGTGTGTTTGTGTGTGTGTGTGTGTGTGTGTGTATATGTGTGTGTTTGCGCGCGCGCTCGCGCGGCATAAAGATCAATGCTACTTAGAATTGTACAGTAGGCCCCTTTTCTGTTTAAAGAAAAGAGCCCTTTCAACCCCAGAAGTAACGGAAGTAAGCTACCGTCTTCAACTTCACGCATAATGACACAGTGCCTTTCATGCCACCATTACCGTATGCAAAGACTCGATTAACGCGAGAACTATCACCATGTAGTAACAACGGCGATGCCTATCTCTGTGGAGTGAGGCGTATACACATGTGCAAGGGATTACTTTCTACTCAGTAATCCACTAATACTACGTCAACATTATAAATATTTATACTTGAATATGCATGGTCTAGTAACGATTGCAGTTACGTTAACTCGGCATGCTTCGAGGCGCAATCATTCGGCCTAAGCACCAAAGGCTTGAACTCTCCGATATCCATTAGTGGACGTCACATTCGGACAGAAGACGTCATGAGAGAGAGTAATGGAAGTGCCGCCAAGTCGCCGGCCTTGCATTGATTCCTCACTCCCAACCGCGCATACGTCACCGCCATCACATCAACACATCTGTTAATTACTACGTAGAAATGTAATTAGCGAGAGTCATCTATGGTTACGTTCAGATCGACATTCGGGGAACCTGAGTTCACGGCGCTGTCGCCACAGGCCACAGGCCACGGCCCTCGATATCGCTAGAGATAAACTGACCGCTGGCCAAATTAGAGACAAACTGACCATTGGCCATTATATGTACACAAACTACAAGGAACACAGAAATTTACGTATTTCAATTAGACGTAACATATTAGTATTATTTTTAATACAAAAAACCACAAACGCGTACGTAAATAACTCGATATGACTATCGCTGTTTTTTTATATTTATCGTCATTTGACAAACCATATAGGTCAATGGTCCGAGGATGCGGATGAACGTAGAAGTAGGAGGAGATCATATAGGTTAATGGTCCGAGGATGCGGATGAACGTAGAAGTAGGAGGAGATCATATAGGTCAATGGTCCGTAGATTCAGATGAACGTAGAAGTAGGAGGAGATCATATAGGTCAATGGTCCGAGGAGGCGGATGAACGTAGACGTAGGACGAGACCATATAGGTCAATGGTCGGAGGAGGCGGATGAACGTATACGTAGGACGAGACCATGTAGGTCAATGGTCCGTGGATGCGGATGTACGTAGAAGTAGGAGGATATCATATAAATAAATGGTCCGGGGATGCGGATGAACATAAAAGTAGGAGGAGACCATATAGGTCAATGGTCCATGGATGCGGATGAACGTAGAAGTAGGAGGATATCATATAAATCAATGGTCCGGGGTTGCAGATGAACATAAAAGTAGGTGGAGACCATATACGTCAATGGTCCATGGATGCGGATGTACGTAAAAGTAGGGGGAGATGCATGTACAATCGTTGATTTGAAAAAATCGAAACCACGTGGTCTGTTCCACCCTATAGACAATACTTCGCCAACTATCCTGATTTGCTGAAACTGACTCCCACTCTTGGATTGTCATCTCTGTCCTCTCAGGACATCTCCAAACACTTCTCGGTCTCCCTCTTCTTTTTCTTCCACTCTCTTCTGCTGTTTTTGTCACGCTATTTATGTCCTGTCCACCACAGTCTGCTAACACCTACTTTCATGGGTTCTAATCTCATTTCTCATTTCCTACGTTTTTCTGCTATCTTTCGTGTCGTTTCACGCATACTTTCGGACTCATTTGGTCTCCTTCACCTCTCACCACCGCTGTTGGCTCCTTACACATTCCTCCATAATTCAGTTCTAACGTCTGCTTCTCCGCGATCCTCTTGGCGCTGGCTGTGTCGAATGCCTTCTCACGGTCCACAGAACCAAGAGCTACATCTAATCAAAAGTGTCACTTCCTCACGACAACCTGTCTCTTCACAATCAATTCATCATGTTCTCCTGTCTCTCTCTTTACAGTTGATGTATCACATGTGATCAATCAAATTGTCGAGTATATGTCATAGAAATATAATACATATAATAGGCCGCATCACGGTAATATTGGATATGTCGGTTAGATTGAGGTGCCAAGAAATATTGCACAAACATCCGTAAAACTGCCGCTTTTCATGGAGGTAAATGAGGTTCTGACGCCACGAGCCTCACGCTGCAGTCGCGAGGGGAGTGCCTGAAGACAGGGAACCGTTCATATTCTTTTTTTAATGTAATGTATATATTTAGGCTTACTTATTTATGTGTACATTTCTTACGTGAAATGTTGGTTAGGCAGCATAGCTGGATTAAAAATGTGTAATTATTTTAAAACCATGAAATATCGATCACGCGGTAGATTTCGGCGCTAAAATGGTACATCGCGATATTATCCACAAAATGAAGAAATATCTAGTTCTACTAATAATGTGATATTCGTGACACCTCTGCTTAGGAATCAAGGTGACGACAGTCCCATGTTTCGTGAATCAATCTGATCGACACAGAGGGAGAACGAATGCGGTGGGCGCCTTTATGATTCATTAATGAAAAACAAACAGGCGCTTTTAGGCTACGCCCCATTTGCTGATCAAGTTTTTAGAGTAAGTGGTCTAATGTAGGCACCGCCTTTGTAGCGATATAAATTGTGTCTATCTATCTACACGGGCATCGTGCGTTTAGAAGTTCAGTACGTGCTACACAACATCCTACACCCTTTAAAATATTACATTGTAATTGTTTTGTATCCTTTGCTGTGGTAAATATGTCATGCTTTAGGAAAGTGTAGCTAACCTGGTGATATTCTACCCCCAGTGTTAGCCTCACGGAGTTGTTATTACTTTTCGAAAGTTGTGGCCATGAAATTTAATTTAACCATGAGAGAAGCATGATACTGATAAATAGAGGAACAGATATGAAGAATGTATGCCTCCTTGCATCTAAGATAAATTAACTTAGTAGTCCTGGTGTCTAGGTCATATTATATGCACTATTTTTTTCTTTAATTGTATAATATGCTTTCTATTATTAATATCAGCTTATTAACTGTTACATGTGTATGAAAGTATGGACCATGTATCGCCATGTGTATGTTGGTATGGACCATGTATCGCCATGTGTATGTTGGTATGGACCATGTATCGCCATGTGTATGTTGGTATGGACCATGTATCGCCATGTGTATGTTGGTATGGACCATGTATCGCCATGTGTATGTTGGTATGGACCATGTATCGCCATGTGTATGTTGGTATGGACCATGTATCGCCATGTGTATGTTGGTATGGACCATGTATCGCCATGTGTATGTTGGTATGGACCATGTATCGCCATGTGTATGTTGGTATGAAGTAAATAAATGAACTGAATATAAGTCTTAATAACTAATGACACTTGACATTCCAATTTTTGCTGGAAACATTCACATTTCCATTTCACCATTAAGGTTAGAATGCTAGTTGTTTATACACAAATGAGGTTGTCTTTGGAGGCTTTCTATGGGTTAGGTATACGTGATACGTTATATTTTTCACAATTCAGAGGGCGCCACATGTTCAAGTGGGAGTTCACCCCCATAATACAGAGGGTCGGGTTTCTAGCTGAAAAGACAATAAAGTGGGGTGTGAAGTTCGTGGACCGTGTGGTTTCATCTTATATTCAAACACCACATCACCATCACCAGCCATTAGCGAGGCTGTTTCGGGGGTGGGGAGTGGGATTCATATATGTGGTCTGTGGAAATTTGTCTAATTTTTTTGCTGATTAAGCATAGTTGATACCCAATGTTATCCCTAAAACAGGCAATGATATTATATTATTAACACAACTGAATGATTTACTAGAAATACTTCACCATATGTGCAATTTTGAATATATATACACATAATAATATCATAAACGAGGCACAGAGGAATGTGTGTCCACAAGTTGTTAGAGGAAACACTTACTGCTACAATTTGGTGACATTAACGATGTGATTTTCAGTCAATTAATACATTATATATGTAACTGATCTGCAGAGCAAGCTGTCAACAATTTATCAATGACATAATTCAGTTAGTAATTTAATAAACCTATATAAAATGCGCACCATAAATAGAAGAATATAAAACTTTCCTCTTGTGGAATTTGAATATAATTATATATAATAATTCACGGTTTCTCACCAGCACATGCATTTTAAAATAGGTGCCGTTAAACTTTATTTGTTAATTTTCAAATAAAATTGATTTGTGTCAAACTGGATGAATTTACGTACAGGTTTGTCGCTTATACGAAATACCCTCGTTACACATCTTAATTTGTTGATTGCTGAGAATACCACTTTGATACTCGGTAGTTAGCTCAATCAGCATACTAAAAACAGCTCCCGTCATATACATTTTAACAGAGTTCTGACGATAAGCCAAGAAGTATCTGTGTTCGTATTTGTTCTTTTGCTGGGTATTGTTTGAACAACGTCCAGCAGGTTTTAGGAGGGGGTTTGCGCTTTTGAGAACCAGGGAATAATCTTAACATAAACAATGGTGCGCATACTGTTACAGAATACCCAAAGCCACACACCCTTTTCACAAAAACAGACGTAAGTTATGGCTTAATGCTATACGGAGAACCGATTTTACCAACAAACTCATCAACAATGTAAGGTTGTGCACTGCACATTTTGTGTCAAATAAGGGAGATATCGTTATTTATTGGGGGATGTGTGAGGTGGGCGGGACTAATTAGGGGATATTCTAATTTAAAATCCACCCCACCACAGAACTACTGCGCACTGGAATGTGACCACAGTTTGTCCATTAACATTGGTTACACGTTACTACGAATACATTACCGTAATATTATTGCTAAATTTTTTTTTGAAAATTGCATGGCACCCCCAAAAAATTTAAAATTAAATTGTAAACTGACTCCATCCTTTATTCCTCCTTCCCAAATTATAGGTCGGACAGTTAGTTTGGCCTACATTTTTATTGACCACTGTCACGGCAAACTTTTGCTTGTGTATAACTTGATTATTTCATATTTAAAATAATATAATATTATTTAATGTCAGACATAGGTGTATAGATAAATATGTGTACAAACAATCTTGATATTTTCACTTGTTTTCATAAATTGCATAATATTGTGCGTTAGTTTTTTGCATTGTTTCGGATTAATTTAACTATTTTTCAGGGAAATGCTCAATGGATTCAAACAGCCCCGACTTTGTGCCATCGGCATTAGCATATAAAAAGAGTAGAGCTGATGATGTCCATAAGATAGAAAGACATGAACGTGCACAAAAACGTTTAAAACTGATAGAAATGGGCATCCCCATTGACCAGCCTAGCCTGTAGGACCATCAGAACTGGAGAAAGAAGCAGCCGAGGCCCTGATAGACTTAAGGCCAGATGCAAGTCCACCTGACAGTCCAAGTATTAACATCTTCTACATATATATATATATATATTGGTGTTGTGCTTATGTGGTGCGACAGTGTGTTGAATGTAGATGGTGTAAGAAGTATTTTGTCGGCCGACGCTTGGCGTCTGCGGCTATTTATAGAACAGTCTTGTGCAGGCGATATGTTTGCCGTCGTTAGTTTTCGGGAACACAATGGAAGCGTGCGCTGAATCTAGTGATTGTGTTGCTGATAAGGATCTATTTATGACATATAATATTTCAAACTAACAACACTAAATAAATAAATCCTTATCAACAACACAATCACTAGATGCAGTGCACACTTGTTTTGTTTTCCCGAGAACTAACGACGGCAAACATATCGCCTGCACCATACTGTTTTATAAATAGTCACAAACGCCAAGCGTCGGCCGACAAAATACTTCTGCCCTGCCATGGAATAGCGCAATCTATACAAGGCCCCTATAAAGGCGCTTGTTAGTTTATCATAAGTGAATCGCAAAGGCGCATGCGGCAGTCGCGTGGTCTCGCTCTCTTCTCGCCGAAGTCTCGGGCTGACACGAACGACAGCAACATCGCCGAAGGAGCGACGATAGCACGATTAGTTTGACAATGACAGAGAGCAAGCCGTATAGTGTTCACTTCAAATCATGACTTGCATAATTTCTCACCACCGAGGGAGCGATGAGAACACGATCAGTTTGACAATGACAGAGAGCAAGTCGATTAGTGCTTGTCTTCAAATAAAGATTTGCATAATTTCTCTACACACAAGTGGCATTGACCAGTGATCTTGTAGACCTTCCGCTGGTGGCGTGGATAAGGAGATTACCGTAGTGATGTATTGGCGTGCGGACAACCACAGAGACGCGACTAATGCGGAGAGGCAGATAACGATGCGTATGATTATGGACTGATGTATGTCAACATATATCAGGAGACAGCAACACGACGACTGTTCTGGCGACGACATAGAAACAATGTAACAAATTGTTGACCTTTCTTTGGAGTCATCCCAACAGGAGTTTTCGCTCAGCAGTAAAGAAAAAACGATCGACGATTTCAGAAGAACATTAGCGGAGTGGATGGAGATAGACGATGACATAAATAACAGTGGGAAATGTGGAACGGACTGATGGATGAGTTGGGGAGGGGAACGAGACAATGGCGCAGGAACGAAATTCATATTGGGGGGCTGCCGGAGCTTCAACACTTCTGAAACTTTTTCGCCGCCGCGCCGCCTATTACTGGGGGACAGAAAACAATATGTCTACCCTCATGTTTTGCACCCACCGTTCACAGTCGCCAAAATACACCTTAATCCTCTCATTAAACTTCGATTTCCACCCGCCATTGACACTCGCAACAACAAATAACACATTCACGCTCATATTTACTGGGGGCAGACATACGGTTCTGCCCGTCCCCTAGCGAAATTGGAGGTGGGCCTATGGAAAGAGATTAACAAAGCTGTAGAGATAGAGGGATAGAGGAGGGCTCATGTGCACGAATGGTGGAAGGAAGGAAGAGGGTTTAAAGAGGTAAACGATTAGAAGGAGAGATTGGACGAGACAGCGAAGGGAGAGTGGATAGTATGGATGTAGGGGGGATGGGAGTAGGTGGAGAAAGGGATAAAAGGAAAATAAGGGAGACGGGCGGGGAGAGTGTCAGGTGTCACCCATGGAGAAATAATGTAGTGAAAGGTTGCGCTCCTGTGTGCACGGATGTTGAACCAGTGGTTCCTGTTTATAATCGATCAAAATCGGAGGATCGCCATTCTTTGCCGCTACCATCGCGAACGAATGATGTGGTCAACAGACATTAGTCTGGAGGTCACTGGCATCATCACAAAAACGCAGTTTCGTTACCAAGGAAATGAGTGGGCATACACCTAAGACAGGCGAAACACTTTCATAGCTGTTCGTTGGCAGGGCACAATGGGAGGACCATGGGTTTGCTTATCCATTTCCGGACGTTGCAGCCTTGATGGATTGTCTATAGACAGCTCTTTCGTTTGCCAGTCTCCCCACTCGCCAGACGTCTGCTCCCATCCATTCCTGTATGTCCTTCCCCCATTGTCTCCTAGGACTTCCTCTGCTTCTGCTGCCTTCCACTTTTCCTTCCATTATTAGTTTCTCTAGAGACTGATGCCGTTTCACATGGCCGAAATAACTTAGTTTCTGTTTCTTTCCAAATTTCAGTATAAAGTCCCGGGTATAACACCAAGCTCATCTGCAATGGATTCGTTAGTTCTACGTTCAGTCCACGAAACTCGTAATATATTTCTATAACACTTCTTGTTTTCAAATGCATTTATACGTTTAGTAATGTTCTAATTAAGAGTCCAGGTTTCGCTTCCATACGTAGCCGTTGGAATTATGCAGACTCGGATAATTCGTAGTTTCATATCATTTTTCGTTGCTTTCCACAGCTTCTTCATCTCCGTCAACGTTTTACTCGCCATTGCCAACCTCCGCTTGATCTCTTTCGTCCCATCTCCATCCGCTTCTATCAGTGACCCCAGATATTCAAAACTTTCCACTCGTTCTATTTTCTCGCCATCTAGTGTGACTTCTGATGGTTCTCGACATCCCTTCACATCCATAATCTTAGTCTTCTTTACGTTTAGTTTCAATCCTTTCATCTCACTGTGCTCTTTAACAGTAGTTATCAGTTTATCCAATCCTTCTTTTGTATCGGATATTAACGCTGTGTCATCGGCATATCTCAATTCATATATCTCCTGTCCATTCACTTTCAGTCCATTAAAAAACTTGCTTCTCGTGTCAGTCTCGACCTCTCTCATGATATTCTCTGTGTATAGACTGAATAGGTGGAGGGACAAAATACACCCCTGTCTCACTCCCTTGCCGACTGGGAACCAATCTGTGGTACCACACTCTAATCTGACTGCAGACTGCTGTCCAACATATAAATTTGGGATAAGTGATGTAATTTTCTGGTCAAATCCCATGTGTATCAAGGTTTTTCAGAGTTGTTGATGACTAACATTATCAAAAGCTTTTGAATAACCTATGAAACAGATCCTAAGGTCATGGTTGAATTCTTTGCATTTGTGAATTAACATCTTAGGTTGAAAATGTGATCTTTTCTTCCTCTTCCAGTCCGGAAACCAGCTTGTGTTCTGCTGACTTCACATTCAAATTTTGTCGTGATTCTCTTCGTTATGATTTTTAGCATAATTTTGCTCGCATGGCTGATGAGGGATATAGTCCTGTGGTTTGAGCATTCTTGTATGTCACCTTTTTTCGGTATTGGTATAAGGATGGCTCGTTTCCAGTCCATAGGCCATGTTCCACTTTTCCATATTTTCTTGCATAATGTGTGATAGATATCCTCGCATGCTTCGCCACTTGCTCTTATTAGCTCTGCAGTGGTGTTATCAGTGCCAGGTGATTTTCCGTCATTTAGACTTTTTATTGCCCACTCCACCTCTGAACGCAAAGTCTCAAGTTCATCTTCTGGTTCTGTCCTCTCTTTCTGCCTTCATCCACGTCTACCTCTTCTGTTTCTTCTTTCTGAAACATGCTTTCACAATATTGCTTTCAAATATGTCGTCGCTTTCTGTCAGAGTCATTCCCGTTTCATCTTTAATAACGCCAAGTACGACTGTGTCATAGACTTGATTTCCTCGAACATACCGCGACTATCGTTCCTTCTCATACATAGTTCTATCTTTCGCATTTCTTCTCTAGATATTTCTTCTTGTCTTCCTTACACAATCGTTTAATCATCTTGCACTTCTCTCTGTATTTCTCATGATAATTCTCACTCATTTCTTTGTTCTTCTTTTTATCAATCATCTGCAGTGTGTCTTTGCTTAGCCATGGTTGTTTTTGCCTCCTCGTTTTAGTGAAGTGTTTGTCAGCTGATTCCATAATGATGTTCCTAATTTCTACTGCCAACTCCTCTGGTTCCTTCTCGTCAGACACTGTCTGTAATACTCCGAAACGGTTCATAATCTCTACTCGGTATCCTTCTTTGATATCACTGACGTCATACCTCAATATCTCTTTCCCTCTCTTCATCGTTCTTAATTTTATTGCAATCTTGGCGTTTAGCAATTCATGGTCAGAGCCACAATCGGCCCCCGGTAATGTCTTTGCACTAAACACAGACGTCGTCCATCGTTTTGGTATCAGTATAAAGTCGATTTTATTTCTGTTCCGACCATCTGGTGTTGTCTTCTTTGATGTTGTTTGAAGAAAGTATTAGTGATCATCAGTTCATTCTCTATGATAAACTCAACAAGTCTATCTCCTCTCCCATTTCTCTCGCCTAGTCCATATTTCCCGATATTTCCATTTTCTTCTTTGTTTTGACAACTGCCAACTTTTGCATTGAAATCGCCTATTAGTACTACCATGTTTCTCCTGTTTACCTCGTCAACTGTTCGTTGCAGCGTATCGTAAAACGTTTCTATTACATCGTCGTCTGCAGTGCTCGTTGGTGCATAAATTTGAATACATGTTATATTCGTGGGTTTTGTTCGTATTCGTATGGTAATAATTCTGTCATTGACAGGATTGTATCCTAATAGTGCATTTTCAGTTTTCTTTGACAGATAGAACGCAACAACACTCATCCATGGCTTAGTTGCTCCTGAGTATACAAACTTTCCTCCTGAATTCGAGCGAAAGTGTCCTTGTCCGGCCAACCTGTGTTCCGCAATCCCTAATATATCTACCCCATATCTTTCTGCTTCCGATGTTACCATTTGTAGTGTTCCATGACTCGTTTTTCTGATGTTCCATGTTGCCACACGGATTTTCCCTTTTAGCTTTTTGTTGCTGGTTTTACCTCCCACACAGTCGGGCATACTACCGTCATCAGCTCTGGCGTTACTTCCAACATCTCCAAGCTCTTCCCCAGTATGTGTCGTCCTATCCAGCCTGGGGGGCTCACCACTAGGACCTCTCTTACTGTCTGTATTCTCCATCAAGGTTTCTTGGGCTATTACAGCGGTAGTTGCCCATTGCTTTCCGCTGGTTTGTGTATGGTTCACTCCATTATTCCTTGACTAAAAAGTCTTGCACCGCAGGACAGCGGGTCACCAGTCCTTCCACATGCGCCTTGATAGGTACATTGCAGCCTGGTGAAAGGCTGATGCCGGTTCGCATTTGTAGCCGGGGATGTAGCCAATCGGCTGGCCGCCTACTCCTGCGAGGACCTATGCACACCTATATCTATATATTTTTTCTTTTCGGCGACGTTTCATGTAGAAACCTCATTGTATCTATTTAATGTTTTCAGCATCTTCACAAAATATAAATTAATTTAAAAGTTTCACTTGTTTTAAACGAGCCAAGGGACTGCAAACTTTACTTGACATATGTTACTCTTATGGGTGTGAGTACGACATTCAGTATAATGCTGACCAATCCCTGATCATGTACTATGATTCTAGAAATTCAAATCTTGCCAGGGAAATGACTTTAGGAGGAAAGAAATTAAACTTAACCTTCGCCACCTCTTGTAAATACCTTGGGCATGTCATTTGTAATGACTTATCGGATGATGCTGACATTCAAGCCAAAGTGAGACTTCCTTATGCCAAAAATAACATGTTACGGCAAAGATTTTATTTTTGCTCTACTGCTGTAAAGAATAAGCTGTTTACTGCATATTTCAGTAATTTTTATATGTCTACGCTATGAGTTAATTTTAGAAAAGCTAATTTTTAGCAATTTACTGTTGCCTATAACAATTCATACAGAATATTGAACAATCTGCCGATGAGATGTAACGCTAGCCACATGTTTGCTACAGCTATTTTAAATTCATCTAAATGTGCTATGTTTAGCTTAATCACGAAGATTAACAGGTCTGTTAGTACAATTATTCAGAATATTGTTACTAGCGACATATACAGTATGTTGCAATTGCGGCATCAGTGGATCAAGGCTTTGTATAATTTTTAAATATCCTGTTTTTATTAATATATTTATTTGTTATCTTTATTTAGTTATGTTTCTATTTTATATGGATGTTTTTATCGATGTACTTTTTTCAAATATGGACACAATGCTTGTCTGAAATAAAAACATTATTATTATTATTAGTAGTGGCAACATTTTGTTACTAGTACTTCGGAACAAAATCGGTTATAAATACAGCGAGAAATCGATACTACTCTGTTGCGTATGCGTTTACCATATTTCCTGTTCCCGGAAATATGGCAAAGCCGGTCCAAATGTGTATCTTTCTCGGGAATAGCCATTTATTATAATGTAATGACGTCAGCCACAAATGAGAGGATTGAGTCATTACATAGGCATCATGAATGTGCGATGTTGTACGTTACCCATTCGCCAGGAGCGTCATTCCAGGGGGAATTCTAAAGGTCACGTTAGGCCTCATATTCGCCACATTTTTTGGATTGTGTCCGATTCATCAACATAGTTCATGTGTTATACAATCACAGTGTTTGCGCTGTCAGGCGTGACTTCGAGCGAGCGACAAATATAATGGCGACATTCAAGCGGACACAGTTACGTCACCCACCTCGCCATTACGTTAAAAATGTCAAGTCCGCTTGAATGACACCATTATACACTCAACGTCACGGGCCAATGGTTTATGCGATGTCGACGATCTAGATTCACCGGTCGACTGGTCACAATCTGAACACAGGACGTGCATACATGACTATGAGCAACACAATTCGTATATTTGTTGTATATTTGTATGTAGGAAGGAAGGGATGAAGGAAGGAGGGAAGGGATGGAGGAGGGGAGGACGGAAGGACAAAAGGAAGAAATGAAGAAAGTAAAGGAAATAGTGAAGAAATAGAGGAAGGAATAAAGGCAGGAGGGAAGGAAGGAACAAAGTAGAAGGAATGAAGGAAGGAAAGGGGAATGAAGTAACGAAAGCATTTCATATTTTCACTGATCCTGTCCACCCACTGAACTTAGCATTTCAGTAACGTCCATCTAGCAGGAAGAATGTGATGATAAGAATAAGAGGAGAAGAAGAAGAAGAAGAAGAGTATGATTATGATAAGATGAGGAGGAGGAGGAAGACGAGGAGGAAGAAGCAGAAGAGGAATTATATTAATAATCGGAAAATGTAGAAGAAGACGTGGACAAAGAGGAAGGGTGTATGTTTCTCGTGTTCTCACCTCGTCCGTGATGGGACGCCGTGTTCCCGGGCAACGCGTTGCGGGGGAGTCTGCTTCCACCGCTGCGTTCTCAGAAATTGGGCGGACAATTAAGGTTACTCGGATCTCACTCCTGTTGCATATTGCGTAGGAGAGCCCGAATCACGCGCGACCTCTTGACATGTAGAACGAACAGATCCGACTTCTCTGTGATTGTCCTACTTTCGTCACGACATCTCGTGTATTGATTTATCGTCGTTTACCTGCATGTGTGCCATTTCCATAGTGTTCGCTGTTTAGAGAACTTGCGACGGATCGACACTACCTGACACCCTGGAGGTATTCACGATGGTTGCACTGATGATTCTATGGCAGGGTGCTCCAGGCCACAGTCCGTGTTCAAGGGAGATATTTCACACTCTCGTGTGTACAACAAGAAGAATGCTTAGCGTTCGGCAGACTGAAAGGAAGGGTTATGAAGACACCCTTTGAGCCGCCAAATCAAAACAGTAAAATTAGAATACAATACGCATGAATTATTGGCGATCTAATGAAACAAATAAAAACATCTAGGAACAATAGGAAATATTGATCTGGAAATGCGGAGGACGTCAGAGAATACATACAATACACAGACCATCTTGTCAGTCAACAACAGAAATGCAGCAAAATACAAAGAACCGAGCGACGTGGAAGGCCATGATCGTCAACGCATGCGACAGACACATCACATAGAAGAAATATACAATGGATAGATTGTGGCTTTGGATGTTGGAAAAAATGTGGTCAGGCGTATTGTATTGACTGAAATAGATTCTGAAGTATTCCCACTCGCGCAGATAGTGGCTGCAACGATCTCTGCCGTCTGATTCGTAGAAATGATTATGTGTGAGCACATTAAGCAGTTATTCATCAGGAGACTATATTATACCTGCCAACTCTACCGGAAAATCAGGAAGTCTCCAGGATTTGCGGCGTATCTCCAGGTCACCCAGAATACAGGCAAATCCCCCAAAGCACCCCGTCTTCGAGAAAGCGCAACACCACGGGAGACGTGCTGAGATGTGCTGAACCGCTGAATTTCCGGCGAAACATCTCCAACAGCACCACCCCGCCAGTCTTCCGATGTCATGTTCCGAGAAAGCGCGACTAGACAGCGCGACACGAGAAGTGTACTGAACCGCCTATGAATCTACCGGATTTCAACCAAAAAGATTGGCGGCTTTGACTACTTCTAAGTCGAAGTACAATTTGTGAGATTCAATAATCCAATTATATAATTATTAGCAGTCAGAAAACAGATGTGACGTCACGTTTACGTCACATACCACAGTTGGCGTGTAAGAAAACCTTGTCATCAAACAACATAAAACTTTAAAACGTTTACTGTTTCTATGTTTCCAATATGCTGAAAATGGCTTAATTTTGCCCTGATTGCATATCTCTTGATATTTCAGATATGTCGCAAACGTGCTAACTGATCAAAGTTGTACTTTTCGTAGCATTTTAGTACGCCTACCGGTGTTTCAGGAATGACCCCATGAAAATACCTACGCGTCTACAATACTGCTTCCTACTGCAATATCTCAATCATGTTTACGACATTTCAAATGATCCAACCTTCATAGCTGAATACAGTTATTTGTTGATATGACTTAAATAAAATAATTATTGTCATTGACAATGTTTAAATGCACTATATACGCTTACATCCAACTGATCCTAATGTTAAAACTGACACGGACACACTACAGTAATCGCGACTTTCTGTAATAAATTATGAGACCTAACGATAACAGTACTTCGGACGATACACGGACTGCAGAGATCACACGTATTTATAGTCAATCGACCAAAATCGTAAGAACCCATTTTGGACTGCGAACTGTCACGAGTGGCGAGTCACGGACGCATATCTTATCACGTATACCTGATCAATCAAATACGTTTGGTATGTACGAACTTCCGATTGGCTTTGATCCGTAGGCGTCATACTTTCAACATATCTTATGTCATCAGGTATGTGGAGCGCCACCACGTCATGATCATATCCAGCACCAGTTGACGAGGTTTCACGTTTAGTTTTCGTAACAATGATTTAAACTGGGGGGTTTGTTGGCACTCCGCAGTCGAAATAGGTTTAATGTTAAGGGTTTTCCCATAGTAATAACATCGTTAGCTCCCAACCGCAAAGTAATGGATTCCCATTTTTTATTTATTTAGGTGTATATTTTGTTGTACTCTCTACAACTGATATGAAAAGTCTTAGCACTGTTTTACCATTTTATTCGTACAAGTCATCCATCTATCAAGTGGGAATTAGCGCTTTAAAATATCTTGTTGCTATTGTTGGTTTTATTATTATTATTATATTTTACCTTCGCACATTACTTATTACAAAATGTGAATACATTTAGTCGGTGTTAGTGCCCACAAACACATTGTATATAAATAGGTGTTTAATGTTAATTGACACATTTAGAGCATATTTCCGTGCATATAGTTATATTGTGTTGAAACAAAAGGAAGCTAACTCATAACGCCAAAACGGATGTTTAGTGTTGTCATAAAAACGTAAAGCATTGTGATCGTCACCGATGGAAAACAATGTTGGTGTGACTTGTACATTCTAGTATGAGTAATACGTTGATGCGCGATGTAGTGACTTTCTGTGTATCGTTATTAATCAGTGATAGCGTGTAGGTGTATTGGTAAACAAGTTAATAATTAAACGCCAATCGACGAACAATGTTTGCATTTCAAAGCGGAGTGTCGATCGCTTTGTTCGGGGATTACTCGGCGGCCAACTATCTAAACCCGTGTCTTGTCTGCCGCCTGCTCGTCTCTTGCCCGTCTTTTGTCCGTCTCCTCTCTGTCTCTTGTCCTTTTCTTGTCAGTCTCTTGTCCCCTCTCTTCTCCGTCTCTAGTTCGTCTCTTATCCGTCGTTTGCCGGTTTTTGTCCGTCTCTTGTTCATCTCTTATCCGTTTCCTGTCCGTATGTCGTTCATCTCTTGTCCGTCTCTCGTACGTCTCTTGCCCGTCTCTTCGTGTGTCTTGTCCGACTTTTGCAGGACTCTTGTCCGTCTCTTCCCTATATCTAATCCGTCTCTTGCCCGTCCCTTGTCCGTCTCTTGCTCGTCTCCTGTCTGTCACTTGCCCGTTTCTTGCGCATCTCTAGTTCATTGCCTGCTCGTCTCGTCGTTCTCCGACGGCGTGTCGCGATTAGCGCCAACAAAACACGGATTACACCGATGACCTTTAGAACTGAACTGAACTACCCGTCACCGAATTGCTCAGACGCAGCGGGATCTATACGTCGACACCCGGCAACAGTGCCTACGAATGGTTAGTTAGCAGTGAGCGTGATCGCCCCGTCTTTCGGCGTCTCTCCTGTAATACTGCCATGTTTCCGATATTGTGTTAATCATGATCGGATTGCTGTATATGGCCTCCATGCTGAGATTATCTCTTCTGATTCCGTGATCATAAATGGATGTTTTGGCATTTCGCCAACTTCATGTTGGCTCAGAGTCGTCGTCTCACGTGATCGTGGTACAAGTCAAAAAGCACGGACATTTCTGCTACTGCGCACAAGCTATCGTGTCAAATTGGATGAATCTCTTAATTCTCGTCTCCCGCGTAGACAAGTTTAAGCTGATGTAATACGTTTTTTACCATAGCACACTGCATGGCGGTAACTAGTATCAAATGAACGCCATGGATCAATACACAGGTCGACGTTCATGTCGTAATGACACGTACGTGATTAAGTGCATCATTACTTATAACGTAAACGTCCTGCTTCGTGAGAAAATAATAATGCCACTACGATTCGATTAAACGTTAAGACGGATACAAATTAATGCAGTAGAATGTTCTGAGAAATATGTTAGTGTCCGATTAATTTAGCACAGCAATAGCCTATGCTTAACACAGAAACATACTCAATTGCAGATTTATGGTGTTCCGCGAAAAACCGACAGTAGTTGGATTACTGTTTGTGGCGTTCTCCATTCCACCGTGAGCGTTGGCAATTTTCCTGTGAATTAACTCTAAGTCATTTGCATGGAACTTCCGTTATTTGGACATACCAGTAAATCTCTGTCATTTGATGGCCAGCGAACAAACTACTTGTGAAGATTAAACACATTATGTATGTATATGTGTATGTATGTATGTATGTATGTATGTATGTATGTATGTATGTATGTATGTATGTATGTATGTATGTATGCATATCTAGTTATATATATATATATATATAGTAAACCTCGCCTAAGTCAGATTCAATCGGACCGAGTGATTTAATCCTAGTTACGCGAAAATCCGACTTAGCCAAAAATGACATATCCCAGCGCCAAAGGCAACTCTCTAAAAGCCCTGGTAACTGTGAATAACGCTTGAAAGTGACTGGATACTGCGGTAATTCTACATATGTTGATGTCCACAAGCAACATACAACATTATGCAGTATTAGAACAGTTGTGTGCTTCATTTTAGCACGAATCTCTAAGGTCATAGCTTAGTAATTATTATTGATTGTAAATGTCAGTCATCTTCTATCTCAAGATAATGGCCTCTACTTGTCAGCAAATTCTTCGATTTCACGAGCGTCAAACCAGAGTGTCTTAATTAGCGTTCATAAAGCAACATGTGTGACACTGAGTTTTGTTATCTTATCTTCAGACACCGAGACCTCGTCGCCCTCATCATCGCTCAGTAAACCTACCGTCAGCGTCTGGGTGTTGCACAGTTTCAATGATCTGCTCTTTATTTGGAGTAGCCATCGTTTCTGCTGTCTCGTCCACACCAACACAGTCGTCCATCGTGCAAACAACATCTCCATACATCTCGTGGAGCTTATTCCGTACGTTTCTGATCGAAGGAGCTGATTCATCTTCATCATCGTATTGACGTTCAACACTTTAGACGAATCCCATTTTTTGTAGGAGTTTAGAAGTGTTTCCGGTTTTAGTTCGTTCCACTCTGGTTTTAGGGCAATGACTACGTCCAACGTAGTTCAACTTCTTGAGAAAATGGTGCGACTTCTTCTGATGCCTCTAGTCTCCTGGTGATTAGGATGTACTGGTAATGGAACGTCATGTTCTTCGTTATACCAGCGTCCATTGGCTTGGTGATGCTAGTTATATTAGATGAGTGAAAATGTGACGCCTACGTACGTTGCGGTGGCTGTCTGGACTATTTGTTTGAATAGCCGTTTCACTTTTTAGTTCATATGGTACATATACTCCAAGCAACCAAGTTATTTGGTTGAATACAGCGATCCGACTTACGCGAGGAAAAACACATTATCTCGGATCAAATGGACCGATTCAGTTATTCCGAGTTAGGCAAAGATCCGACTTACATAATCTGACTTAATCGAAGATTTGTATGGGAAATACATTACAAATCAACAGTTTCTCGGAATTCTGTCCGAGTTGAGCGAAGATCCGACTTACACGAATCCGACTTAGACGAGGTTTAATGTATATATATATAAAGCACAATTCCTACTTGTTCCACAGAAGCTGCGTTGTGGCTTGCACAATCGACCGCACTTTGCGCTCATATCTGACGGCGTAATTGCCGTTAATCTTTGTAACGACATTACATACACAACCACACGTCTCTTCAATTTTCAATGGACGCACTGACGGAGGTTGGGAGAACAAACCATGTGACCTCAATATGGACCACTACAAGTTCCTCCTAGTTCATTTAGTACATCGCAAACCAGGTTCAGTAATGTTCACATTTCAAGTGCCTGATACTAATATTTACACAAGCGCATATCCCTGCGTCTGTTGACGTCATCGAAATAATTTTTAATGACTTTGATTTCTAACGGAATTTTGACTGTCACGTAATAAGTTATTTATTAGTTTGTCCCAGCCTTTGCTGCAAAAAACCTCCCTGAAAGTGAGTGTGGGTTCAGAGCTAACCGAAGAACTGCAAATATGATCTTCGTGCTGCGCAGATCCAAGAGTTCAGGGAACAGAACATGCGCCTGTACGCGGCTTTCATTGACTTGACCAAAGCCTTTGATACAGTCAGCCGATATGGACTATGGAGAATCAGGTCAAAGTTTGGTTGCCCCCCAAAGTCCCTTAAGATCATTCAGCAGCTTCAAGAAAGCCATAATGTGAACGAAAGTGAACTATCAAGGTGATCTATCCGATCCCTTCGAGAACGGTGTCAAACAAGGATATGTCCTGGCTCCAACGCTCTTTGCGATCTTCTACAGCTTAATGCTACGTGAAGCCAAGGAGGACCTTACAGAAGGAATCTACATTAGATTCCGAAGGATGGGGATGTATTCAATCTCCGCAGATTCCTTGCACACACTGACGAAGCTCTTCATGCAGTGTTCAACCGGTTTGCTAAAACAGCTGCAGCTTTTGGCCTACGCAGCAGCCTATAGAATTCAGATGTCCTGCACCATAAACCACCTCATGTAGACTACGACCCACCCCAGACCAAGGTTGAGGGTCTGGGGTGCCGCTGTCCAAAGGGACAAAGATTTCCTTACTTACTTAGAGATATAATTGCAAAAGTCATACCCCTTTTCAAAAAGGTACTGTTTCTTACTTTAATAATTATCGTCCTATTTCTATCCTGCCAGTGATTTCAAAAAATGTTGAAAGGGTTATATTTGATCAAATCCACGATTACTTCCATTCTAAAACGTTGTACTACAATAGCCAATATGTGTTTAGAAAGAAACACTCTACTGAGCTTGCTACACTCGAAATCATAGACAGAATTATACAAGAACTTGACAAATCAGTTACTCCAATAAGCTATACCTTGATTTATCAAAAGCATTTCACACAATTGATCACAATATATTGGTACAGAAATTAAATTACCATGGATTAAATGACAAGGCTCTGGACCTTTTGTACGAGTTATTTACAAAATCGTAAGCAGTACGTAAAAATTGAAAATGTTAAGTCTAAGGAAATAGTCATCAACATTGGTGTCCCTCAAGGTTCAATCTTAGGGCCACTCTTATTTATTATATATATAAATGACATAGCACTTTCTAGTGACCTTTTCAAATTCATAACGTATGCTGACAACACCACCCTTACTAGTACACTAAACACATTTAACGATTCAGAAGGCCAAATACGAAGTGAAAATATTAACAAAGAACTAACAAAGATTAGCAATTGGTTGAAAGCCAACAAACTGTCACTAAATGCCAAAAAGACAAAATTTATTATTTTTCATATGCCTCAAAAGAAAGTGGAATACCCTGTATTACAAATAGATGGGGCATACATTGAATGTGTAAATGATTTCAATGTTTTAGGCATGACAATAAATAACCATTTAAACTGGCAGAGTCATACAAACAAAATAGCAAATAAAATATATAAAACAATAGGCATACTAAATAAACTTAAACACTTTTTACCACCTAATACATTATATATTATGTACAATGCTCTTATTCTCCCTCATATTAATTATGGCTTACTTTTATGGGGTCATCAGGCACATCGAATTTCCAAAATACAGAAAAAAAGCAATACGAATAATATCCTTAAGTAAATGCAATGCTCACACAAGTCCTATTAAAAAAAGAAAAACAACTTCACTTGCTAAAGTTGGATGACATTTATAAAAAATCCAACAATTAAAACTGTACTATAAATTAATTAACAATCTTGTACCCTACCTATTCCAATGTTTTTCCAAGCACACACATCTATGATATCCACCAGCACTGCACACGTGAAAGAAATAATCTGTATATGTCCAGATTCAAACATGAATTTGCGAAATAATGCACTAGACACAACATAGTAGAGACAGTTAACAATACACCAAGTATTATTATTAATAAAATTTACACCCACAGTCTATATGGTTTTTCAACATACACAAAACAGTTTTTATTTTAAATTATGAATCCACTTGTCGTATCCATAATTGCTTTATTTGTAATTCGTAATACGTATTAGAATGTATACCTAAGTATCCATATATACGTCAATGTGTACACGAGTACATATAATCAGTCCTTTTATTATGTATGCATGTTGACACATTTAGTAATTATAAACTTTAAAAACAAGTCATATGCTATTCTGATTTGTGTTATGTAAATTTTGTTGTTGATTATATTTATGGGGTGGCTCCTGTGCTAGCGATATTATATATCTTAATGGGAGTCTCCCGACCTTATCTATTACTTATGTTACTCGTTGCATATGTATCGTATTTAAAGGTCAAATAAATTGATTCTGAGTTCTGAGTTCTGAGAGTCCTGATCTTCGGATGCGAGGAATCTGCCATCATCATCATTAGTTTGTGCGATGATTTTGTTGATCAAAACTAAATAACACAATTGCTCTGTACTATAGAGAGGACTTGATACGTTCGATTTTTAAGAAATATGTGTAAAACAAGACAAGTGAAATATTAGGAACTTGAAGTGACGCTACAAGTTAGAACACCCCGATTAACTTGGCACAGAAAACGGTCGCAAAGCAAATTTTGTATTTTTATGCCTGTGTATGTGAATGTGTTCATAAATGACTGTCCGTGTTCATACGATATTAAATATTTGTTCATGCATGGTTAGGAGAACACAGCATCCACTTTCTATCCGTGGCATTTTATATCATTGGTTGTTAAAACGGAAATTTTGCAATTTGTGTTTTCCGATTGGCATCTTTGGCGCCAGTTTGGTTTGCCTAATAAAATATCCACATGTATGGTTCCTAATTAGTACATCATTCAAATTCGAAGTGTTATCCAGTTATTGGCAACCGCATCAGTAGCCCTACTAATTACCCTGTGGTAAAATACTCGAACTTCGCCTGTACACAGACCCAGAAGACGCTTAGCCGAAGAGCCGTTTTGCGCAACTCAAGTTACGTCGAACATCCCTAACTACTACGCTGACGGCTTATAATATGCGGCTCGGAGCAATCGCAAAAAAACGATTAACATCAGTCTAACGTCCCGTTCGAACGCAAAAACCGGCATAAACCTTAGTCAATGGGGAATTTGATTACAGAATTGCTATTCTTCCAAAGGGCCGTAGATGAACCCTGAAAATCCGAGATCGATTCAAACCGTTCTAGGAGGAAGACATTAACATACTCACACTCGCACGCATATACACAAACACACGCGCACGCATGCACCAACACATACACTCACACGCACAAGTTTTTCTTCCTAGACGCCTGGCGGCAACATTTCAGCTAGTAGAGCATTATATTACATTTCGTTTTAGTTTCAAACTTTGTTTTTCGATGTTTGCACTTTTGTTGCAACGCATTTGAAACGGCTACAACTACTGTTTTTTCTGTGTTATCCCTTTGTTGTATTTGATGGATCGTGTGTGTACGTGTGGACCGACGGCTGCGGGGCCTCTGGGTGCGAGGGCCACGTCGATTGCTTAATAATCTCATTCATTTTAGTCATCACAAGTTAACAATGATGCACTTACGTGTTGCTCGCAGCTACTGATGCAAAACATCATAAATATAGAAATGGTCTTACGTAAAAGAACCTCTTTGGCGAGTTCCTGCTCGTCCAGAAAATACGAGTACGTCTCTGTGTAAAGATGACACTGGTGTGAAACGAAATCAATCCTAATTCACGAACATATTCGCGCACACGCACTCACACACGCGCGCACACACACATGCTCGTCTAGAGAACGTAGTGAATAGGTGAGTGAAAGATCGATCGATTGATTGATTGAACCTTTTTTAGTTTTCGTTTCACAGGGAAAGATAACCATAGTTTGACACAAAAGCAAGACTGAAGCTTTCACAGGTCCAGTTCAGATTTGTCGTTCCGTTGTTGCCACACAAAATGTCAAGCGACATCCTTAATCCAAGCGCATTTTCACTGCACCGATTTGACTTACATGCTCATAACGGATGGCGGCATTTTCTACTGGAATTACCCACACGATGGGTTCTTTTTCTAACAGTCGCAGCTACATTTGTCAGAGCCACTAACGTTAACGGCGTCTGACCCTTCGTACCTAGTTTTTATTTCGAATATGGCAATAGACCAAGCAACAAGTATACAACTGGTATGTTGCCTCGTGGCAACATCGTCCAATAAGGTGTTAAAGAAACTACTCCGACGATACAGTACTATAGTACACATTACACAATATTATCAACGTAATAATGGTCAGATAAAAATGCCGCTCTAATCAATTGCGTTATATAAATTATTTGTAAGACATTCCTTGTCAAATAAGAACGCAATGCAATTGTTAGAATAGTGTTCGTAGTTGTTAAAGGGAATAAAAACATATATGGCTTGAATTCATATTATATTACATCCTGCTATCTGTTTCCATGTCCGCCAAGTCAAAGTAAAAAAATCAATGAATTAGAAATTCCACATTCTATATTGTGCATCCGGACATTTTCGATTATGCATATTTTTAGCGCGCTTTTCGGGATGCCGAGATGTGACGTCACATATGACCCATACTCGCATCAGGCCGACCCCTTTCATGCATTCAGAGCATGTTTACAAGGATAGCTTTCGGGTCGAAACGAGCGTCAAAACGAGTTATTGTGCGATATTCCGACGTAATACAAACACTATTCATCATAGAGGAACAAACAGTTATCTTACGGTTCCACATGAATCAAATTTTATTCAAAACAATGAATGCGAATGGGCCTACAAGTCGACTAGGTTTCGCCGAGCTTGGGCTCGTTTTTAGAATAATTATATCGGACGCAACCAACGGGAGAAAATCTACACCAATAAACATACATAACAAACATATATTGTATCCAGCTACAGAAAGTAACGTGTATAATCTTATAATATCACTAGAATATCGATGTATGAAGGAAGAATTGTACAATTTATCTTAACAACTTAAACCAGTCAGCGAAGTTCTGCAGTCCTGCTAGCTCAGTTGGTAAAAGCGTTGGTTCCTTGGCATTAATTTTGTAATCGGGCAACGCCGGTTCAATCCCGACACAAAAATATTGGTTTTCTTTACACTTTTTTGTTTATGTTTTCACGAAGTAGTATAAACCAAATCATTGTTATACTATGATGCACTGTTTGTAAATATTTTAAAACTTTTGTAGTAGTTATTTATTCGCCACAAAAATATGGGAATTATATAACGATGTTTCTAAATTTTATTTATCCAAACAAATATAATGTAATGGATATATAATTTATTAATTGTATGTATATATATTGTACGGTATATATTGTAATTATATATGTGAAAACAAATGGTGATCTGTCTGGATAAATAAAATTGAGAAACATCGTTATATATAATTACCATATTTTCATGTTTGTAGCGAATAAATAATAACTACAAAACTATTTATAAACAGTGCATCATAGTATACAAAATGATTTGATTGATATACTTTGTGAAAACATAAACAAAAAAAGTGTAAAGAAAATCAATGGTTTGGTGTCGGGATTGAACCGGCGTCGCCCGATTACAAAATAAATCGCAAAGAACCAACGCCTTTACAAACTCAGCTAGCAGGACTGAAAGAAATTCGCTGACTGATTTTAGTTATTATGACAAATTGTACAACTCCTTCATACATCGATATTCTAGTGATATTATGAGATCATACACGTTACTTTCTGTAGCTGGATACGATATATGTTTGTTTTGTATGTGTATTGGTGTACATTATCTCCCGTTTGTTGCTTTCAATATAATTATTCTGAAAACGAGCCCAAGCTCGGCGATACCTAGTCGAATTGTAGGCTCATTCGCATTCATTGTTTTGAATAAAATTGAATTCATGTGGAACCGTAAGATAACTGCTTCCTCCTCTGTGATGACTAGTGTTTGTATTACATCGGAATATTGCACAATAACTCATTCTCACGCTCGTTTCGACCCAAAAACTATCCTTGTAAACATGCTCTGAATGCATGGAAAGGGTCGGCCTGCTACGAGTGTGGGTCATATGTGACGTTACGATACCACGTGATCGCCTAGCTCATTAATTTTTTATTTTCCGCGGGAATCGCTACACAGACGGGTTTAAAATCGAAGTTATGCTACAAATGTATTTTGTAATGTTCTCGAATGTTACACACAATGTTAAACTTTGTGTGTACATGGAGAACGGATTTTAGCTAATGCCTTGTTTTTATTTCCTTTAAGCTGCTGGAACCCAGGCCCTACGTTCTGGCTTAGTCAGTATTGACTGTGAACACGTATCGTAATCACCTACATTAATATTATGACGGACGTATGCCTGCCGAACCAATTAGAATGTTTAGTCTTTAATAATAAAAACAATAATACTTACAATTATATATATATATCTGTGTGTGTATATATATAATATTATTGATGATGATCTAATAGTAAGTAAATTTACAAAGCACCGTAACTCTAGACACGTCCATTCAGATGTGCATGATGAAAATAAGTGTTGGACCTAATTCCATCTTAATCCGTCAAATTTATTTCGATTATTTCCGACGGCAACTATAAAACCAACAGCGAGGTGATCATTTTATTGTTATTGCCTTGTCCATACGCCGTCTCTCGTTGCCTTGACGTAATGGCCTACGTGAGCGTTAATGCACCTCGGGGATCGCGACCAGCATCGATCTGTAACAACACCCGGCACTCTTCTCCGCCCCGACACATACGTACCTTCCAGCTCTAGAGATACACGGGGATCGCCTAAAGAGGTCCACTAGGACGGTCTAGAGAGATACACGCGGTCGGTCTAGAGATATACACGGGGTCGGTCTAAAGAGGTCCACTGCGACGGTCTAGAGAGATACACGGGGTCGGTCTAGAGTATAAAATACACGGGGACGGTCTGGAGAGGTTCACTGGGACGGTCTAGAGAGATACACGGGGTCGGTCTAGAGAGGTTCAGTGGGACAATCTAGAGAGATACACGGAGTCGGCCTAGAGAGGTTCAGTGGAACAGACTGGAGAGGTTAACGGGTTCGGACAAGAGGGCTTCAAGGGGACGGTCTTGTGATGTTCAAGCGGACGGTCCTCGCATCGCGGTTACTGTTCACCTCCTGTTGTTCCCTAACGTACCATCGCAACACAGCTGCCGCGAAAGGTCCACCATCGAACCCGTCTACCCATAACAAGCCATTCGTACCGACTCTCTCTGAAACGAACCTTCTAAAACAATAACATGATTGTTGTTAATAAGATGTCAGCGCTCGCCCCCAGAATGGAGAGCGACAGCTGCTGTCAAGTCACCGAAGAAACCTACATCGAAGAAATATTCTTCTCACACTGCAGCGCATTATTGTGTTGCAACTATTTACACCCCCTCTTGATTAGATGATTGACGCCACGTCAGTCGTAGTCATAAACTACATGGTCCGCCTCGTGTATCTTTGTCGTCGTCCCCCGCCGTAACACTCCTCTCATGTTCCACGCTCCAGTGTCTGACTCCCCGGGCGAGAGATACCACCTACCGACACTGGGTGTCCGACTCCACTCGTCGCTCAGCCGTATCAACTCTGTGCTGAAGAATCTGCTGCCACCCAGGTGATCACATTCACGACATAACATGACAGCTACTGCATAATAAGCAATGCAGAAAGGTCCACCAACAATCATTTAACCTCATATTTGAATGTCTTGCTTTTGCCGATGATGTTGCTTGGGAAATGTGTGGATAAGCCACGATACATGTATGTTCGCTATTATGCGTTTAGCTAAGTAGAGCGGAACAAATCGAATTCAATTATACAAAGAGAAAACAGTTTCGCAAAAAAGAAAAAGGTGTTATACATTCCGACATAAATTATATTGAAATGTATAAAGTAAACTAAGCCGTCCCTCGGTATATGATAGCATGTGGCATCGCATACGTGCCGTGCGCACCAAAGCTGGTGTTCGATTACGATTGTAATCGATTACACTCACAGTTGTAATTGACTTTTTCTAAGACAGTGTATTCGTAATCGTGTAATCAGACTCGATTACACCTAATATATTTTTTCAAACAATAATTAAACATATAATATTTCTGATTCATGTTTGTATACATACATATAAATATATGCAACCATTCATGATTAGAAGTGTGTAATCGTAATCGACTTTTCCTAAGGCAGTGTAATCATAATCATGAGTGTGTAATCGACCCCAGCTCTGGTGCGCACGACCATAATTATTATCTATGCGTATGAAATTTCATACTGCCCGTGTGAGCTGAACCTTAAAAAGCAAGTCTCATATCACGTGTTCATGCATAGGTGTTGCATTTGAAACTCCACACTAGATACACTGCTTCAAAGGTGTCAGACTTAATCAGTTGAGTCTGGCTTTGACTCCGATACTGATACAGTTGTGGAAAAGAAACCTGTAAGCTGAGAGCGAGGTACGATCATTAGATCGACTTTGGTTCGGGAAGTGTCTGGCTGTCGGCGATCGGTGGTTTCGTTGTCTACAAGGTCACGGGCAATAATGTGTCCCAAGGTTCCTATACAAAGTGATCACGTGACACAGTAAAGGCAACACGGACGCACACCAAGGGGGAGTAAAATTTTTATTCCCATTGCCTACAACCATCAAACAATACTGTACAAATGACGTGTATCATCAAACATAACATACTTGCAAACTACAGATGAACCTGAACACAACTGTTTCTTTTCGCCCTGTCTCCGCTACATCTCGTATTGCGATATCGCGCCCGTCGTTGACCGCCGTTATGACAACGAGTACATCTCTACAATGTGTAAACTATTAGAGGTGTCGATTTGATTTGGGGCCCATACACGATGCTTCCTATTCTGGTACTTATTACGTTACTGCAGTTTGTGAGAACATATAGTCATCTTGTGTGTTACCTTTTCGACTCGTTATTACACAATCGGACATCGGCATGACGTAAGCACGACCACGCGTATTAGACACAAGTCGTTGTGGACTCTTGACCAAGCAAATGGCCACCTTATTGCAATATAATCTGGAGTGTTGGCGGCAATATTGTGAACACTAAATCAAAGCGACACTTCGTCATTTAGATCGAGCCTTCCCGGACTTCTGCACTGAGCATGTGACGACCCCACGTCTAGACGTCGCCAGCCAACGTCTTGAGCTAGAGTAACTCCCGTATAGGCAGAGGTGGCTAACGTAAACCTCCCTATTAAAACACCCCTGTACCGAGATGAATTAAACAACCTTTCACATACCTGTCTCGTTTCACTGTTCCCCGCGTTGAGCAAACATAATGCTTGGCACGAGTCGGCGGGAGAGGACGCTACTGTGACAGGGGGTGTGACGTCACACAAGGACGACATTCGAACCGGTGTTTGTATGACAACTGCTGAATGTTTCGGTTCTGATATTGCCATAATATATGGTATCATAACACGTGCGTGGCTGAACTGCACCAGGTGACTGAAGACCAACTTGGTGCTGTTAACGGACAATTACTATGATTTTTTCTCGCGAGATGAGTTTTTATGTTTCTATTGATTTGTGATTGTGACGTCAAGCGTCACTAGAGCCGTTCCACAGAGCATCTCTCTACGCCGATAAGTACATAACAATCGACCTCGAGAGATGACGCGTGTCCTCATCCACGGCCTGGAAACAACGCCATCTTCCTTGCAACCATTTTACCTTCAGTTTTAAATTACACCAACAAGTTGTTTCCAAATGTGAATTTTAGACATCCTTTAGGTTTAAAATTAATTAAACCAACGACAGCATGCCAACTGAATTTGCAAAATGAAGCGCAGCCTAGTTTGCTCTCATTCAAAACTGCTGTAGTTGCGTGGATAAAGGTTTGAAACCGTACATTGTATTATAATCCGTCATGTTTGAATGTCTAGGGAGTCGGTATTACACTCGCACCGACAGTGGCGGCTAAACGGTTACATTGCAGGTGGCTCACTACTCCCGGTGCACCATTCAGATGGCTCAATACTTCCGGTGCACCATTCAGATGGCTAAATACTTCCGGTGAACCTTTCAGAAACACCGCCGTAACGAAGCAGCCGTCACGTCGGATCAAGTCACCAGCATCACTTGACCGGACAAACACAAGACGCACTTAACTAGGGCAGGTCATCAGACACGTCCTATTATTACACGAGTATTTGTAGGCTTTATACGCAATTACAGACAGCCTCTGTAATCGCTCCGTCATCAGACAGGTCGTCGACTGGGACACCGACGACAACCGGCGAGTCTCGACTGCAACATTTTAGATTGTGGTTGTATGACAGCGCGTTTTTTTGGGACCGCAACATGTCATATTATGGTTGTAGGCCTACATCATTTCCAACAACTGTTCGCCTTTCCTCAGTATGCACATGTACTTGGTTGCTCTCCCACAATGCAACACGCCTGAACTCTGTATGTGCGCAAAGGATTGTGGGCTACCTACTCAAAGTGAGGCTGCTCGGTCGGGATGGGAGACCTTCCACAACACGGAAGGGACTGGCCAGAACTAGAGCGAGCCGCTCCATCCCCGGGCGGAAGAAGACAGGGAAATTAATAAAACATATTTAGCCTTCAAGTTATTTATCTTTACATGTTCTACATAATTCAATCTAACACAGCTCCCGTTTTGTACAATAAAATCGGCAGACGGAACAGATAATTGATCACACACACGATTCGGACGTATCGACACGATGTTCGACAACATTTACACATATATATAACTAAATTCGTCACAGTTCCTACTCATTCCACAGAAGTTGCGTTGTGGCCTGCACAACCGACCGCACCATATTTGATGGCGTAATTGCCGATGCATCTGTGTAACGACATTGACACACACAACCATACGTCTCTTAAATGTTCTCAATAATCGTAATTTCTTCGACACAATGGATTTCGGGAGGACAAACCACGTGACCTCAATGCGGCCCACTACAAGTTCCTCTTAGTTCATTTTGCACATCGCAAATAATTAATATTCACATTCGAAGTACATGAACAAGTTTTAAGTAGGCAGAGGTTCACAACATTGCAATATGACTTTGGGAAGTTCGGTGTTTTACTGAATTCCGAGTGTACCACGTCAACAATAATTTATTAGTTTGTCCGAAGATTGTTTATATAAAAACTAAATAACACAATTGCTATATCGTGCTAGCTTGTCACAGTAGAGAGTACTTGTTTTTCACGAAATTACTGTGAAACGAGACAAGTGAAACACTAGGAGCTTTATGTGACGCTACATGATGAGGTCAAGATATGGGTCGAAGTCGAAGCCTAAAGGGAACGTTGTGAGCAAATGACAGTGCACTATTTACAGTTTGAGGCCACACGACAATCAAACATAGGTTAGTAAAAATGCTTATAACCAATCACCCATTATTAATAATAACACAATATGATAACAACAATTACCCTGATGACCTTCGACATAACAAACAATCGGCTGCAATACCAAGCCCACGAAGGTCGGGCTAGTAAAAACGTAGTTCAAGGCCGTGACCTCGCGAAGGCAAGAAAACTAGCTGCCCAGTGTGAGAGCTTCCGGTTCCAAATTCTACGTCACAAACTTAATCTCACTAATGATTACGTCACGCATATAGTGCCTATACCATGAAAAGCAAGATATAAATGTACACTGAATTTTCTGGAGACAATTTAGAAATAAGTAAACTTTTTTAGGATGCGATTCCATTAATGTTACGACCTATTACTTTCTGCATTTATTGCCTCTTCGACTGAAAAAGTTTCTGCTTAATAAAGGGGAAGTACAACCATTTTCATTGGTTGACTGAACAAGTGTTTTGTAGGAGATTGTGACACTGATTTTGTAGTATTTATAGTATCCTTGTTTGTTAAACACAATAGTCATACCAAATGTGTTATTATGGTGATCTTAAAATTAAAAACAAATTTTACCAAAATGACATTTATTTAGACAGCTTTGCCACTATTATTAACACACTTTTAAATCTTCTATAACAGTAAAGATTAACAACACGTTAAGTACAACACTGCTCGTTTAGATGAAGGACATTCTGGGGCTACTTTGGGGTAGAATAATTCAGAGAAAACTTTGACATTTAACTAAATAATTACACAGAACTCACATATACCTATGTACTTAGGAGTGGAGTAAAGGTTGAAAGGAAAGCTGCCTTGTTCAGATCATTTTAAAGCATGGTTTTCATAGCTCATTTGTAATCCACCTAAATATGTATCACAGAGCAGAAAGTAAGGAAACTGTACAAAGCATAAATGAGATTCCACCTTGCCAATTTGAGCAGATTTCTTAATTGTTTTCAGAAAGTTCATCCAACATAAATATCTTGCCAATGTTGTGAAAGAGTTCAGCCATGGACATGAAACGTAGTCTATCCAAACATCTTCGTGAAGCATTGGACAATAAACTGCTAAATCGGCTGTAGCTTTGGTTAAAAGATGTTCACCAATTTTTAATATTAATTTGAGGTGGCATTAATAGTTATTTTTCATATTTTTAAAACTAAACTTATTTTGACTGAGCACTATTTACAATGTGGATGAGATGATTAAATGATAAAACATCCAGCTAGTGTGTACACGTTATATATAAACCATCTCATTTGTGCATGTGTGTACGTACACAGCCTCCCGTTTCTATGTACACCTGTGTACACCTATGTATGTGCTGATGCGCAGTGTTGTACACCTGTGTGATACTTGTACAATGCACATGATCTTATGGTTTTGAAAATGTCTTACAGCAAGAAAACATCTTTTATCTTTATAGACATATAATATAGGTATTTTTACTGTGTGTGTATATATATATATATATAAATATATATATATTTACGCATACATACATATACACACTGTACCAATATTTGCTATTATAACAAGTTCTGACGATAACATCGTTATAAAATCATGCACATTGTAAATATCCTCTACAGGTATGCAGTATGTATATTTGTATAGTTGTTAGTACATCTTACGCAGATGTTCAGTCCAACTCCCAAACATACTTTTGGGTACTAAAATGTCAAACACTAAGTGGCACCACCAGTGTGCCGAATGTAATATTGCAAGGGTAGAGCAGAATGTAAGGTGAGCGGAGCTGCCCGGAGCAGCCGTATGTTGGCTAATTGAGCAATTGAGCGTGCTCCATAGACGACTCTGTCACAACCTTTAAAGTGGAGGGAGACGGTGGCACCAGCCATTTCACTTTCACTTTTACAAACTCAACAAATTTGTGGACTTCGCCACCAATAAATGCGTAGACTTCAGTAACAAACCATCTGGCGAGACACTGAATGCCGGGAGTAAGGCACAGGGGACGTCATACTGAGATATTACACTGAGATGTCATGTTAAGATATCTCGCTGAGACGTTATATTGAGATGTCACCCTGAGATGTCACCCTGAGATGTCACACTGTGATGTTACATTCGAATGTCATATGGAGGGGATACATCATGTAAAGGCGTCACACAGAGATATCCGTGAGGATGTCACACCAAATGCACCTGTTCTCTACTGTCACACGAACTGAGATCCCATCAATGTAAGAGTTATAATAACATTAAGACCTACATTAAAACATGTACAACCGTCTACAAAATTGTCCCTATCTCCCGTCCATGCAGCATGACATGCTGAAGGAGTAATACACTCAGTCCGCCCTCCTTCCTATGGTATGCACCCCTTTGGGTGGTCTACTCTCTAACACTGCCGCTGCAAATACATCCATTGACGCTAATGCATTGTTCTCATCAGCTCATATTCAACACAGTCCGATGATCTGCTCGTCAAGCACATATCCCAGGATGCAGTTCAGTCAGGTCGATCACAACCAGTACAGCGCGACGTAGACACAACATTGCATCACACAATGTGGCGATGTTCTTGCTCAGTTGCCGTGCACCAAAAACGTGCATCCGCTTCATCGACGGGGTGGCGCATCCCATCATGCAACACCGTTTGCAATCAATAACTTAACACAGCCGCTATCCGCCACCGCAGAAACTAAACATAAGTCACCTGAGAGACTGTGACAGGCCTGCTCTCCGCCTGACTAGAGCTACCACCTACTTGGTGTCGTCAATGTCAAAATACTCGCTTAATAGCGGCGGTAACGATCCCTTCTCCACCTTGAGCGAGAACAGGATGTCTGAGTGTTCGATGCTCAGTGTCCGCAGTTCTGTTAGCTTCATGAGCAGTTTTGCGAGGAAGTTGCTCCCTTTAGGGCGGCGGTGTTGCTCGTATTCCCGCAGACACGCGACATACTTCTCCTGGGCCAGCTCCACCCTCGCCGCGTCACCCAGACAGGGGCGCTCTGCAACAACAACAAACCATCGTTAGATACACACGCAGACTAGGGCACCCTGAAACAACAACGACAACAACCATCATTAGACCTACACCCAAAACACATTGGAGTATAATTTTGACAATTTAACTTGCACAGTATTGCTTAAATGTAGATCAAAATGGCTGACTATTTTATAAAAACCTAACCTTCTGTAAATGCAATTATTAAGTTACCTAAAAAGTCAGAATAAATTAAAAAATATAACTACAAAATACAAATACATTAGAACCTCATTATTAAGGTCACCTTCGAGACTGGCCAAGTGACCTAAATAGCCAGGTGACTGTATCAAGGGAAGTAATATTCCACTGTTACAGACAACATTCTGGGACTGTCCTAGAATGACCTTAATTGTGAGGTGACCTTAATTTTGACAGTTAGGTTAATTCGATTGCACAACATCATCCTTACACTGCAACAACATACAATTACAACATACAGATATAATAAAATTATATTCTATGTACTATAACAAGGTTAGTTTACTACTGACACAAGCTGCTGTACCTGAGAAGATGCAGATTGCTGTGATAAGGGCATACTCTGCGTTATCAACACCAAGTCTGGCCATACTGGCGCAGAAGGCAAACATGCTGTCTGCATAGTCCTTCAAACCTCCCATGGCAATGTTCTCACGGCCAAAGGGAACACCATTTGCAAAGATAATCGTGTCTGATTCGAGGTCGTACCGTCGTGCACTCCGCAACAGCATCACTTCACTTGCTGATCCCTGCAATAACAGGAGCATTCATTATTTTGAATGGATATTCTCACGTTTTTATATACACAGAAAACATGAACACCTCTGTTTCATACCAATGGTTGTTTTTAAGTATACCTGGTACTTATTTATTTGCACATCAAATGTTGCAAATACATAAATATAAGTTGTTTCTACTGCACGCATGCATGCGCACACACATTACACGCAAGTATGACATATGTTACCCCACACATGTCGTTCTTGGGGGACAACAACCTGTCAGAGAAATTGACCACCATTATCCGGGAACATGGAGTGGGGGACGTACCACAAACCTTACAACCCCACAAGATCCATTGTCCATTGTAGTGAACCCCAAGGACAAAACTCCCAAGAACAACTGGGAGGATAATGTCTGGGATAATATATGAGATAGGATGTCCGGACTGTCATCAGACCTATGTAGTTGAAACCAGCAGAGCACTAGGAGCCTGATTCAAAGAACACAGAAACACCAGGGGCCCACTAACAGCAGAAGGTAAACACAGAGTGAATGAGGGCCACAACATCTCGGCTAAAGACACAAAGGTACTCTCTAGAGAAAACAACTTCTGGAGAAGGAAAATCAGTGAGTCGATTGAAATTAGAGAGAGGCGACAAGAAATCAACAGAGATTCCGGATACAACCTTCCTGCAATCTTCCTGGAAGTGTTGTCATGTGACAGTTACCAACATAGTCACATGACGACCGAGAGTGGTGCAGACCAACACTGATGAAGACAATGTGAAGACGTCGAAAGCTCCATTCAGAGCAACATAGGACTCGCAAAGGTAACTTGTCATATTTTCAAATCTATGAATGTAACCGAGTCCGAAAGCAATTTATATGCTAATACTTAAAAACTCTTATCTTATATTAAGTTTGTCGTATAGATTCACCTAATTTTCACCAACATCTTTCAATGTCGCCTTTGCACTATTAGAGCATGTGCACCATGGTGCATGTGTTTACCAGTACTGCTAAAAACATTATTTCCTAGAGCCGATCAGGGAAATTGCATGAATGACTACTTTGATAGTGCATTTAATGCAATACGATATCCAGTCAATAACGGCAGGAAATGGCCACGAGTTTATAACATGGCAGACCGCACAGGACATTATATCTCAGCTCTACAATAGCATTATTTTGTTTCTTTCCTATAGGTGCATTGTGGGACAAACTAAAAATACTATAAATCATTCAAAAACGACAATGATAAAAACAATTAATTATTACTTTTATTTTAAAGATACTAACTCTGTTTTTATTATTATGTGTTAAAGTATAGACTAAAATTATTTAGTCTAATATCGCGACTGTACAAATGCATTTTAACAAACCACATTGTCTAATATATTTTGACCTTTAGGAAACTTATGCATAAAACACTACATCCATGTTGCGTTTATTCAATACTTTTGATTTTAACAAGAACCATTTGCAAAGTAGTGCATTTTGATATTTAAATAAATCCAAATGAAAGGCAGACTTGTGAAATTAGCAGTTTCAATGAAGGTGGCAATTCCATTAAGAGCTATTTATGTTTCCTTTACAATCTAAATGACTGTTTCCGATCACCTGGATTAGCAGCAATTCTTTATTCTCAGTGACTGCTCAAAAACTGATCATTGTTCATTCAAATCTGGCACTGACTTGCATCACCACATTAAAAAAAATCAGAATTTAAGAATTCAGCTATGTTGAAAACTGAATGTAATTTTGGGCAGATTTTTTTCATTTCTCATAATGTAGAAATATCTTGCTATTCAACTACACCAAGTATTGTTGCTACAAAATACACTATAAGTGTATGTAATAGAAATTAGTTGGTGTACGTAATAGAGACTTGTTGGTGTATGTAATAGAGACTAGTTGGTGTACATAATAGAGACTAGCTGGTGTACGTAACAGAAACTAGCTGGTGTACATGATAGAGACTAGTTGGTGTACGTAACAGAGACTAGCTGACATACGTAATAGAGACTAGCTGGTGTACATGATAGAGACTAGTAGGTGTATGTAATAGAGACTAGCTGGCATACGTAATAGAGACTAGTTGGTGTACGTAACAGAGACTAGCTGACATACGTAATAGAGACTAGTTGGTGTATGTAATAGAGACTAGCTGGTGTACATGATAGAGACTAGTTGGTGTACGTTATAGAGACTACCTGGTGTACGTAATAGAGACTATTTGGTGTACATAATACAGACTAGTTGGTGTACGCAATAGAGATTAGCTGGCGTACGTGATAGAGACTAGATGGTGTACATAATAGAGACTAACTGGTGTACATGATAGAGACTAGTTGGTGTACGTAACAGAGACTAGTTGGTGTACATAAATGAGTCTAACATGTGTACATTATAGAGACTAATTGGTGTATGTAATAGAGATTAGTTGGTGTACCTAATAGAGATTAGCTAGCATACGTGATAAAGACTAGTTGGTGTATGTAATAGAGACTAGCTGGTGTACATGATAGAGACTAGTTGGTGTACGTAATAGAGACTAACTGGTGTACATGATAGAGACTAGTTGGTGTACGTAATAGAGACTAGCTGCCATATGTAATAGACTAGCTGGTGTACGTAATAGAGACTAGTTGGTGTACGTAATAGAGACTAGCTGGTGTACGTAATAGAGACTAGCTGATGTATGTAATAGAGACTAGCTGGTGTACGTAATAGAGACTAGTTGGTGTATGTAATAGAGACTAGGTGGCATACGTAATACAATAATAATCGCAGGTATACGTAAGAGAGACTTGCCTTGAGCAGTACGATCTGGTCCTCGCGGTCAAGGTCAGAGAACCCTGGCAGACACTTGGCAAACTCGACAACGAGCTGCGTCACTAATACTGTCATCTCGGCCATGTGTTTGTAGATCCGATCTGACACATCCTTCGGGCGTCCCGTTTCACTGATCTTTACCTCCTTCATGGGAGAGAGAGATGGGACGAATACAGGGAATAGCAGAATAACAACAAAATAAGGATATCAATCGTATAGTTCCAAAACAACTGGCAGTCCAAGTCCGTAACTTTTGGTTGCTTTCAGTTTCTTGTCCAGAACAAATCACAAACAGTATAATATTATATGTTTCAAAGCCACAAACTACAAATGTGAAGACATTTTATGATCCTGAAACCAACATCCTGGCCTAGCCAAAACATGTTTTGGTACGTCCAAATCTATGTACAGGTGTAGATCATTAATGTAAAAATCTTACCAACTGAACACACACAAATAATGGTAATGAGTCATTCCATTCCTGATACCATCTATAACCACTTGTTATATTTTAACTGTGGAATAGAGTCGCCACAAACTGTCATGGTAGGAATTTATCCAAATGGAGTCACCATCTGACCTCTCCAGTCCAAGATCACAAACACGTCGGTGTGTCCGTCACACCCACACCCGAGTTAGTGTTTTCATTCTGTTCCACTTACCGACACCCGTTTCACGTCTTCCTCGCTTGGCAGTTCAAACTCATCCTGGTACAATACGATTTTCTCCAGTAGTTCCTGGTGGCTACTGCACAGTGCCTCGAGGGGGTCAGTGGTCAACGGTGGTGAACTGACCTCGGCCTTGACCAGACTATCGATGGTGTCAGCGGTCATGTCCGACTGGTCAGCGGCAGCCGAGTTACTTCGCTGGACTTTCTGTCTCGCCTTGCGTCGTGCGTCCCGTGCCTTGCACTGGTCGTCTGAGAGAAGACCTGCACATAAGGACACTTGTTAAGCACACATGTACGCAGTAGAAAGGTGTTGCAACGAGGGAGGTCTGGGCACTGTGAAACTAACATTCCTCATAAGCCCTATTTTGATCTTTAAGTCCCAATAAGATCAATTTAGCTCCTGATCTTGTACACTGAAAACGGTCAACACGAGGACATGCCGCTGGGAAACTTCGGCTGGTGCCTCACAGAAATAGTGCCCTTGATAATACACGGGTAGCTTTATGCATTTTGCAAAACACCTTGGATTTAATAATGGATTTAATAACTGATTGTGATACCTTAGAGAAATAGTCCCCACGTATCATATCAGGCCCAGTTGCCGAGACCCTTGTACCCATAGTACTTTCACAAATGTCTAGTCTTGCCTTTATTCTCCAGTACTTAGCCCAAGTTACCCTCCCCATCCCGGTATTGCGCATTGATAGCATTCCATCTCTAGAGCACTACATTTTGTTTCAAAATGTTTGTACATGAGATATTAAAATCTATATTTTTAGAATTGAACTATATATCGACAAATAAATCAGCAAGGTGAACATTTAGTTAAATCCTATTATTAATATAAATCTTTTTTCCCCCAAAATAAATTTGCAAATTTAAATTGAAGCTGCCCGTTGAGTTGAGTTGAGTCTGCGACTTACATTCCTCTTTCATGCCGGCCTCGCGGCAGCGTTTGAGTCGACACGCTTGACACCGCCGGCGCATCCACATGTCCATCTCACAATTGCCCCCGTACCTACACACATACTCTGCCCCCCGCGTGATACTGCGACGGAAAAACCCTGAAACACACAGGTCAGGGGGGTAAATAAGAAGTTTGAGCACATCAAATACATGTCTTTATAGAGGTCATGGTATATTATACAAGTCACAGTATGTCATAGAGGTAATGGTGCATGGTTGGCACAGTTGGAGATGGTGCATGATTGGCATGGTTGGAGATGGTGCATGGTTGGCACGGTTGGGGATGGTGCATGGTTGGCACAGTTGGAGATGGTGCATGTTTGGCACGGTTGGAGATGGTGCATGGTTGGCACGGTTGGAGATGGTGCACGGTTGGAGATGGTGCACGGTTGGAGATGGTGCATGGTTGGCACATTTGGAGATGGTGTTTAATGGTTGGCACGGTTGGAGATGGTGCATGGTTGGCACGGTTGGAGATGGTGCAAGGTTGGCATGGTTGGAGATGGTGCATAGTTGGCACGGTTGAAGACGGTGCATGGTTGGCACAGTTGAAGATGGTGCATGGTTGGCACGGTTGGAGTGGGATCATTATAAGGTGGAAACATAAAAAGACAAGAACTGAGTAAATACTGCAAAACAAGCAGCAATGTTAAAGGCAAATAAACACGAAAGTGATGAAACCAAGAGAAAATGTTTAACAGTGATAAGAAAACCACACAGCTAATGAGTGAAAGTGAGCAATGCATTTCTAGCTGCAACTTATACTTATTCAAAAGATGTCCTTTATTATAATAAAACTTAATTTTGACACCGTAAAATCCGGGATGGTTGCCCCGTTTATGGGTGTGTGCAAGCATTAAAATACTGAATAGCTTAAAATTATAATTAGTCCAGGTAAATAATAAAATAATAATAACGATAGGTTATAGATTAAAACATGTTTAAACTGTAGACTGTTCCTCTGTGTAAATTATTTAAAATAGATATTTACAAATTAAACTGCATTCATTAAAAGTAATATTAACTGTGTGAAATATATATAAAAAACCACTAATACCATGAATACTACAATGATAATAAATAATGAATACTATAATGATAATAAATCAGATAATATATATGTGTGTTAAAGTCAAATGTCAGTCATGTAAAACCCATTAAGTGGAGAAGAACAATGTCTTTTGTTGTTTCTTAAATTGAGGGAGATTGCCGTTGTTGCGCATGTTCATGGGAAGTTTGTTCCACAGAGTGGGGCCAGCACAAGCAAATGCACAGCGGCCAAAACGTTCTAAATTCACTCTAGGAATATGCAAGAGTAACCCACTTGCAGAGCGCAGGGAACGGCGTGGTGTATATTGGTGTAATAGTGCCACAAGGTACTCAGGCGTACCATCGTATAATGCCCTGTGTACAAGGTACTCAGGCGTACCATCGTATAATGCCCTGTGTACAAGGTACTCAGGCATACCATCGTATAATGCCCTGTGCACAAGGTACTAAGGCGTACCATCGTATAATGCCCTGTGTACAAGGTACTCAGGCGTACCATCATATAATGCCCTGTGTACAAGGTACTCAGGCGTACCATCGTATAATGCCCTGTGTACAAGGTACTCAGGCGTACCATCGTATAATGCCCTGTGTACAAGGTACTCAGGCGTACCATCGTATAATGCCCTGTGCACAAGGTACTCAGGCGTACCATCGTATAATGCCCTGTGTACAAGGTACTCAGGCGTACCATCGTATAATGCCCTGTGTACAAGGTACTCAGGCGTACCATCGTATAATGCCCTGTGTACAAGGTACTCAGGCGTACCATCGTATAATGCCCTGTGCACAAGGTACTCAGGCGTACCATCGTATAATGCCCTGTGTACAAGGTACTCAGGCATACCATCGTATAATGCCCTGTGCACAAGGTACTAAGGCGTACCATCGTATAATGCCCTGTGTACAAGGTACTCAGGCGTACCATCGTATAATGCCCTGTGTACAAGGTACTCAGGCGTACCATCGTATAATGCCCTGTGTACAAGGTACTCAGGCGTACCATCGTATAATGCCCTGTGCACAAGGTACTCAGGCGTACCATCGTATAATGCCCTGTGTACAAGGTACTCAGGCGTACCATCGTATAATGCCCTGTGTACAAGGTACTCAGGCGTACCATCGTATAATGCCCTGTGTACAAGGTACTCAGGCGTACCATCGTATAATGCCCTGTGCACAAGGTACTCAGGCGTACTATTGTATAATGCCCTGTGTACAAGGTACTCAGGCGTACCATCGTATAATGCCCTGTGTACAAGGTACTCAGGCGTACCGTACCTGTGCACAAGGACGAGTATCTTAAACTCAATACGCCTCCTAACAGGCAACCAGTGTAATTTCTGCAGTATTGTCGTCATGGACTGCCAATCGCCCTGCCGAATCTGCACAACCATTTGAGCCGCAGACCGCTGAACCATTTTAAGACAGTGTAGGTGACGATCGTTTATTCCGAAAAGCATCGCATTACCATAGTCAAGTCGCGGTGTCACCAGTCCGTCCTTGGACCAGACTCTTACATGCACTGGTGGTAACAGAATCTCGTATCTTTGCAATTTGTGACAGGTGATAACAGGCGTTGCAACATACATTCGCTACTTGTGACGCCATCGATAGATCAGTGTCAATGACGAATCCGAGATCTTGGATAATGGAGGAGTCAACGAACTGGCCACACATGTTGACGCGGCTTAACAATATAGGAGTGTATGGTCGGTTGGTGGGAAAGTTATATAGAGTTGAGTGTCGTCTGCATATAGGTGGTGTTCAATGTTGTGCCGTTGTAGAAGTTTGGTTAAAGGTGCGATGTACACGTTAACAAGTATCGGTCCCCGGACAGACCCTTGCGGCACTCTTGTCATTGTGGTGTTTATTTCCGACACGCCATTCTTTACCCGTACTACACATGTTCAATCACACAGATAAGATGTCAGCCAGGCAAGGACGTCGCCAGATAACCCGAATCCACGCAACCGTCGCAGCAGTATGGTATGATCGATGGTGTCGAAAGCCGCTGTAAGATCCAGCAGCACTAGGAGCACACCCCGGCGACTATCAATCGATTGTGCAACGTCGTTGTGTATACTCATGAGTGCTGTTTCCGCACTATAGTGTTCACGATACGCACTCTGGTAAATTCCGTAGATACCGTTCTCCTCCATGAAGTGTTGTAGTTGTTGGGCAACGAAGCGCTCAGTCGTCTTCGCCACAAACGTGATGTTCGAGATTGGGCAGCAGTTGGTGAGTACGATGGCGTCAGAGCCTCGTTTCTTCAATATTGGTACAACAACAGCATGCTTCATAGATGGAGGAACTACAGCAGTCGATAGCGAGGCATTGATGATGCGGCCAGGACAGGAGACAGAGCATCAATATGACGTTTCACGAGCTATGTTGGCAGTGGGTCGAGTTCACACGATTTCACAGCAGATCCCAGCACTATCTGCTTCACATCCAACGGCAACGCAGGTTCAAAGACATCTAAGTGAGCAGTCACAACTGTTGTTGTGTCATCAGCTGGCAGCGAAGACCGATTACGATATAGAGCTTCCACTTTTTCTGTGAAGCTTCACTGGAATCTGGTAGCAAGGGCTGCATGGGATACGTCTGCCACTTCGGGTAGGGTCCTGGCTGCATCTCGACCAAGAAGTGTGTTTGCGATATTATAGATGAGGCGCTTATAGCCGCCAGCTTTCTTCAGCGATTTCCGAGTTCCGTCGGTCCGTAAAAATCTGCCGATGTACCGATAGGCCTGATTTTCGCCAATGGCGTTCGGCACGACGGAGGGCTCGCTTTTCTTCAGCCAGTTCATTTGTGCGCCACGGGGTCATCGGCCTCACCGTGATGGTCCGTGACACGAGAAAGGAGTGTACGTCAACGATGGTGTGTAGACAGGTATCGTAGCCCGCGAGATGAGCTATTGGGTCCGTCTCGTCAGCATCAAGGTCAAACAATTCTACGTCTGCTGCAAAACTGCTGTTGTTGATTTGGCGGTCTGTATGTGACGGTAACGCGTGTTGTGCAGCCGATGCGGGCATTGCGTAGAGTGACGGAGAGTGTTTCGGAAGCGTGCGTGTCAACAGTGGCACGTAACACGAGCTGCAGAGTTTTGCGGAACAGAACTCCAACGCCTCCACCGCATCGAGCACCACCACGCGGCTGGTGAACGAGCGTCTAATTTTCTCTGCAAAGTTCAGAAACTGAAGCCTTGTCTTCATATGTCAACCAGGTTTCAGTTACAGCAACAATGTCCAGAGAACACTCATCAACATAATCACATACAAACAATGATTTGTTTCACAGAGATCTGGCATTAATCAGAGCAAATTTAGTCTTGCCCACGATTACGGCCGAGTCCCATTTTACTGTCGGTACTTCTATTAGATTGTTGTTATGGCGTGTGCATGGCCGATCGGTGGGTGGTCGATGTCCGATAACTGGATCGATTGTTCTTCGTTTCCAAGCGCTGCCTCGGCAGCCTCGTCTCGTTGGTAACCGGGCAGCAATACCGACACCAACTAGCGTCTTCCAAGTATTGACATTCAGGCGTGACGTACAGGAACGCAAAAGCAATTGACAGGCAGTGTACATGTGCGACGGCATGGTTACGCAACAGGATCGACTGATTAAAATATCCACTGAGCAGTCACAATAAACGATAAACAGTTTTTAAAATCAGCAAAAACACACACCTTAAATTGTACGACATGATCATGGTAGGTTGACGCACGCATGCAGTGAAGACCAGTGTCGATGTGTAATTGAAACAGGCTAAAAACTGGGATAATGTCGACAGCGACATACACATGCAGCCGGTTAGGCGCAATCACGTGACATCTTATTTGTAAGTCCATCATTCATGGCCTCCCTCGTTCTTCCGCAGTGACTATATATATCTGGACACTCTATGTTTTTAGACACCTAAAAATGTACAAAAACAGTAACTTTTTTCTATATTTTTGGACACGCGCAATGTATCTTTACGGACAGCAGAAAACTTATTTCTAGATGCCCGAATACATAAACCCATTATGTTGCCCCTACAAGCACCCACCTTTACACCCCTCACAGCTGAGGGCATTGTAGTGATACCCTGACGCCCTGTCCCCACAGATCAGACAGATCTCCTCCTCGATGCTCTTCCCTGCGACCCCCAGCCCCTTCCTCTTCTTCCCCGTGCCTGTCATCGTCGTCGTAGACTGTGGAGACAGACTGGCGCTGTTCGAATTAGGCTCGGCCATGGGCAGCCCGATTTCCATGGACTCGTTCGTGTCGACAAACAGATGGTCAAGCGATGTTCCCACCTGGTAGACATCCGGGGAACTGGGCGTGAGCCACATGATGTCCTTGCTCGACTTCGCCCCGGAGGTTGGGTACACGATTGCATTGACGTCATTGGCAGCCGAAGCATACACCATGCTGCCCTCTGGTGGTGGCGGCACAGGTTGGTGGCTGACTGCAACAGATGATAAGATCGATTTATTACCACATGTTGTTATTGCAGTAAATACAATGAAACATTGGAGTGTGTTATGTCAGGTCATATACGCACATATCCATACCAATACACTCACAAATGACACAGATGGCGTAGGCAGGTTTTACTAGTTTGTATACAGTGTGGTTAGAATTGTGTGGTCACGTGAGGTGTAATTCACTGAGGATGGTCACTGCCAGGTGCTTGTCATCCTCAGTGGTTCTATTATCGAACAAATTGAGACGGGACCGACATTAACATGATCTCCACATCATGAGGAATACACGGTTCAGAATGTTGAGAGTAAGGACTTTTGATCAAATGTATCATGCCCAGTCCTGGTTTTAAACTCAGAACTCAGTAAGCTAACCACTATACTACCTCACAGCATAGAAGAAATGGCAAGGTCTTGTATAGTGTGGTATAGTCACTAGTGTGGTATCCACTCCTTGGGACTGCTCAAGGCACACTGTACTTCACCCTATGGCAGATCTGTTCATTCTAACAAAAACTTGCAGAAATACCCTCATCCATAATGTTTTCCTATTCCCCCACAAACCAGGCCCTACAGCTGTCACATTCCCCCACAAACCAGGCCCTACAGCTGTCACATTCCCCCACAAACCAGGCCCTACAGCTGTCACATTCCCACACAAACCAGGTCCTACAGCTGTCACATTCCCACACAAACCAGGGCCAGGCTGTCACATTCCCCCACAAACCAGGCCCAGGCTGTCACATTCCCCCACAAACCAGGCCCAGGCTGTCATATTCCCCCACAAACCAGGCCCTACAGCTGTCACATTCCCCCACAAACCAGGCCCTACAGCTGTCACATTCACCCACAAACCAGGCCCAGGCTGTCAACCTTCATATGTCACAGCAGGAACGGATATATTAGTCTCATAAACAGTCTGATTTGTCATCATAAAGATATATATATCTACCGGAACCGCAGATATTTAATGGAAGTCTTGGATACTGGCCAGAAACTTTTGTTGACAGTTTCACATCCATCATAAAATGAAACAGGATGGAGTGGCTTTGAAGCTGTCAACCTGTCATCAGCCTGTGGTTGAAAACTAAATCGGTCTCTGCTCAACAGTCTCTGCTCAACGGCTGTCTCTGTACCACACAAAAGAATAACTTATGGATGATAAATGACTCTAGTAGCATACTTCAATGCCTGCCAACCCTGTTTTAGCTCATTCTCACAACACAGTTGTAATAGGCATACATAACAACATAAAGGCACAGGGTAGTTCTTATGTACAGTATTCCAATCTCAGGACCATTTGACACCTTTTACACTTCACCTCCCTGACAGAGCCTTTTCATTCCAACACAAACTTGGCTTCTCTGATAAGAATTAAATTCAAGCACACTTTGCCAACATGATTACAGTATTGTGATAACAAATGATATATAACAGCAAAATAAAATAAAATTGTAGAATTAAAATGTAAACAATAAAATGTATGCTGATTAAATCAGGTTACACAGATAAATACAAAACTCCTAATAAGCCAGATGCTTCCCTGTCGACTTGCCATGTGGCATTTTTCTGTTTGGGATAATTTTGTTAAATCTGGTTAAAATGTAAGTTGATTTGAAATGTAAACCATTAGATGTCCAGCACCTGACAATAACTGCTCCTCCAAGAGGCCACACTGGACAAGACTGAAGTTATTATGTCATGTAACAACGGGCTGACAAAGTGTTGTTGCTTGGCTTCTTCAAACCAATCCATAACAAAAATTGAGACAGATTCAGTTGCCGTGAAAGCTGGTCTGGAACTGTGGCACACCTACATCACCTGGTCACTGACGGGTGACCCGGTCATAGACAGCTGAGCACTTGTCATTTACAAGTAACCACAATATATCACAACTACACAAAATCAATGGAGCGGAACACCAGCCCAAAGTGTAGGCTGCAGTAAAGATCAAGAATGTCCACAAACAGAAGCAGTAACGAAACAGGTTGAAGAACAGGAGTATTTCAATAAAACAGGCAAAAATGTAGCGGTCTCAATGAAAGATGCCAAAGTGCAGCAGTATTTTAATGAAAGAGGCCAAAGTGCAGCAGTGTTTTAATGAAAGAGGCCAAAGTGCAGCAGTATTTCAGTCTAGGAGTGCCGAGTGTCTTATGGACAAACAATATTCTGTATCAAACACATGTACAAACACATGTACAAACACATGTAAACCAGATACAGAGGACATCAATCAACAATGATTGAACGGATATTTCACCTTTTTACACCAGAAAGTCTTTCTGAAACATATTAGTCACATTAATACACATTTGAATGTAACACGTGATGACCACAGGATGCAGCGTCATGTCACCTTCCCTCCCACCGACTACCACCCCCCGCAGCAGAGAGGGGGTGATACTGAGGCAATGGGGAAGGGTGGAACTAACATTTTCCAAGGTGTAAATTTAATGACAACATATTGACTGATTATGGAGATACCAAGAGAAATATATTCCTCGCAATGAAATACGGACGAAGAATTAGGGAGACATAGTGATCTGGGCAAACAGGTTGGGTAAGTAATCATTCTGATGGCTGATGATGACAGGTGAATGGGACAAGATGTCTACTCATCCTACTAATGCTAACAGGGTATGTTTGAAAATAAAATAAAATGGTCTGAAAAGTGGAAAATTTTGGGAAATATAATTGCCTTCACACAGGACATGGGAACAAAGATGTAGAATATACAATGGGGGGTACTGTACTAAGTACTCCTGTAAAAGAAAAGGACTTAGGGTTAACCATTAGTGCTGATATGAAGGTTTTAGAGCAGACCTGTGCAGAATTACAGCTTCAAAGAGAAATAAAATCCTTGGATTAATTTGGCAAAACATAGCGTATAATGAAAAAGAACTAATAATACCGCTGTACAAAGGCCTCATTTAGAATATTGTATACAAGCGTGGAGGCCATATCGCAGGAAGGATATAGATATGCTAGAAAGAGTAGAGAGGAGAGCGACTAAAATGATACCAAAACTGAGGGATCTTAGTTACGAAATACGCCTAAAAGGCATGTGCACGTGCGTGTGTGCATCCATGCACATACATGCATGGTGTATGTCTGACCTGTATGTGTACAAGTGTATGCGTGTATGTATGTGTATGTGCCTGTACACGTGTGCATTTATGTGCAAATCAAGTAAAAGAGAACCCTAAAATACACCAAAACAACTAGATGAGCTCCTCTAAAGAGGCATTCAAAGTCAGACAAATAGGCCAACAATCTTGGCCTGATCACACTGGGTATACATACACACACATAGCCTACTTAAGCAAAGGCAGTGAGTGATGTGAGGAGACAGCACTGGGTCAGCGACTGCTGAGTCTATGCACACTCACAACCCGTGTAGCCGCCCACGCGCAACTTGTTGATAATAAAGATGAATCTATTTTTTTCAAATAACACCGGTTTTGCAGTGGCAATGCTCACGATAATATATTTAATTTCCTGTACCGTGAAATCGACAGATACACAGTCCCGCACAGGCAGGCTGAGGGTTATACACAGCCCCCGTAGAGTCAGATTTCACATTATTCACAACCCCCGTAGAGGCAGGCTACATGTTATTCACAGCCCCCATACAGACAGGCTGCAGGTTATTCACAACCCCCATACAGACAGGCTTCAGGTCATTCACAACTCCCATACAGACAGGTTTAGGTTATTCACAACCCCCATAGTTAGGTTATTCACAGCCACCAAAGAGACAGGCTGCAGGTTATTCACAGCCCCCTTACAGACAGGCTGCTGGTTATTCACAGCCCCCATACAGACAGGCTACAGGTTATCACAGCCACCATACAGACAGGCTTTAGGTTATTCACAGTTCTCTTACAGACAGGCTTTAGGTTATTCACAGCCCCTATAGAGACATGCTGTAGGTTATTCACAACCACCATAGACATGTTGCAGGTTATTCACAACCCCCGTAGAGACATGCTGCAGGTTATTCACAGCCCCCGTACAGACAGGCTGCAGGTTATTCACAGTCCCCATACGTGGTGCAGTGGTTAGAGCTTCGGACTCTCAACCTGGGTTCGAATCCTGTGCGGCGGTGTCGAACCTTGGGCAAGTTCTTTCACTATACATTGCTCCAGTTCACTCAGCTAGGTACCTGTCTATAGAAAATGGTGGATATATGTGTACGAATAGTCTTTGTGCTTTAATTGCAGCGTGGCTGGATGCTTCTCAGAGAAGAATGGTATTCGATTGAACAGGCCTGCTACAGAGTAAAGTATAAAGCGGTGAGGACTGGATACTGCGCTATATAAGAATTTACCTTTACTTTTTTTATTCACAGCCCCCATAAAGACAGGCTGCAGGTTATTCACAACCACCATAGACATGCTGCAGGTTATTCATAGTCCCCGTACAGACAGGCTGCGGGTTATTCACAGCCCCCAAAGAGACAGGCTGCAGGTTATTCACAGCCGCCATACAGACAGCCTGCAAGTTATTCACAGCCCTCAAACAGACAGCCTGCAGGTTATTCACAGGCGCCACAGACTGGCTGCAGGGCACACTAATTGAATAAGCCGGAAACCTGGTTTCACTTCTCGCAAATGTTGGTCTCATTATTAGCAGATTGCTCATTATAAATACACGCTTTCAACCCAAATCAACAATGACAAAAAGAGAACTCAGTACATAATAATCAACTGTCATTATTCCAGATATTGACCGGAGCGAGGTAACGCCCCTCCCTGCCACTAGGGGTCTAGACCGCATCAGCATCTCTCCCACTCCAAATAATTTGTTGTTGTACTCCACACGAAAGAAAAAACTACCAAGAGTCACACATCCACGTAACATCACCGCATCCACACCACGCCGTGAACCAATCGAGGCCCAAGCGGTCCAGTAACACGAAACTACATCAACTCCCATTAAAGCCTGTACAAAATCTATTATTACAGATGTGGTGGTCTGATTGCATAGCGCGCCTGTGTTACGTCCCGCCAGCGACAGTGCAAGATGCTGCAGCTATCAGTCATGTTATTACTTGCTTGTTGCAATTCAACGACACCCAGCCTCTATCTGAGAACGAATCACTGCCCCTGGGTATTCCAGCTGTTTCAAGAATTGGCTTTTTTTGCAACAGCACAATATGAGTCATAACTACATCAGGGATGAGAGTGACATTCAGAGAAAAACCGGAAATTTTGCTGTGGCCCACATTTCAGCCCAAGAGGACTGTCTCATCTATTGGAGGGGGGGGGGGACTCCTCAGAGATTTTTTTTTATTGTAGACAACATATGGTGTATTTTGAGCAATATTAAATAGAAAATCTTAACATTTCCAATAGCAAAAAAGCACACGGACTCACGCACACACTGTCATAGTACTAACTCACTTGTTAATGATATTTTCTGGGCTGAACCCGAGTTGGTTGATGGGCAGCTTTCTCCTTGGCCAGCTTTGTCAAAACAGCCCGTTGATGGGCCATTCTAGCTTTCTTCGTTGCCAGCTCAACTGCTTCCTTAGGTTTGTACTTGGTGGCTGCCTTCATCTTTGACATGTTCAGGTCAGTTTTCTTCTCCTCCTTCATAGTTCCTTCCTCGGCAAGATGGATGGAGTACATTTTGTATGCACCCCTTGTGTTGTTAACGAGGCGACCAGTTCTGTTTGTGGAAGTCCTGTATAGCAGTCCTGTTGCTTGCCATGAGTGAGTACTAACATTCTTTCTGGCAGTGACAGTATTCATGATGCTAGACATGTGACTAAAACACCCTTCCACTTGAGGACCATGAAAGCAGCTCATCATTGCAGCCACCAGTTTTGACAAGGCTGGGAACTTGCCAGTAGAGAATATGGTAGCCCACCACGAGTCCAATCTGGAACTTGTGGGTGCTTGTGGAAGTGTGTTGTCTACATGGAATCGGCGAACTTCCATGTGATACGCCCTCTGTTCAGGTTCTAATAGAACATTGGTGACCAGCGTGGGCAGTGCCAGCGTGTGTACTTCAATGCCTTCGGTTCCCCTCTGACTGTAGCCTGTAGGATCCAATCCGCATAGTTGACATCGGCCTCGCACCACAAACAGTTGGGTTTCCCTGATGCTGATAATTTACTGATGAATATATCCAACATAGTGTCTCCAGCCGATCTCTCCAGCCACGCCCAATTTCACTTATTCTTGACACTGTCTTTCACGCAATATTTGTCTTGCCGTACAACAAATCGTCAATTAGCCATTATGTTCGAAAATGATCGACATCTCCACAAAATACATCGTCGTTTCCTATTGGTCCACTCCTTCTGTGCGCGCACTTCGAAAGCGCTGAAGTGAACAGCCGCAGAACTAAGGGTTTTACTTCGCAGATTCACGGGTTTAGTTGGGTCGGTTCTGTCTCTAATCGCCAGGCAGCGTCACTAACATGTGGCGACACCCGGTGAATGGATGGTTAACTCAATCCGCAGATAGATCGTCAGTGAATTGTCCAGGATTTTATATGCCCTACCCCCCAACATTCATTTTTTTCTCCCCGGATTTACACGATTCACAAAAGTGATCTTTGGAGCAGTATAAAAACTGGAATTCCGGCAAAAAACGGAAATTTCTCATCCCTGCTACATAGAAATATGCTGCAAAATTGTCGCATCTGTGTTGAGTTACTTAGCTAATGAAGTAGGACTAAGTGACAATGTAAACTCTCATGTAATCACAGTGAATCATTTCACTCCACTAGGGAAGAAAAAAGTTAACAAAAAAACTTAATCACCTCCGCATTTCCGAAAATACTCTGTCAGATAAACATGTGTACAAGGATGTTTTTTTTTTTAAATAGCACAAAAACTCTATGACCCTATGTTCGTGCATGTGCATGTAATGTGTCGTGTCGAAGCATGTATTCAGGGAATATCATTTACATTCAAATGTCAAACAACTGCACTTATTGTATTCATGCTTACAGTGCATTTTACCATAAAATGTTCTGATGAAAAATGTAATAACAATAGTAATTGCTTCAAATGTAATAGTAATAGTAAAAGGAAGAATTCAGCATGTAATAGTAAGGAAACAAAGTAATAGTAATATATTACATTACACTGTCTGTCGGTATAAAGTGAGAACAATATACAAAATTTGAAGAATAAACAAATCAAAAATTCTGAGCAATTATTACTTAAAATATGTTTTATTTATTATGTTATTTTAGTCAACCGGGACTTGCCATTATTTCATGTGTGTGTGTGTATGTGCGTGCGTGTGTGTGTGTATGCGTGCATGCATGCATGCATACATACACACATACAGACACGCATGCACACATGCATACATACACACATATATACATACACACGCACGCACGCACGCACGCACGCACGCACGCACGCACGCACGCACGCACGCACGCACGCACGCACGCACGCACGCACGCACACACACACACACACACACACACACAAAATAATGGCAAGTCCCGGTTGACTAAAATAACATAATAAATAAAACATATTTTAAGTAATACTTGCTCAGAATTTATGATTTGCTTATTCTTCAAATTTGGCGATTCTACCGTTTTGTTCTCAGTTTATACCGCAGACAGGCAGGCAGGCAGGCAGGCAGGCAGGCAGGCAGGCAGGCAGGCAGGCAGGCAGGCAGGCAGGCAGGCAGGCAGGCAGGCAGGCAGGCAGAGACTAGCATTCCTGTGGACATCTGGCATGAATAATTAATTCGATTGCACAACACACCCATTGCTTTTAGTCCTGAAAATGGGACAAAGTAGCACGCCTCAGTGTGAAGGCTTAACGGTCTCCAAGAGCAGTGTGGGGGCAATCAGTGGACGAACAGGTGCAGGAGTCTGGCAGAATCAATACATTCAATTTGGTGTCAAAGATCTGTCACATGGAACCATTATGACAGCGTGACCACAATGGATTGCTGTGTCATCTGACCTCACTACTTGGATCTAGCGTTGATAAATGCCACACTGCATGCCTGTTCCGTTATCGGAACTGATATAAAATAAACGACCCTTTTTAAATATCAAATTAAACGAGATGGACACTACATGTTTAGTCTGAGAGCAGCATTAGTAATAATAAAAGACAGTCTCATGCAGACAGATAAACAGGCCAGACATGGAAGACCAAGCAATCAACTGACTGCATTAATATCCATCTTGAATGAAATGTGACATCCACCATCAGAAATAGAGGCCGAGTGGGACATAAAGATTTGAGATCACATTACAACTCCATCAATTTTGGTAAGAAACCAGCCATAACTTACCACTGGCTGAGGGGTCTGTTCACAACTGTGACATTTACCTATTCAATAATACAAGAAAGCACACAAAAGTACACTTATTTCCAATTTGGCCCTAGAATAATAATATAAAAAATAGATAATAAAATAAATTAAATTAAAAATATAATTATATAACAAATAAAATACAATAAATGAAGAACGGTAAGTTCTTATATAGCACAGTATACAGTGCTGAGGACTGCTCAAAGCACTTTACACTTTACTTCCTGGCAGACCTGTCCAATCGTAAACCATCTCAACTCCTCTGGGAAGCATCCAGCCAAGCTGCAAGAGTGACAAGGTGCAGAGTTTGTAGGGGTGCCTGTGTAGGACTTCCAAGTCTTTGGCAAAGAAATTTGTCATCATTCAAATGGAATTGAGTTACCCGGATGTGGAGGAATCCCCCCCTTCTGCCGTGGGCGATAAGCATCCAGCAGGCTGCAGCCCACAGGTGACAGGGCAACGAAAATGTCATCATTCACAATGTGCTTGATGGCTAATGCCTATAAATATATCAACACTAGGATGCAAAATGATACTTGCCCAGCAAGATGATTAGTTACTGGACTAAGATCAAGTTGCACGTTGTGGCCATTGCACGTTGCAGCCAAAGCAATTTTTCTAGTCGATTTTCCACTGGGTAGCGGAACTTCATATAGTTAATGTACACCTTTACACATAACACGGACATTTTTATGAAGCTCACTCAACGCCAACGTCGTTGTTGTGAAGTTATTGGTTGAACGCCAGCGCCTCATGACACACACACACACATATATATATACATACATACATGTGTGTGCGTGCATGCGTGTGTGTCATATCCCGCTACTCATTGCTTGCTTGAATGCCGGATGCCCCCCACCATTACAAAATCCTGCCTACGCCACTGCCTGCACGAACCCTCCCTACAGGTATTCACCCTCCTTATGTCCTGGGCTGTGCCCCCTTGCATGAACCTTGTTATATGAACTCTCTTGAATGAACATCCTATATGAACATCCTTTTATAAATCTCCTTCATGAACCCTCTTGTAAGAACCCTCTGTATAAAGCCCTCAGTATGAAACCCTTGTACAAACCCCTTGTACAAATCCCTTGTATGAACCCTCTTGTAAGAACCCCTTTGTATAAAACCCTCAGTATGAAACCCTTGTACAAACCCCTTGTATGAACCCTCTTGTAAGAACCCCCTGTATAAAGCCCTTAGTATGAAACTAAGCCTATGCCTAACTGTCATCAGTTGCTAATAATTTCACTATTTCGCATCAGATCGACTAGTGTGTGTCACCAATCAATTCGGCATTAAATTGGGAATAAAATAAATTTTGTTTTGTGAAAATGACATTTAATTTGTTGCCGTGCCGACACATAAAAGGTGACAGATTTGAAAATTTGACCCGAGTATCGACGCTTAGCACGGCTTTGGTAGCTCGCTCGCTACTTGTGCCGTTAGTTAAGTTTGTAATCTCCCCATCGCGATAAAACAGACTGATCCACACTGTACCATGCCCGTAGTTAACTGATATTTTGCTAAACATTCTTTGTGTTATTTTCGCTGTGTGTTACCCCACTTTACACGATCGAATATGTTTTATGTATACTGTAACATATATGTGTTATGTTAAAAAGATTAGGGAATTACGAAATGTAATAAATAACAGGAATGTCAGCAAACGGCACTGCTACGCCCAAGTCCAACCGGCGAGAATATGTAGGCGTGTCGTTGCTATTTAGGTTGACTTTCAAACTGTGTTTACGATCTACGGATACGCATGGGAAATCGTATTTATTATATAATATCTATTTACTCTACTTTGGAAATAATGTACATATATATGTTATATGTCTAATTAAAGCAAAGATAATATGATATCATTATAAACCAGAATCGGTGTTTGTGTTAAATACGTAATTACAGATAGTTTTAATTTAATATTATTTTATAAATAAAACGGTTATACTTACACAAAGTAAGCTATATTTCTTACAGAACTTAACTTTCTAACTAAAATACATTAGAAATATCCCATTATTTCTTCATGTAATGGTTGTTCTAGTTTCAGGTCAAGAACAGTTTTAGTTTTGACAATTTTCCCTGACTCAAGGTGATCAGGGAAGAGAAACCCATTCACAAAAAAGTCAGATAAATACCAAACAACATGACATAGCTCATTGAAACTTGTTTTACTATCCACATATCAAATTTATCTTCCAGGTGTTCATATTTTTATTTGCCCGAGTTATATTTTTCAATTTTGTGCTCATCTCCTGCCAGGTGCTAAACTGCCAAAACAACACATTTTCTCATTTTGAAAACATGATATCTCAAACAGTATGATTCGCATCCATCTCATATTTTACATGCTAATCATACATGTTCTTGTCCTTGGACAGTTGTAATACTATGATATTTAAGATATTAACTAAAAAGTTGTATTAGACCAAAAATGGCATTTTATAACAAAATGCTTGCCCGATCCTGTACCATAACTACAACAGAGAAGCTGTGCCACCAGCCAACTATCAGTCAGTCAGACTACTTCTGCCATGGGGGCTGCACTTTTGACCAGAACATGTACTTCGCAAATTAGTTACAAATGTTATTACCAGATTTGCACCAAATTATCATTAGCTTGTGTACGTTTTAATAGGTTTTTACTTTCCTGCAAGCAGTTTGCCAATTGTAGCATTCACAGCAAATTCCAGAAACGTGAACAAGAATACAACCAGGATTACTCAGTATATAGCCTACTTAGTAGACAGGAGTTGGCACATTTCTTAATTCAAAGGCAAACACAAAGGTATATTTTATGCAGCACACAATCCAATATTCAGCGTTGGAATTGATCAAAGTCATTCCCACCCTTGACACAAGAGAACTGTTACATCGAGACCTAAACCATCTTGTCAGAGAAGTGTCCATCCATGCACCAGTGCCTGCCCCTGACTCCCCAAGTTCACATTACCTGCCTGGAATACATCTAGTTGTATAGGTTTTTGACAGGCAAGGATAGATGGCTTTGTGGAATATGGTGAGGTGTCTGTTTGTTCGTCTGGATGTTAGTTGTTCTAGGTTTATTTTTTTTAAATTTCTGACACGGGTCCAGTTTCTCTGGATGTATAATCATTGAGGCAAAAGTGAGCTGCCTGTCTTTGGACCGTTTCTATTTTGTTGATGAGAACCTGGGTGTGGGGGTCCAACATGGATGATGAGTATTCTAGGAGTGGTCGGACAAGGGTTGTGTAGTCAGTTGTTTTTATGTTTTTGGGGCACGAGTAGAGATTGCATCTGATAAATACTAGGATAGGTTTGCTGAGGCAGTAATTACTCCGCTGGTGATGCATACTCGTAGATAGAAGTCCATGTGTCTCATTTAATTTTATGTTGATTTATGTCATCCAGTAATTTAGGTTTTCACAAGTTTTCAGGTTCTCACAATTGGCCTGTAGGGACACAATCAATGAAAGATTTGTTTTGTCATCAAATTGTTTTGTTATTTGTTTTTTAAAATAAGTATTTCTCTTGCGGGTGTACTTTTCTGTAGACAGGACTGAATACTTGGTCCTTTAAATGACCTTGTGGCTGAACACTTGGTCCTGTAAATGGCTCTGTAGCTGAATACGTTCTCTCCTAAATGGCCTGCCAGTAGTTGTCTGTAGCAGTCAATGGTCTGTCTCCAGCTGATCCTCCCTACACTCTCAGAAGAGTTCAATGATTGTGTGAGCTTCAGTTAGTGACAGGATACTCTCAGTGTGGAGGTCTCACAGAGTCAGTGACAGGCAGTGACAGCAGTCACTTTGTGTGTGTGGTACTATCCTGTGGAGTCTTGATGGTAAACTGGGACAATGTAAAGGTAAATTCTAATATAGCGCAGTATCCAGTCCTCAGGACTGCTCAAAGCGCTTTACACTTTATTCCCTGGCAGACCTGTTCACTTGAGCATCATCTCAACTTCTCTGGGAAGCATCCGTGTCTGTGGTATGACAGCATATGACATTTGTCACCTTGCAGAACACAATCACACTGACGACACGGTAAAGTACCAGTTGCAAGACCACGGTCTAAAGTGTGCCTCATCACAAAACTGGACCCACATTGTCCTAAACCATCTTAAATTGTCCTGACTCATTGTGACCTGGTACATTGTGTCCTGAATGGTGTGTGTGACAAACTGACAATCAGTGATTTATCTGTCTATTGCAAATACATTGTAGCTGGCGGATAACTCATTTTTTGACTTTATTTTGTAACTTTATGACCACCCACCACCACTCCAGACAACCACTGTGCAGCTGAATCCCCCCTCTATTGTCAACTAAATCACCTCCGCCCATAGTTGACTGGATGGAGTTGACTGGATTGAGCAGCGACAAAGAGAAGACCCATCGACTGGATGGAGTTGTCTGGATGGAGTTGACTGGATTGAGCAGCGACAAAGAGAAGACCCATCTATCATCAACTGTTACAACATGAAAACACACAAAAAGAACTCTGTTAAATAAAGTAGTTTTTTCTTAATCCCAAGGTTATCTAACTATACAATGTTCTGGTATCTTTTTTCTCATATACAGTCATTTGCAAAAGTTTAAAATATTTAAGATTTTAAAGCATTTTATGGTATGGCATCAGTTTGTATCAGATAATGTCTGGATTGCATCATCCTATTTGGGCCTTGAAGCAATACGCCTAGTCAGTACTTCCAGGTCATTTGTCTGCTGCTGTCAGTATCAATTAGATGTTTCTCAGTTTTGTCTTCATCCCTGAAATGGGCAAAAAATCATCTTTGACAGAAGTTCTAAGGGCACAAATAGTGACTCTACATGGAGAAGGATATACAGAAATAGACATTAGTGCTAAATTACGTTATTCCAAGACAGCCGTGCACAATGCCATCGTCAAATTCAATACTGATGGCATTTTTCGTGACAGTAAAAGGACCACGCAATGAGACGCATCGTGATGTGCTCGCCAATGAGCTCTTGCAAGAAAATTCAGGCTGCTTTATGCTTAAAAGGTATGGAAATAAGTCTCAGAACTGTTTCAAGACGTCTCAGCAAGGAATTTGGGCTCAAGTCCCGGAAGCCGGCCCGGAAGCCACGCCTGACACCTGTGATGAAAAAAAAGAGACTGGACTTTGCCAGACGACATCGCCACTGGACTCTCGCGCAGTGGAAGAAAGTGTGGTTCTCAGATGAATCGACCATGCAACAGTTTATACCTCGCAAGAGGCACGTTAGGCGGCCAGTAGGTAAGTGATTTGATGAGAAATATACAGCAGCCACAATGAAACACCCGCCAAGTCAGATGATTTGGGGTGCCATGTCATATTTTGGCCCTTCTGGTCTGTATTTTATATACCACCTAACACCACTATGAATGGACCTAGGTACGTGGAGTTGCTGAAGGAGAAGCTGAAACTGCATATGGACATCCACAAATGTACGATTTCCATGCAAGATGGCACTCCTTGTCACCAATCTAAGGTAGCCACTGATTTCCTCAAGAAGAACAAAATCTCCATGCTGGAATGGCCTGGGAACAGCCCAGATCTTAAATCCCATTGAGAACCTGTGGACTATAATGAAGGATAAGGTGGCAGACAAACAACCATCAAGCACTCAAAACTTGAAACAAGCTATCAAGGACGTTTGGGTCACCGAAATCACCCAGGAGTACTGCGAATCTCTGGTTTCTAGCATGCCACGTCGCACCCAGGCGGTCATTGATAGCAAAGGATGCCACACAAAATACTGAAAAGTAGAGACACCGACACTTTTGGACAACATAAAGTTTCATATTATGTTGTACTATGTCTATTAGGCGAAATAAACTGATATAATGTTATGTGAAGGCCAAAAAATCATAGTTTTGTCAAATTTCTTCAAAAAATCATGCCTGGTCTTAAACTTTCGCAAATGACTGTACATGGATGCATAAACTGCTTGCCAGTAACGTCTGCTGAAATGGTTTTACCCAGCAATCCCAGCAGCCAAAGAAAGTGGGTGTACGCTCTTCTACACTTGTCGGAATGCACAATTTGAGATATTTTCATGTCACAAATATTTATTAAGCGTATGTATGCTTATCAAAATACAGCAATTTTGTCAAAGATAATAATTCACCAACAAAGGTGCCCAATGCAGGAGAAGAGAGAATTACAGTGAGTGTTCAATGTCTACCAACACACCAGACTCTCCCACCACTCAATGGCCGATATGCAATAAATCAGTCACAAAAGGACTGCTGGTGGCATTTATGGAAGATATGTTTTGGTTGACTTACACTGTGATGGATCTGAATGTAATCCCACCGAGACTGACCAGAAATAGGTATAATTGAATAGGTGAAGTTCACCCAATGACAGTTGACAAGATCGTGTATGTCCTATCATATTAACTGGCAGATTTTGTTTCTACAATCTATGTTTTCCTATTTGATAGTCAAATGACACCGTCTAGCTAGTTACATGGATGTAGTCACACAATGTTATCAGCATGTCATATGTCCATTGAAAATGGCTTTATTATTGTTATACTGATTACAGCATACATAAATTGTTTGAATATATTCAATGTTAATATGCAGACGAGTGGGTGTGATTTCAAGCTAAACAACTAAATGTGAACAAACACGTCTGGAGTGACCCAGGTCAGGTAAGTCTGTCAGAGTTTTGATTGGCCACATAAATGAACACACAAAAAAGATAGTCAAATATTTTTTATTGGTTTTGGAACTTTCACTTGTAATTTCAGTATTATTTATTTTCATGCTTCGCTTAGGTTGTAAGTAACTTGTTTGGCTGCCGGGGTCTGAAGGGAAGGCTTGATTAAGGAAACATTTGCGTGTGTGGATGGGTGGGTGGATTAATGGATCGATGCGTTTCACTGATACCAAAAATTATAACAATATTTGTAAAAAGTCCTTTAAAAATCAAAACTATAAGTTGTAAAACTTGAATGGATGATCCGGTTTCTTGGTTTTATAATAAGGCATATTTATAATTATCAATGATTTTGTTGTAATTATCAACGATAAACATGATGACAGACTATGTGGCTACATAGAAAGTGTGATGAGTGATTGACAGGTGCACCATAGACATAGATAGAAGCAGCTGTCACTCAGCCTGATGAGGTAGACCCATTTATATCTATGGGTAGACCTAAATTGTCCACAGGCTCACAAAGATACCACACAAAACAGCCACTGTTTGTTGATCCAACTCCAGTCAGACTGATTCAAACTTCTCTCGGGAAATCAACAATTATTCTGGTGGCTGCTCAAGGAATTACCCCACTTGGCAAAAACAATGCCAAGGTGTCAGCTTACATCAGACATGATTAATTACCACCAGGGGGCAATACTTACTTACACAGAGGTCATTTAACAAGACAAGATACTGCCACCCAGAGAATTAACTCTAGATGGCAGGTGGACAAGGAAGCCCTTTGTGGCTTATCAAAAGTCCAACCCTTTTTATCTATGTGTATCCCACCCTTCTGAGGTACGTCAATTTTATTTGTAAACATATTCATGCTACTAGCACCCACACAATCAGCAGATAATATGTTCCATTCATTTACAGTCCTTTGTGAAAATGAGAACTTTCTTATATACAGGTGTATAATCTACACTGCTCCTTTTCTAATGTAACTTCATGTCCTCTAGTCCTGCTATCTTTCTTAACTGAGAAAAAATATATCCATCAATATTTTCACAACCATTGAACATTGTAACATTTCGATCTGATCTCCTCTCAATCTCCTGGTCTCTAGTGTTGTTAAAATACATTCTTTATTTCGTAACAAAGATCCCTCAGTTTTGGTATCATTTTAGTTGCTTTCCTCTGTACTCTTTCTAGCGTATTTATGTCCTTCTTGCGATATGGCCTCCATGCTTGTATATAATATTCTAAATGAGGCATAACTATTGTTTTGTACAGCAGTATTATGATTTGTTTCCTTAGTATACGTTCTATTTCACGTAATTAATCCAAGGATTTGATTTCCCTTTAAAGCTGCAATTTCGCACTGCTCCGAAACCTTCATATCAGCATATATTGTACATCTTCGTTCCCGGTTCCTGTGTGGAGGCATTTACATTTCCCAAAAGTGTACAACATTTGCCACTTTTCAGACCATTTGATCAACCTGTCAAGATCATCTTGTCAATGCTGTCTATCTCCATCACATTTAATCTTTCTAAACACTTTTGTATCATCCGCATATTTCAGCACCTTGCTTGTTATATCATTGTCCAAATCGTTGATATATATTAAAAATAATATAAGTGCCAGTACAGATCCTTTTGGTACCCCACTCAAAACTGATTTCCAGTTTGAAGCCTCCCCATCAACTACTACCTGTTGTCTTCTGTCAATCAGCAGTTTTTCTATATATATTATTACCATTTCCTATGCCATGCACCTTTAGTTTAAGCAGTAATCTTTTATGTGGCACTTTGTTGAAAGCTTTGTGAAAAATTAAGTACATAATGTAGATGATATCTTCTGGTGATCCCTCGTCTACCCACTTAGTGATATCGTCCAAAAAACATAACATATTTGTTAAGCATGACCTACCTTTTAGAAACCCATGTTGAGATGGGTTTATCAAGTTATGTTTAACAAGAAAATCCACCATGTGATCTTTAATTAGTCTCTGTAATAATTTGCAAATAACCGATGTTAAACTCACTGGTCTGTAGTTCTGACTTGTTTTTTTAATCTTTTTTAAATAACGGTATAATGTTTGCTTCTTTCCATTCTAAAGGAACCACTCCAGTCTTCTTCTAATGACTTGTTGAAAACTGTTGCAAGCGGTATGCTAATTTGTTCTACAATATCCAATAGTAGGTTCAGTGGAATCCCATCCACTACTTGTGATTTATTATCCTACATAGCCCTTATTTTCTTAGCTACCATTTCCAGTGTTACAATTAACTGTCCTAAATAGACTTATTCTGCCCCCTTGAACTTAGCCTCTGGTACTCGTTCATTCAGGTCTTCTGCCACTAAGAATCCCTCCAGATGGTATTATATTTCCAGAAATATCTTCTAGAGGATCGACCTTATCCTGAACTTTCTGTTTGCTTCGAACATATGCATAAAAACTCTTGCTGTCATGTTTTATATTAAAAGCAAATTTTTGTTCATAGCTTCTCTTTGAATTTTTAATTTCAGTTGTAGCTTGGTTGAGTGCTTCTTTATAAATGTTGTAGTCTTCACATCATTTCCAGTACGTCTATATGACATCCACATCATTTGTTTATACTTAATTTTCTAATGGCTTCTTTTGATAAGTGTTTCTTTCTGGACCATTTTCCTTATTTTTTCAAGGGAATGAATTTATCAACGATGCACTCAATTTCAATCTTTAAGATATTCCAGCATTCTGTTGCTGTCTTATTCTTCAGTGTGTTATTCCAGTCTATCTTTGCTAAATATTTCCTCGAGTCCTTATACCTTCCTTTGCAGACATTTCTCCTGTACTGCTTTTTACTGTTCCTTTCTGATTTTACTTTGATGGTAAAATGTATCTGGTTGTGATCACTACTCCCCAGTGGCTCACATATTTTGACAATGTCAACTAATTAATTCTGTGAGGACAAAACTATGTCTAACACATTCTCACCCCTGGTTAGTTCTAGCACATATAGAGAAAGGAAATTATCTTGTACTAAAACTAAAAACTTGTGGTCCTCACTACCCATACTGTGTAGAGATTTCCATTGTATATGACCATGGTTAAAACCCCTCATAATAATATAGTTCAATTTGCTGTGTGCATTGGAGAAAACATTCCCTGCAACAAACAAGTCTGGGTGCATTAGACCCATAACTGCATACCTGATTTCTAACGAATCGCACCTTAATCATGTAAGCCAGTCAGGTGGAACTATTTAGGTACAGCCAAATGAGACATCAGAAGACATTTGGTAATGACACCATGAGAACTAATCAGCAGCCAAGACAAGCCATTGAGCACTTGCTCTAAGGGCCTACTTGTATAAGATTACACGCAACCCACATTTCAACAGCCCATTGTGTCACATATAGGAATGTTTATAAGCCTAAGTCAACATACCCACCACACACACAGGCTACATGGGAGTCAGCTATTCCCAAGGTGTTCCAACCTGGAGACCTACCTACAAAGCTGTCAGAGTAAGACTCCTTATGTCATGACCGAAGGCATCCAAGTTGACATGACACGCTGACAGTGACTTGACTTATAGCCGCTTGCACACACCCGGCTACTGTGTGAACTAGTCAATGACTAACTCTTCTCCTCACAGAGCTATGGTATAAAGTATTATTCTCACTTGTCCACAAAACAACACATTCTGCCTGTTTACCACCCACCAGCCACCAACACTGGCCTTCACCTTCTTTGTCCTCGCATGGCCTGGCCCTAATAGCAGTGATTCAATAGGAATGGATCGAACCATTACGTCTACATGGGGGTGTCAGGATGAGGCGGTTGAAAAATCCTACAAAAAAGCTGCTATTTGGAAGCACTAAATAACAGCTTGTGGCTGACTATGGTAATTGCTGGTGTAATTTCTACCCAATGTCAAAATACAGTGTATCCGGGTTCTGCTGAGGTATTATAAGGGCAATAATAATGGGGTCAGTCGCTAAAGAACATTACCAAGTGGTGGCCTTTGAGCAGAAATGGCCGCTACTGGAATGTGTGTTTCATCCTAGAATATTTATCATTGTGGGGGTCATTTTTGTGCCCTGTTGTCCAAGTTGCAAACTCTCATCTATATTTTTCTGCCGGCAATGATTATTTATGTATACTGTCGGAATATATATATATATGTATATATATATTTCCTAACAGAAGTTATATTATTTATACTTACTGAGTTATAACTGTTTCATGTTTAAACATATGCAAGAGATGTACAAAGGAAAGATAATTGCCTGTTTGGGATGTTAAACTCATAAATCGACCTACACCCCTGAAATAAACTTTCAAAGGTAAACCTCCACTAGCTCGTCCTGGTGGGGATTCTTTCCCTGGGTGCATCAGGGTCACTGCCTTCGTCCCCAGCAGGGGGCTCTCTGCTCCATGATTTTGTTCTAGGTTTATTTGTTTAACATTTCTGACATGCATCCAGGTTCTGTGGATGTATAATTATTAAGACAAAAGCGAGCTGCCCCATCCTCGCTAGCCAGGGCTGTTTGCCATGCAAAACTAGCCCTGGCAGATCTCCTACGTGAAATGCGGAAGTTAGCTGAGTCAAACTAGTAACTGACTTCGCCAGTCGCGACTGCGTCACCCGTGAGAACAGCGCTAATACCTGCATACATATGTATATGTCTTAATCATTCACTGAGCTGAAGCTTTGTCAAGTTACCTGTAATCTGGGCCAGTTTCCAGGTAACAATATGTCACTGTCTACCTGGACACTTGACTGATAACTTGAGCTGGTGTCGTTGTCAACTCGAACCACTGTCAGCCATCCAGGTGTGTGTAACCACAGTTTCTAATCTACCCTAACATGCAACAGCTCTTCATAAATATCACACTTAGTTATTAAATAGCCCAAAACATATCAATCGATAGTACCTATTTCAAGGAGACATTAGTGTCTAGTACGAGATGGTTTACGGTAGGCACAAGTCAATCATATATCATCTGTGAATGCCGTAAAACAGACAAAGTTCAGGATAATTATATACCAGTGCAAGCTATGATTCAGTCTAACAGAAAAATACCTTGGATCCTAAATAGGCTCTGTTGAAATAGTCACATTTATTGCTAAATGTTGAACCATTCTTTGTCCCTGAAGGGATTGGTCATCAAGTGTTATTTCCCTTCTACTAACACCGATCCTATTTCATTGTCATCCCTAGTCCCTCATCTCTCAATCCTCACTCCCTTATCTCTCAATCCTCACTCCCTCATCTCTCAATCTTCACTCCCTCATCTCTCAATCCTCACTAACTCATCTCTCAATCCTCACTCGCTCATCTCTCAATCCTCACTCCCTCATCTCCCAATCCTCACTCCCTCATCTCTCAATCCTCACTCCCACATCTCTCAATCCTCACTCCCCCATCTCTCAATCCTCACTCCCACATCTCTCAATCCTCACTCCCTCATCTCTCAATCCTCACTACCTCATCTCTCAATCCTCACTCCCTCATCTCTCAATCCTCACTCCCTCATCTCTCAATCCTCACTACCTCATCTCTCAATCCTCACTCCCCCATCTCTCAATCCTCACTCCCCCATCTCTCAATCCTCACTCCCCCATCTCTCAATCCTCACTCCCCCATCTCTCAATCCTCACTCCCTCATCTCTCAATCCTCACTCCCTCATCTCTCAATCCTCACTCCCTCATCTCTCAATCCTCACTCCCTCATCTCTCAATCCTCACTCCCTCATCTCTCAATCCTGACTACCTCATCTCTCAATCCTCACTCCCTCATCTCTCAATCCCCACTACCTCATCTCTCAATCCTCATTCCCTCATCTCTCCTTTTCCACTCCACTCCCAAATCTCTCTTCACACTGTCTTCCCATCTCGATCAAGGTCTCCCTTTTGTCCCGTCCTCCACTCAGCTCTCTCCGTTACCCATTTCCTTCTGTTCCTTTGACAGGTCCAAACACTGACTCCTCACCAGCTTCTTCTTGAAACTCTCTCTCTTACACCAGCCTCCTTCCTCAACCCCTCCATTCTTCGCTTATCTGTTCTTTTAAATCCCAAAATTCTTCTCAGCCAATGTCTAATAGATTTGACCAGAGTCCTAAATACTGCTAGTCCCATTGTTCTGTTGTCCTGGGTTCTGACGTTGATGTCACAAGTTACTTCCTCTGTTATGTTTATACTTGAGCCTCACTGACATCAAGCGGTCCCGCTCTATTATCACTCACACATTGATGGCTTACTCGTGGATCAACTCTTCCCACGCAAACAAACCTAATCAAATGCTGTGACTAACTAGGAAGAAAGAAGGAGCCAAACGATGGGAGAGGTCAAGGGGAACCCTAGGGAGGGAAGTGAGAAGGGAGAGGTAGGGAGAAACACCCATTTCTCAACCAATGCCAATAGAGGCCTCTTACTACTCTGTATTTCTGTCTTCAAGTTCACCCGCTGTCGCGCTTACATTTATCCGGGCGTTAAATAATATCCGGGTGACATTTCTGCGCATGCGCGTATCTAGGGGAATGCATTTAGCACCAGCTACGACTGTCGCGTTTTCATTTATCCGGGCATTATGTATGTTTATATGTATATACATATATGTCTATATATATACACATAAATTATAAAATGTTTGCTTCCCACAGACATAAGCAATTTCTGTCGTAAAACAGTTTCCTCTCCACGCACACGTCACGTGACTTTCTCTTATACTTGATCACAAATCTGAAACAGCAAATTATAATTATGTACTCTAACTATAACGCTCGTATTACGATAACAAATGAAACATATTTAACTACTGGATATTATTTATCACTACATAATTTACTGATGCCAAATAGTATGCCTTACATATGCACATAAACATCACCCGGATCAAATTTAACGCCCGGATAAATGTAAGCGCGACACCGTCACACTTACAAAACATACACAACTTTTTCACCCTACATGTGTCTGTTAGATGAAACATCCTCACAAGCCAGGTGTGGTACTACCCATCTCAGATATCCCCTGGCCTACACAATGCATGGACACTTAGCTGAATCAGTTGTACTTTTTCCTAGAAATTGACTCTGCTGGTCACAACTGTACCAGACTGTACCAGCCGTGAGAACACTGCAGATGCTATTGCCCCGTATCAAAGACAAAGCCAAGGGTGACTGCAGGGTGTCTCAATGTACAGTAATTACCCATTAAACCATTTTCACAAGTGGCCAAAACCCAAACAGCCGAATCTTGGCAGGCAATGATATCAAAATGATCATTGGCTCAGCTTAAATTCAGTGTTTCTCCAGGGTATTATTGTTATTATTATGTACTCTCTCGCGTGGCAGACGTGATGTGGTTCGCGTCTGTTTCCACACGAAATGTACCATCACAGTTCTTTTGTAGAAGTAGAGTAAATGGATATATAAATAAATAAAATATATAAATAAATAGATACATATATAATTTAGATGTCCATATGATAACAAAATGTTAAAAAGTCAATAGAAATGGCACTAAACTATAATGAAAAAGGAAATAAATAATTTGAAAGGTCAATTCCATGATGTAATCTGCACTGCCACCTAGCATGTGAGGATGGGGAAGAAACAAAAACAAAAAATATCCGTTGGTTCTTTCTATGTGATGTCTATGACACGGGAAAAAAAATAATGCATACAAGATTAAATGTGTTACAGCTATGATAGACTAACTAACTAACCTGAGAGAAGGACACAAAATCCTAGTACAACTTTGGCCACGTATTTACCAGAGACATGCACGCAAGTGTGCACACATATGTAACTGATTCTACACGAGCCCTTAATCCTGGTGATTATGCTGTGACATGGCAGGAAGTTGATGTTTATTCTGCTGCAGAAACATCTGTTGCTAGGAGCTGTTTCTGGTGCAAGTTTGGGAGAGAGTAGTGGTTCAAGGCAGTAGTTTCACTAAGTGCATTTTCATGCCAGGGGTCGCTGCTGCTGATTATGTCAGTGCCAGTCAGCAATACCCCCTGGCTGATCGCTTTGCGAAACTCTGAATTAAAGCTCACCCTATGAAATCGCTCACTAGATCAGTGGTTGGCGGCAGGTCAGGTGGTCATAATAAAGCTAATTTCACCCAACCGTGGCTCGTGTTACATGCAATGTTTAGGAACTATAGGCAATTATTCGAATACACAATACCGCTCAGCTGCTCATACTAATGCGCGAACGAGTAATTATATATTGGGATTCCCAGAAGTTGTTTATCCGTCTTCAAACTGGGACGGGTATTTGCGCTGTTCTCACGGGTGATGCAGTCGCGACTGGCGAAGTCAATTACTAGTTTGACTCAGCTAACTTCTGCACTTCGCGTAGGGGATCAGCCAGGGTTAGCTTTGCATGGCAAACTGCCCTGGCTTGCGAGGATGACTAAGCGTAGTAGGCGACTCCTTAAGGATGGTCTTGTGAATTCACCAAGTCAAAAAAAGATGCCTTTAGCGTTCCCATTGGTTCACACCCCCTCCCCCACCAATGAATTACCCTCCATGGCCTACTAAATAACCTCGCCCCACATGGAAACAAACAAAAAGAACTTAGTGAGATCAATTAGTTTTCGTAACTAACATCTAAGTTTACAGTGTTCTGGTATCTTTTTTCTTATATACCGGAATGTGGCTGCATAAATCGCTTGCCAATCACTCGGCTTGGTATGTGTTTTGGGATTTTAACGATCTAAAATATACAAATTTGCATTAAAATATGTACCTCTAGCTAGGTGGCACCACTGTAGCAATTTATATACCATGCTATACGTGGTTATGACGAAACCACCACAACATAATGCTTAATGTATTTTGGGACTGCAGACTGATGTGACCTCCTCTTGATTGACAGCTACTTAAATAATGGTTATGAGAGAGGAAAGAAGGGAAAGGGAGGACGGAAGGAAGGAGGAAGGAAGTAAGGAGGAAGGAACAAGGAAGGAAAGAAAAAGGAAGGAAAGAAGAAGGAAGGAGGAAAGGAGGAAGGAAGGAGAAAGGAAGGAAGGAAGGAACACTGCCCTGGTGGTGAGAAGGCAAGAAACTTAGCGAGAAAACCAAAAACAGACATCTGCAAGACCTGTGAATGAAGGCGACATATACAAAGCCCTTGTTACCTGAAGGTCAACCAGTGCACACGCCTGTGTAACGCACTAACACATGTCTGAACTTTGTTGCCAAGGATATTACAAACATATGAACGCATAACTAAACCAACCATTGTCTTTAAGCAAACTGATTTAAAATGACACATTCTTTAATAACTGCCATCAACTTTGTATCATTGTTGCTATTGTAAAACAGGTTTATTTCATTAAATGTCCATCGTAGTACATTGAAGAAACACCTGTTAGCTCCACTGCTGCGTGTCCATGGCGTGCTACACGGCGCAGTGGTGGCTGTGTAATGACTCGTGTTGCTCTGTGTTTTATGATGACAATGGGCAGTCATACTACATTATTTATAGTCTATAGTGACATTACCATGCTAACTTTCAATAATTGTACTAATACTCTGTCTGACATTTCACAACAAGGCAAGGCATGGCAGTACAGCTGGGTGAAGACCACTATTTATGATGTCAGGTGGGTGAAGGCCACTATTTATGATGTCAGGTGGATGAAGGTCACTATGTGTGATGTCAGGTAGGTGAAGGCCACTATTTATGATGTCAGGTGGGTGAAGGCCATTATTTATGATGTCAGGTGGGTGAAGGCCACTATTTATGATGTCAGGTGGGTGAAGGCCACTATTTATGATGTCAGGTGGGTGAAGGCCATTATTTATGATGTCAGGTGGGTGAAGGCCATTATTTATGATGTCAGGTGGGTGAAGGCCACTATTTATGATGTCAGGTGGGTGAAGGCCACTATTTATGATGTCAGGTGGGTGAAGGCCATTATTTATGATGTCAGGTGGGTGAAGGCCACTATTTATGATGTCAGGTGGGTGAAGGCCACTATTTATTATGTCAGGTGGTTGAAGGCCACTATTTATGATGTCAGGTGGGTGAAGGCCACTATTTATGATGTCAGGTGGGTGAAGGCCATTATTTATGATGTCAGGTGGGTGAAGGCCACTATTTATGATGTCAGGTGGGTGAAGGCCACTATTTATTATGTCAGGTAGTTGAAGGCCACTATTTATTATGTCAGGTGGATAAAGGCCACTATTTATGATGTCAGGTGGGTGAAGGCCACTATTTATTATGTCATGTGGGTGAAGGCCACTATTTATTATGTCAGGTGGGTGAAGGCCACTATTTATTATGTCAGGTGGGTGAAGGCCACTATTTATTATGTCAGGTGGGTGAAGGCCACTATTTATTATGCCAGGTAGGTGAAGGCCACTATTTATTATGTCATGTGGGTGAAGGCCACTATTTATTATGTCAGGTGGGTGAAGGCCACTATTTATTATGTCAGGTGGGTGAAGGCCAATATTTATTATGTCAGGTGGGTGAAGGCCACTATTTATTATGTCAGGTGGGTGAAGGCCACAATTTATAATGCCAGGTAGGTGAAGGCCACTATTTATTATGTCAGGTGGGTGAAGGCCACTATTTATTATGTCAGGTGGATGAAAGCCACTATTTATTATGTCAGATAGGTGAAGGTCACTATTTACTATGTCAGGTGGGTGAACACCACTATTTATTATGTCATGTGGGTAAAGGCCACTATTTATTATGTCAGGTGGGTGAAGGACACTATTTATTATGTCAGGTGGGTGAAGACCACTATTTATTACGTCAGGTGGGTGAAGGCCACTATTTATTATGTCAGGTGGGTGAAGACCATTATTTATTATGTCAGGTGGGTGAAGGCCACTATTTATTATCTCACCACCAGCCATTCTAGGCCAAAATTGGTCCAATTTCCGGAATAAATATGAGAAAACAAATGCTACACTGGGGAGCTCCCTGTGACTTTGTGGGAGCTCCCTTGTGCTTAAAACAGAAACTGTTCAACTTGATAATTCAGCTACATAACTACAATCCTCTTACACATGTGAATTGGTCCTGCCCACAAAGTGACCAACTATCTACTTCATTATACATCAGATGGCAACAGCCACCTGTCATTATTAACTTTTTTCTTGTAATATTTCGTTCTCTATCAGTGATCGAAATGTGACAAGAAAATGACTAAATTGAATGAGTAATATGTAAAAAAGGATATCAATTATCCAGTATGATGAATCTCACCACATAGCAGTCAGGTTGTCGGCAGAGTCCAGCCCACCATGGCCAACTAATGGGTAATGCTTCAATTTTGTCTACTATTAATCCACAAGCGATTTCTTTGAAAACCGATGCTTCATAATTTTCAGCAGCAAAAAAACACCGTGCCGAAGGTAAATACCCACCCTGAAATGAGAGGGTGGTTTGTGAAAGCCAGACACAACAGCAATATTAACAGAAGCATCTATCAAGTGGTAAACAAATGCTGCCCTATTAAACAACAGTAAAAGTGACCACAAAGCCCCTATTGATAGACACCACACTTTCATGCTGTCATGTAGATTTGTCAAACACAGCTGTGACAAAGAGTTCTGCTGAATTGTTATCTTAGCTTGACGAGAATAACAAATGATTGAAATTGTGCAGACAGAGACTGAATGTCTCCACTGATAGTTTATGACAATACTCTTAATTGGCCGAGACCAGAGAATCCTGTACACTTGCCCACAGTGTCATGAAGCGAGGACAAATGACAATAGGACAGCACCATCTAGAGATGGGAACAGTTTTGTAAGATCTTGTTACTCTCTCCCCAGTTTTATGGCGACATATGTTTGCCGTAATAAACTGTGTAGGACAAAATTCACATCTGCACAACATTGACAGCAATTCTGAATAACACAGGTAAAATTACAAAACTATTTCCAGTTACTTCACCAGTCACTCTTTTTAATCTCTCAGGCGACACCAATCTTATTATTCGGATTATGGACCCGCCGATGTTGTTTTTGACAAAACGGAAATAAAATTGCAATTTTGAACTTTGATTTCTGATCGAAATGCCGAACCAATTATTCATCGAGAGCATATACTCATCATACCGAATATTGTATGTTAAACACTGTTTCATTGGTTGTCGCGCATCTTCGGTCTATGATCAAACAAATCAGCGAAAGTCCAACTTGTCATTAATTGATGGCTGAACCAGACGTTGCAGTGGTGTTTTATATCAAGAAGTTGAAGATTGGCGCTGCTTCCCATCATTTAAATTGTCCGACACAATCAACAATGTCATTTCCCATATTTGTAGCGATGCCGCTCTGATATCGAAAGTATGTGTTGGCGTCGAATGTGTGGATTGTTGTCAAAATGATATTGAGCATCCTTGCGGATGCTACATGAACAATTCAATGTTTAACACATTTATTTTCTTGAACGATGACAACATTAGCACCACCGAAATGAAGCAAAAAGGCAACCCAAAGGCTGACATGCTACAAAACAGCATTAAAGAAAATAAACTGCCAATGAGCAACACAGGCAAAACCAGTAACTACTAACGTGCGCATGTTTAATGCACTACTCATTCTATCTACATGCAAAAATCTGAAAATCAGATTTTGGCCAATCAAGTTCACATGTTGGGAAAATGGGTTGCAGACATTCTCTTCAATGCCTGCATAGTCAGCATCGCATTGCATTACTTCGGAATAGAATAATGTAGTTATATTTGGAGGTACTACAATAAAATCATAATTATGCCAGTCAAATTATTATTATCACAGCAAGATATACATCCTGCCTCTAAACTACGTGTTTATGGCTGCAATGTTAACACACCATAATGGTATCTGCCAAGTCTTGTTATCAGTACTTGTTATTCTAAATACTAATAAGCTTCAACTTTTATTAAACTTTCATAAAAGTATGTGTCTAGTAAGTTTTGATACAAGGCTAAATAATTGTTTAGCAATGCACTGTATGGCTCATATAATAATTCATGTATTTACCAAAACACATTTCTCATGCAATGACTTATTTTAATTTTATTTTATTCCCCCCTCCTCCCTGACAACAATTTCTCAATAATCTGTAATTTTAACAATGAAAATTGGCCTTATTACACAATGTGGGCCATCAATTGCAAAAGAACACACATCTACACAATAATAGCAAAGGCAAAAACTCTTAAACCGGCATGTAATTACTATAATGGTCTAACTATGTGAGGTAATAAAAATGGCTGTCTTACATAAGGTGACTTTGGGTTTACAGAGCAAATCCATCTAAATACACTTTTTGTTTGTTTGCATCTAGTGCTGCAGTGATGTAAATGGTTTGTAGTACTTCATAACTCACCATTTAGTAGTAAACTTGTGTCTAGTGCTGTAGCAAAGTGAGATATACTGCAGTTTGTGTTTACTGTCAGAGTGTTGTACCATAGTAAGCAGTTTGTGTTTACTGTCTAGTGTTGTACCATAGTAAGTAGTTTGTGTTTACTGTCTAGTGTTGTACCATAGTAAGTAGTTTGTGTTTACTGTCTAGTGTTGTACCATAGTAAGTAGTTTGTGTTTACTGTCTAGTGTTGTACCATAGTAAGCAGTTTGTGTTTACTGTCTAGTGTTGTACCATAGTAAGTAGTTTGTGTTTCCTGTCTATTGTTATACCATAGTAAGCAGTTTGTGTTTACTGTCTAGTGTTGTACCATAGTAAGCAGTTTGTGTTTACTGTCTAGTGTTGTACCATAGTAAGTAGTTTGTGTTTACTGTTTAGTGTTGTACCATAGTAAGCAGTTTGTGTTTACTGTCTAGTGTTGTACCATAGTAAGTAGTTTGTGTTTACTGTCGAGTGTTGTACCATAGTAAGTAGTTTGTGTTTACTGTCTAGTGTTGTACCATAGTAAGCAGTTTGTGTTTACTGTCTAGTGTTGTACCATAGTAAGTAGTTTGTGTTTACTGTCGAGTGTTGTACCATAGTAAGTAGTTTGTGTTTACTGTCGAGTGTTGTACCATAGTAAGTAGTTTGTGTTTACTGTCAAGTGTTGTACCATAGTAAGTAGTTTGTGTTTACTATCTAGTGTTGTACCATAGTAAGTAGTTTGTGTTTACTGTCTAGTGTTGTACCATAGTAAGTAGTTTGTGTTTACTGTCTAGTGTTGTACCATAGTAAGTAGTTTGTGTTTCCTGTCTAGTGTTGTACCATAGTGAGTAGTTTGTGTTTACTGTCTAGTGTTGTACCATAGTGAGTAGTTTGTGTTTACTGTCTAGTGTTGTACCATAGTAAGTAGTTTGTCATACCGTAATAACTGTTTTCAGACACTTAAGAAACTAAATCATCTGCTGTTCAAAATCATACAATGCACAAAAATATATCTCAGACACCATGTCCGAATGCTTATGTATACAAACAAGTCTTGATGTCATCCCTGGTCTATTACTCAGGTATTAACAGGGCTGTGTAACTTCATTACTGTCACCTCCTATATTGGTGTTTGATTACATAGGAACAGAAATAAAATTATTTTACAGAAGTATCCAAAACTATAAGACAAACAAAAATAATAAATGTTGTCAATTTTTTGGTTGACCGAAAACATTTAGTGTATGAATACATAAGTAATTACGATAGTTAATACCTTCGTGCTATCACTTTGGTTGTGTGAATACAGAAACTGGATCCACACCTGGCTAGATCAGGCTCATCAGTGTTGACAAACAGATCTGTGGCCTAGATGGAAAACTAAAACTGTCGTCGCGGTAGTGTTGAGAATGAGGGAGGAATGAGAGAGGGGAACACGAAGGACCTAATCCTGTCGACTCTGACAATGGGACAGAGATGAAGACAAATGACAATGAGTTGGGTTGCAGACCACGATGGGCAGGACAGGTAGAGAGAATGAGAGAGAGAGTGAGAGAGTGGGTTAGGAGAGGCTGGCCAAGAGAGTAGTGAAACAGAAGAGGGTGGTAGGAGAAGAAAAAGATGATACAATTTAGGGGGGGGCATACGGGGAGGAAGAGAGATCTGAAAATGTGTCAACAGAGGAGAAATGGAGATAGGTTGTGAAGAAAAGGACCTGATTTTGTGATATGGTCCACACCTCTTAAGAAATTAAAGGAAAACAATAGAAATATATAATATATGTACATGTATGACATTTATATATATATATATATATATACCGTATTAATTATAATTAGCGTACAGTACGTTTGAAAAATATTTCAGACGCTAAAATATGTCGAAAAACTGTCCCTATTAAGCGTACACCAAAATGAAATGAGCCAAGTTTAAATAGACACATCGTTGCCGGCTGAGTTGGTCACTTGTGACTTGGATGATGAAAGAGCAGACGTATCTGCACCTGGCTAATTCCACCCGACATACAAACGACTACTGTATAAGTAACGGTGTCCTACACAAGCAATGTAATCCACTGTAAGTAATTGAGTTGTATGTTATCTGAAATTTGTAATCATTAATAAACGTTAAAACTCAAAGTCGCAATCATTCCAGTATCAGGCTGTACGTACAGCGTCATCTGGTTGGATGTGGATGTGGCTAAGTCTGAAGTCAATTAAAATAGTCTCAATGCTTGTACATGTATCTGAAGAAGCATCTACTTCCCCATTCGCTGAGATTTCATGCAGCAACCAACCGAAAACGGCGAGTCCGACATCGCTCATCGGCGAGCAAGTGGACGACGAAGCCAACAAGCAAATCCGGCATCGATTGCCGGCAAGCAAGCAGGGCACTTGTGTAAAATCCAGACCCATCTCAATTTCGCCATTATAACTTGAGTTTTGCCTAACTTTGATACCTCAGTGCGTTAGTTCCATCATTCAACATCATCCCAGGCATATTTATATTATGAAAATACAACCATGTTTGTGCTAGTCTGCACCGCTGCGGTTGTGCAATATAGCAGCATATGTTCATGCATACCAGGGCGTTATTTATGCCTCAAAAGTGCACTAAGACGCAATATTCCTAAACGTGAATATTATTTATATATTCACGTGTGGTCAAGAGGATATAAGAACGTTGCAAAGTCTCCAGATATGTGTGAAACAATGTTATGTAAAAAGATCGTCAAATGTTGCAGTAATTTGATACTGGGGGGAGGACATTGCATTATAGATTCCTGACATCGCCCAAAATGGGGGTGTACACAAATCAGGGCATGCACATACATGCCCATGCACTCACACACGCAGTTTCTTAACTGCTTCCTCTTGCACATGTTCCCAGGCTTGAGTGAGTGACCAGCACCAAAAGACGTGGGCTCATGAGGAACTGACCAGTTCACCTGAGATGGCCCAGGATGGACCTTGAAACAGCTGCTCCTGACTGAGAGTTGGAGAGCCACCAACTCACCAACTCACGGGAAGAGACATATGGTGTTTACAACTTAGGGCAGCTCATCAAAGGTCTATCCCAGTCTTTGGGGGTGCTTAAGAAGGGATAGGGAAGGTAAGCCAGTCGTTATAACTATCACAATTCATTACAACCACACTTCATTACAACCACCCACAATCATTACAACTGCCACCACAGGGCTCGACATTAACAATTGCTCGATTGCCCGGGGCAAGTCAAACATACTGCCAAGGAAGTTGGCATAGACCTCCACTTACCCGGACTGGCAAGTAAAATTTGGACAAGCTAAGTAGACGTAGCACTTGGCCAATCAAACATAGTTTGACACTAATAGTTATTTATTCTAATACCTTAAAATTGGTAAATTAAAACGGCATCGCTCCGACACTGGTTATTACACCTAACACAAGTCATTACAACCAACATAAGTCATTACAACCCTGGCAAGTAATTACAAGAACCACCAGTCATTACAACCACCGTCAGTCATTACAACCACTACCAATCATTACAACCATAGCCAGTCATTACAACCAGCAACTATCATTACAACCACCACCAGTCATTACAACCAGCAACTATCATTACAACCAGCACCAGTCTCCTGCACGGGTCAACACACAATTTCAATGTGAACGCATCCACCAGACGAATCGCAACATCTGGTAATTGACAAATAATCATAGCCAATCAGAACACTCCATAATACAGTTAACTGGTCGCATATGTGAGAGACAAATAAAGAGAGCCAATCACCAAGTCGTGTAATCTAGTTAGCCAATCGCACAAGTGCACATATTGCACCTCCAACTTTCTATGTTATTCAATTCATACATTTATAAACACATTATTTCTGCTAATTAACTTAAGTATGAATGCAAGGAATAGGCCCAGTGTCTGACTGGAAGGTAAGTAAAGTCAAGGTAAGTTTTTATATAGTGAAGTGCTTTACACTTTACTCCCTGGCAGACCTGTTCAATCGAACACCACCTTGACTTTTATGGGAAGTATCTAGCCAAGCAAGACTATTCAAATATCCACCACTGTCTATAGGTACTCAGTCATACAGCTGAGTGAACTGAAGCATTGTAGAGTAAACAAACTAGCCCAAGGTTCACTGCACAGGATTGGAACCCAGGTTGTCTCAGTCCAGGGCCCAAAGCTCTTACAGCTGAGCAACTGCTGGACATGCTGACTGGCCCACTGGTCAAGCCAGTGAGGTCAGCAAGGTCAAACAAGGCCACAATTCCTTCTCATTTGCTGCAGGACAGATCAACAAGACAATGTCCAACCAAGATGTGGATTTATTGATCTGGTCAGTTCCTGCTTAGCATAAGCAGTAATGGCTTGACCACTCTCCAGTGTAACTCACCAGACCAGTCCACTGTCACTCAGCGGGGTGTCTGGTTGTTACAGCCATGACTTGCTCTGACCTGGCCAGATAATCAATCCTGTTTACCAGAAGTTGTTGATATTGCAGTCACTGCCTTGGATGACCCAAGATGACTGGACCATGCCACTCCGACTACAGGGGTGCAGGGTTGCTGCTGTTCCAGCAAAGGTTGTTTACCTGACTAAACTCCTCACCTAGGATGATATGGGGGGGCAGGTCCTGCCCTTGGGAGACAACCCAGAGTTATCCAAACCCACTGTTCTTCCCTATATTACAATACTCAGCAACCTTCAGCAAACACTACACCGAGTCATGCCACAGAAATGACGCATTTCTGTGGAGAACATGGTGCATCCTGGGTAATTTATATTTCACATACGACATCGTTTAACTAAGCAATTTTCTTTGTTCCGCATCAAACTTTCCATGTCTAATAAAACAAATTATCAAAACAATTAAAAGCTGACTTACATTGCTGATTTTTGCAGCTGTGCAAATCTATACTAAATATATTTAAGACAGGGTTATCAGTTCTTGTATCCTGTTGATATTAATTTACTATTTATCTAAAATTCTCAATAGATAACACTTTAACATGACATAATACTAACTTTCTAGACTTCTTATTAAAATTAAATCGATTTTACTAAATTCTTTACAGCAGATCTGCTAGGACGTGTTACACCAAGTTATGCAAAATGAGGCATAAATATTCTACAATACATTTAGAGCTGAAATGTTCACAACTGACCCCAGTGACTGTTGCAAAAGAAAACTTCAACCGGCAAAGTAAACATATTAATTATTAAATATAACCTGACCTAATGTGATGCTTACATATTCGACACAACACACAATTATGACACATTTATATATATAACTACATATAAATACCTAAAATAAGAAACAACAGGTATAGTTTCACTGACAGAACAAATGCGATAAATAAATAATTCTCGCTACATGCCGTGGGAAAATATTTAATTTTTTTTTAAGTGTGAGAGAGGGGTGAATCAAATCTTCCCACCTGTTTCGTTCCAGTGACCGGGGCCCCAGCATCTTCGCTTAGGGGGCACTTCAGGCAGCGTAAATGGGTATTCCACTTTGACGGTGGGGTGCGCAATGATGCTATTGACTCTCACCACGCCAGGCGTGATAACTGTCCAGAGTAGTGACCACTGTCCAGAGTAGTCTTCCTCACAGGTGAAGCAGCAACCATTTGATCTCTCCCTTGACCAAGTCCCTCTGATCCACTCTGACCACTGGCAGCTGTCCCTGGACCGGTCCACTACGCCCACAAGGGGGGACAGGCTAGTTGCATCAGAGCACTGGGTCAATATGTCAATCAAGTACACAACACCCACAGCCAGAGAGAGCTGACCAATGCTCAGGTAGCAGTAATAACCAGCCAGTGAGATCAAAGAATCTCACACCTTTGACTTATTATGTCATTGAGCACTGGTAAAGCTGATTATGTCATTCCATGGAGCTGACCCTTCCGAGGCCATTTTTCCAGTGAAGTGAGCGATAGAAACATTTCCGAGATATTTCTATAACCAAGTTCATAATTGAAGGTGTGTGTCACTTGTAGCAATTGGTTTCTTAGGATCTGGGGAAACTCGGAATATTTTGTTCACAATGATGATTTGTGGTTTAATAACATTATACTACAAAACCCCAATAAAACAAGTTACGTTAACAATAAAAACATATTTCCTAAGTAATAATGATCTAATTAAATTTTTTAACTAATAAAATTGCAATTTTTAAACTCATAAAAATTTAATTTTAAAGTTATTTAATTAAAAATAAAATTAAAATTATAAAGTAAAGGTAAGTTCTTATATAGCGCAGTATCCAGTCCTCAGGATTGCTCAAAGCACTTTACACTTTACTCCCTGGCAGACCTGTTCAATCGAACATCGTCTCGACTCCTCTAGGATGCATCCAGCCACGCTGCAATTAATGCGCAAAGACTATTCATACACAAATATCCGCCACTGTCTATAGCCAGGTACTCATTCATACAGCTGAGTGAACTGGAGCAACGTATAGTGAACGAACTTGCCCAAGGTTCGATACCGCCGCACAGGGTTTGAACCCAGGTTCTCTCGGATGAGAGTCCGAAGCTCTAGCCACTGCTCCATGGCGCTACACAAATTATGCTACATTAATGTCAGGAATTCTGACTATTCTAATTTGTACTTTTTTATTTGTCTACTATTTAAAAAATCTATATGTACATGTATATATATGTCATGATGCGCATTTAACCACATGTCAAGATGGTTCCCTTCTATTGCTTGTAGGATCCCGAAAGGATGACAAGTTGTTCTCACTCAACTCTTTATTACATAGTCATGAAGAAGACCTCATCGTAATGCTCCGTCTGGTCTGGTATTATATACCAGTCCACAGGACTGCATGTCGAATACTGGTGGTAGTATTCCCACCTCCAGGATGTCAGTGACAACAATGTGGTTCTTTCTCTAGACTTACAGATAGACCATCGCCACTCGTGCTTACTTTCCTCGAGTAGCTTTCCCTCTATCCAAAATCCTGCCCTTTCACAGCGACCCCTATTGCTAGACTCCAACACTGAGCTATGGCCACTGTTACTCACCAGGTGGCATTACTAAAGGAACTGTAAGTATAAATCAATGATAAAATAAAAATAACGTCATGGCCATCCATGACATCTATATACATACTACATGCAGCTTATGCAGACCAGTTACATGCACATAGCGGTGCACACGACACACCACTCCATGTATACCTCTGAATACAGTGCTCTCAAAATTCCCAATTATTGGGTACAGTTGATTAAACTATTATTACATTTCTGGATATACTACGTGTGCTAATAGTTACATTATTAAACTAAAACGTATTATCCACACAACCTGGAGTGAAAGAGCAGTCTACATGACACAGCAAAAATTTGATGTTTTTTTGGAGCCGTGCAGAATCAATGTTAACACATCTACATTACACTAATGACAAAGTACCTATGAATTAGTCACTAGTACACGTGAATATCCCTGACATTTTGAAACTAAGTCAATTAACCAATGAACCAGAGTGAGGAGGTACAATGAATAACCTATACCTTCACGCTGTACACTACACGCTGTACACTACACGCTGTACACTACACGCTGTACACTACACGCTGTACACTACACGCTGTACACTACACGCTGTACACTACATGCTGTACACTACACGCTGTACACTACACGCTGTACACTACATGCTGTAACACAGCAATGAAATGGGAAACCAATCAACTTTAACTCAAATTGCAGCTGATGACAATACAATATACATTACAAAACGACCAGGAGCACATAAATGTGACAATATATTTAAGTGACACCAGTCATGGATACTCAAAGGTAGTAATATATTACAAAGTGAGACAGCAGTAATGGAAGGTAAGAACGCATTACAAAATGACATTAAAGCACTGCAATGTGAAAACATAATTTGCCTACCCTGGATACAACTACCTCTGTTAATCAGCTCTGGCCCTGTCACCAAGCCGGTTTCCACATGATGAATGAAGTTGCAGTTTATTTGCAAAGGTAATAAATTATCATCTCGGCACCAAATCGTAAACACCTGCATGACGTTTCGTGTGTTAGTGTATGCGGATGTAACATTGTTCCGTCACCGACCATCCGCAACATCGGGATTACAATCGACTCTGGACTAACAATGTCGTCACACGTGTCACAGATGTCCAAGTCAGCGTACTACCATCTCTACGCAATTTCAAAAATAAGACATTGTCTTACTACTGATGCATGTAAGACACTAGTCCACGCCCTGGTGACATCGCGCATGGACTACAGTAACGCGGTCCTGTACGGCATCACCGAGACACTTATGAACAAATTGCAGATGGTACAGAACTCGACGGCAAGACTAATTTCAAGACACCGAAAGCACCAGCACATTACACCTGTGCTGGTCGAACTGCACTGGCTTCCAGTTCGCTGGCGTATCCAATACAAACTGCTGGTCCTTGTTTTCACGGCTCTACATGGTCTTGCTCCAGCGTATATCCAAGATCTCATAATACCGTATACGCACACCCGCAACCTCCGATCTGCTGATCTACATCTGCTTGTAGTCCCGCGCTACAACTTAGAGGGCTACGGCAGACGAGCTTTCTCCGTGTCTGGACCTACGCTCTGGAACGCTCTACCAATAAACGTTCGTCAAATAGAGACTTTAGATAAATTTAAAACTTGCCTTAAAACGTATCTATTTAACAGGCGTACATCAACTGAGGAACTGTGCTATAGGACACTTTTTATGAATATGTATTTAATCAATTAATTTATTTCTATTCTATAATGTATTCTAATTAATTTATCTTTTAATACAATTTTATATATCATAATGTATGTTGGTGACATTATATATACACAATCTTGTAAATCTTAATAGTTATTACATTTACCGGCATCTTTATACATATATATTTTTACATTTGTTTCCATGTACGTCTTATAATGTGTGTACGCGCCTATGAACGGGCTGGTCCCGGAGATATGGCGCTATAGAAATGCTAGTAATAATAATAATAATAATAATAAATCATACTTTCTGCTGTGGTAGTTTATCTCCCTCTTGGGGGAAGTGCCCTACGCTATCAACTCCCCACCGAAAATATGTTCCTATGCAGTTTTAAATTAAAACTGTTCATGTGCTAACAACACGTTATAAATATTCTGACCAACTAGTAATATTGCTATCAAAGACAGTATAAAACTTCAAAGTGTCCAAAATTGTTTGGCAAACGTTAAGTTCTTTTATAATGCAGTATCCAGTCCATTCTGCTTAAAGTGCTTTAAATACAATTTACTCCCTGGCAGACCTGTTCAACTGAACACCCACAATCTTGACTTCAGCATTCAGCCATGCTGCAATAAGCCATGCTGCAATAAGCCACGCTGCAATAAGCCACGCTGCAATAAGCCACGCTGCAATAAGCCACGCTGCAATCAGCCACGCTGCAATCCATTGCTAAATTTAAGGTGTCTTCAAAATGCAAAAAGCCGTCACCGTATCACCGAAGACACTATTTGCTTGACACAGCAATGAAAGTGTCCGAGTGGAGCGTCGTGGCACTCACAGTACACAGCAATGAAAGTGTCCGAGTTGTGCGTCGTGGCACTCACAGTACACAGCAATGAAAGTGTCCGAGTGGAGCGTCGTGGCACTCACAGTACACAGCAATGAAAGTGTCCGAGTGGAGCGTCGTGGCACTCACAGTACACAGCAATGAAAGTGTCCGAGTGGAGCGTCGTGGCACTCACAGTACACAGCAATGAAAGTGTCCGAGTGGTGCGTCGTGGCACTCACAGTACACAGGACCACTGTTAAGGAACGAAGTCGATCTGAAAAAGCAAAATTGGACTGATGAGCTCACAGACTCTTAGTGAAATGTGCCCTCGCTATTACTTCTTCAACGACGCATTGGCTTCTTCTCATTTTTGTCTGCAGCATTCACACCATCCTCCTCCTGTCTGTAGCATTCACAGCATCCTCCTCCTGTCTGTAGCATTCACACCATCCTCCTCCTGTCTGTAGCATTCACATCCTCCTCCTCCTGTCTGCAGCATTCACATCATCCTCCTCCTGTCTGCAGCATTCACATCCTCCTCCTCCTGTCTGTAGCATTCACACCATCCTCCTCCTGTTTGCAGCATTCACATCCTCCTCCTCCTGTCTGTAGCATTCACACCATCCTCCTCCTGTCTGTAGCATTCACACCATCCTCCTCCTGTCTGCAGCATTCACATCCTCCTCCTCCTGTCTGCAGCATTCACATCCTCCTCCTCCTGTCTGTAGCATACACATCCTCCTCCTCCTGTCTGCAGCATTCACATCCTCCTCCTCCTGTCTGCAGCATTCACATCCTCCTCCTCCTGTCTGTAGCATTCACACCATCCTCCTCCTGTCTGTAGCATTCACACCATCCTCCTCCTGTCTGCTGCAGCATTCACATCATCCTCCTCCTGTCTGTAGCATTCACACCATCCTCCTCCTGTCTGTAGCATTCACACCATCCTCCTCCTGTCTGCAGCATTCACATCCTCCTCCTCCTGTCTGCAGCATTCACATCCTCCTCCTCCTGTCTGCAGCATTCACATCCTCCTCCTCCTCCTGTCTGTAGCATTCACATCCTCCTCCTCCTGTCTGCAGCATTCACATCCTCCTCCTCCTGTCTGCAGCATTCACATCCTCCTCCTCCTGTCTGCAGCATTCACATCCTCCTCCTCCTGTCTGTAGCATTCATACCATCCTCCTCCTGTCTGTAGCATTCACACCATCCTCCTCCTGTCTGCAGCATTCACATCCTCCTCCTCCTGTCTGTAGCATTCACACCATCCTCCTCCTGTCTGTAGCATTCACACCATCCTCCTCCTGTCTGCAGCATTCACATCCTCCTCCTCCTGTCTGCAGCATTCACACCATCCTCCTCCTCCTGCTATGCGTCACAGCGATCTTACTTTCTGACCTAACCATGAAAACGACCACCTACAGCCGCCAAACTTCTCCTCACATATCTTACATACATATACACACACTACGTTACAAAAACAATTCTCTTACATTCCCATAATCGTGGTAACGATCAAAATTCACGAAACAAACTCAAGTATAACTCGACGTTGCCAGCGGCAACCATAAAATCAATATTGTGTAGAGGCGTCACAAACACGCGCGCACAGAGTGCCTGTGTAAAGTTTTATACAGGGACTCTACACACACAGTAAAGATACTGCCACTGTACAGAATTTCTATGAAGCTCATTTTATGTAGCAATGCCTCGACACAATATAAATTTTATGGTAACCACGGAGCTACGGCTGGTTGCCGCTGGCGACATTGAGTTTAACTTGAGTTTGTTTCATGAATAATACTATTTTGATCGTCATAGGAACATAAGAGAATTGTTTTTGTAACGTAGTGTGTGTATATGTATGTAAGATATGTGAGAAGTTTGGTGGCTGTAGGTGATGTTTTCATGGTTAGGTCATTGTTACATTCTTATCCTTCCAGATCTTTCCCAAGCTCGATATTGCCGTTCTGCTATGAGCCAGTCTTCTTTGCATTTTGCTATCAACTGAAATATAGATTTCCAAGTAACACTGGTGCCACCTGATGGCACACTGTAGCGCTTACATTTATCCAGGCGTTAAATTTTATCCGGGTGATGTTTATGTGCATATGTAAGACATAATATTTGGCACCAGTAGATCAAATAGTTATAAATAATATCCAGTAGTTAAATGTTTCGTTTGGTGTCGTAATACAAGCGTTATAGTTAGAGTACATAATGATAATTTGCTGTTTCAGATTTGTGACCAAGTATAAGAGTAAGTCATGTGACGTGTGCGTGGAGAGGAAACTGTTTTATGACAGAAATTGTTTCTGTCTGTGGGAAGCAAACATTTTATAATTTATGTATACATATAGACATGTATATAAATATATATATATAAACATACATAATGCTCGGATAAATGAAAACACGACAGTCGTAGCTGGTGCTAAATACATTCCCCTAGATACGCGCACATGCAGAAACGTCACCCGAATATTATTTAATGCCCGGATAAATGTAAGCTCGACAACGTCACTCTTGAGACATCTCCCTGTGTCTAGCGGCCAACCACCTAGTTCTGGCGTACACGACAACATACTACACTGACCCCCAATGCCCTAATTGTCTGGTTGTGGCGTCACCTCACTGATGCAGTGGAGACAAAGAACTGACAGCTGATGCGCTGATTAAAGTACTGACACACATCAGTGAGTCTCTCATCTGGTCTTTTTATATAAAAATAGAAAGGGACAAGAATTAGAAGGCCATAAAAAACACAATAAATCGACCTGCCACTATTAACTCTAGTCATTTAACATGCACGCACAGTAGTTCTTTTGCAAGCAGATGCACATAAAAGCGAGTCTACGTAAATACGACCTACCCCAGTTCCTCTAGGCAGTGCTGAAGGGATAGAATAGACCAGGATACATCATAGGACACAGCACAGACTTGACTCAGTGGCAACTTGACTGTGAGCTGTGACAGTGTTAATCTATCCCTGTATCTACTCCAACCTTCAACAGGTCTATGACAAGTTCATGACAGTTTCATAACAGGTCCATGACAGGTCCAACATGAGATGCTTTACTTCCATGGCATAGACGGGACCTACCTACAACTCCCTGTGTCTTGGAATCAAACACTTGCAAGGCCACACTATCTGTCTCAATATCCCCTGGCATAGACGGGACCTACCTACAACTCCCTGTGTGTTGGAATCAACCAAATGCAAGGCCACACAGGCTGCTGATTACATCTGTCTCAATATCCCCTGGCATATCACCTTGCTAAAATTTGAAGTTAAACTGAGCCAATCATCTCATTGCCTTTCTAGGTTCGACTGTTTGGGTTCTGACCAATCGTGGTTGATATTACATTGATATTAATGTTTGGGAAGAAGCCGTTCATGAGAATGGTTGAATGGTGAATTACATTTAGGGATTTCCTATAGATTCCTGCTCTGTTGAGTGGCGCAGGTGTTTGTGCATCATGGTTTCCACAGTACAGCGTTCAAAGACAGACAATTCCTGAACCAAGCACAGCTGTCCAACTGATTCAACGAACTGCCGCACGTTGCGTGGGATATCTTCCTGAGGTAATGTGGTCAACTTCCATCCCTGGCTAGCGAGGATTGCCCAAACCTCTGTGGATTCCCATATGAATGCAGTGAGGGGTCGCACAGAGGGATGAACTAGTCTCAGCCCAGACTCAGTGAGGCATGATCGCAATGGCAACAGATACCTGGACAGTGGCCACATATGCCATAGCAGTTACATTAGACATAAGGCCTCACCCCTAACTGTCACCATAATATGGTGCCGGTCATGGTCAGAGCTGGTTTGTACATATTATGTGCAAACCAGCTCTGACCCTGCAGACCAACACACTGACCCAAATCCCAGCAAAAGTGGCAGGTCAGAAGACAACAGGTGATTCTATAATGTCTGTGGCAGATGCTGAACAAGGGAGCAACCAAAGTGGTGCTGATGAACTGATAAATGGCCACAGTGTCAAGAGAATGAACGATATGAAGTACTGCGACTGACCTACCTTGTATGATGTCATCCATTCCTCAGTCACTGTATCACTGTATCACTGTATCACTGTATCACTGTCACACCAATGATGACACGCTGACACTGATGTCAGTCACACACGGGAGGTTAACTGCATGTAATTACACAACACACTTTATGTGCCAAAATTTCTGTCCGATGACTTTTTTTTAACATCTGCCATTTAATTGTCTAACAGTGTTCCACCTGCTTCATTGTTTGCCACTGGATTCAGAGCATGGTTGACAGACCAAGCCATCAATGATGTCTTTGTTCTCCAGTGATGACTGGCATGGTTGAGTGCTTTAAACACAACATAATATTAATACTATCAGACTGACAATTATGACTATTCTATCATCAATAATAGACAATTACACACAACTGACACAAGTTTCCATTGTCATCACTTAGGAAACCATCAACAACTGTCAAGCCTTCTAACATGGGCAACTGAAAATAACAAGATTACTTAATTATTAACTTTTAGAAACACAAAAAAAGTTCGTTAAAACATGAATATTAACTTCGCAAAAAATAAACGGCTGTTAGTGTCATTTGTACCAGTGAAATATGAGAGATCTAACTGTCGGACAAACATTGACTGCATCATGTGTGTAGGTTACTATGTGTGTGTGACTGTGTGTGACTGTGTGTGCGCGTGAGAGCGTGCAAGCGCATGCGCATATGTGAGTGGCTGTGTGTGTGTGTGCGTGCAAACATGCATGTGTGGGCCATTCTCATGTAGGTATCATCAAGGTAGACACAGTTAGATATCACCAAGGTAGATACACAGGTATAGATCACCAAAATAGACACACAAGTAGATATCGCCAAGGAAGATATACAGGTAGATATCTCCAAGATAGATACACAGGTACATATCACCAAGGTAGATACACAGGAATATATCACCAAAGTAGATACACAAGTAGATATCACCAAGGAAGATACACGAGTAGATATCACAATGGAAGATACACTGGTAGATATTACCAATGCAGATACACAGGAATATATCACCAAAGTAGATACACAGGTAGATATCACCAAGGAAGATACACAGGTAGATACCACCAAGGTAGATACACAGGTATATATCACCAAGGTAGATACAAGCAGTTTGTGGAGTGATGTGGTATTTGATGTGTGCTGTGTTGAAGTGTAATACACAATCAATTGGCACTTTGCCAACTTAATCCAGGCAGAAACACAGAAAATGTGAACATTTCGCTTTTCGCCCTGAGATGCCCTAAGAATCATTCAATCAAATACAAATTTCAAGTGTACAGTGACACTACCCTAAGAGACGTCTTAGCAAAATTAGAGAAAAAGTTACTGAACAGTTTTTGAAATAACAGAAAAGACAACCTCTGATTCATGCAAGACAGACTCCGCATGAGACAGATGTTGTAGAAAAAGGGATTAGTTGTGTGACCGGGTATATCCAGCCAGTTATAAATAGAGCTGCAAGGCTGTTCTCCTGCAGTAGATGATTTAGTTGTTAACAAATTTAACACTTTTGGGGGATCGTTGGAGCCCTTAGAATAATTCAATCAAATACAGATTTCTTGTATATAGTGGCACTACCACATGAAATGTCTGCAAAATTAGAGAAAAAGTTGCTGAAGAGTTTTTGAAAGAATATGCAAAATGTGAAAATTTACCAGTTTTTGTGTCGTTTATGGGGGCCCTTAAAATGAGTCAATCAAATACAGATTTCTTGTGTACGGTGACCCTACCACATGAAATGTATATACAAAATTAGAGAAAAAGGTACTGAAGAGTTTTTGAAAAATTAGGCAAGATGTAAAAAATTACCAATTTTTGGGGGCCCTGGGGGCCCCTTAGAATGATTAAATCAAATACAGGTTTCTTGTGCATAGTGGTAGTACCCTAAGATACGTCTATGCAAAATTTGAGAAAAAGTTACTGAACGGATTCTGAGATATGGCAGCTAACGACGGACGGCGGAGGCAGACTTCGGCCTAAAGGACTAGTGATATTTAATTGGTACTAATATTATGCTATGACTGCCATTGACGGAATGCATCACGACTGTGACACACAATTTCTAGACTATAAAAATATGTTTTCCTTCATAAAACAAAGAACAAAACACATATTCATGAAGAACATTAGGTATTTTATTTATTTACATCACTGCATGCAAAACAAAACGTTTTTAATACTTTGATAGAACATTAAAAATTGGCATTTTTTACATCACACTTTTTAACGTTCAATGCGATGGACCAAAACCATTACATTACACTGGGTCAAAACCATTACATTACGCTGTCATCGACATCGCCTAGACTGTACGATAGGCTGTAATGTTCAGCTTCTACCAGATGATACACTAAACTCCTCAATAAATACACTAACTTAGTCTTAGTACAGTCAGTTGGCCTAACACTACAAGTACAACACTCACTACATTTTTGCATTACACATTTCTTTTGGGTTGGCAGTGGCGTCGTTTCGCTGTCAGCCATCATTTCGTGCCGCGTGACTTCGTTTTGTTTGATCGCGGAATTGCGAATTTGTCATAACGCTGTTTCCTATTGGTTACATTACGACCACACTCAGCGAATGAAAAACCATGTCACAACATGCTGCATACATATGCTGCCACCTGTTAAATATAGTGGAACCTAAATTTGAGTGATTGCCGAACACGGTCACAGTCCGTAATATTTTCATCCCTCACCGTAATACCGTAATTTGAGGTGACTTTCCGGAATGATTCCGGACAATCCGGAATGGTAGGCAGGTCTGTGACTATGACTGATGTATCCCAAAAAATGAACATAACTGTTTGTTTTGCCATCCAAATCAGCATTTCAAAATGTTCCTTACAATGCCCAGTGAGTCGCAGTACAGTGTGGATATAACCAGCTACATTTAATAATACACAAGTCAATGTACACATACAGTGTATATGTTATGTTTTTGTATTTTTGTCAATAGTTTTTGGCTTGGAGTCATTCAATGTTGAATTGTGCATAAAAAAGCAGGGCTCCAATAGAAGGTTCCACATAGCATACGCATTGTCTGTATACAACCAAAACGCGGATGACATCTATTTTCTGTATGGAGTGTATTTTGGTTGTAATACCGAGAAAGGAATGGAGGGCCTATGAAAATACTTAAAAACAACGAGAACACAATATTGTGTCCCACCGTGCAGCTATGATTTATATAATCAGACGTCTCCAATAAATCCAATTACAACAGAACCAGTTCTTTACTTCAAAACATTGAAAGTGGTAATTGCATACAAAGTCTATTTTTAGAATTAAAACATGTATTTTTTAAATGAAAAATGGCACATATAACACTAACAATGGCACGACTATTTTTTACATCATCTCAGTGATTGCATTAATGTTGTCAATTGCTGCCACCTATCAGTGATGCTCGGTGGTTCCTTAGTGATTCTCATAGTCTGCCAGTTAGCAGTCATTGACATCGAGCAAACTGAAGCCTCAATGACACCCACTCTACCCACATGTATACACCTGACTCTCGCTAGCCTCACAAACTAAAACTAACATGCTACTTCAAGCCACAACATGCTCTCGTGACAGAAAACATTCACACAAGTTTTTTGGGGGATAATGATGTTAAACGTTCTGCATATGACAGTTGTGCCAATCGTGTCTTTTGACACCGATGCATTGTCTGTCAAGGGATATATGACAAACTGTAGGTGTGTATCACCCAACAGTGTCATCCTTGCTCCAGTCACATCTCAGGACATGTCACTTGAACACAGTCACTTCAGTCCAATGGGAGACCTAACAAGTTACAATTTTTATAAAACCTGATATTCTTTTGTATTCGGACATACTAGGACTTATCTTATGTTGCTACAGAGCAGCATACTTAAATGTACAAAGTCCAAACTTAACAACTGCAAATCCGATAAAAGTAATCCAGTAAACGATTACTTAAGCAATCATAAAATTATAAATTTATGAAACAATTTGTTTTAGTTTACCATCATGGTAGAGTAATGGCAAATTTATGTAAAAACATAAAATTAGATAGATTGAGCCTTGTTATTACTAATCTAACAGTTCTTGTCTGTGACAGATTTTCACATTTTCCTCAGAACTTACAAATTTGATGGCCTAAGGTTTTGGAAGACAGAGGGGATCATCAAATGAATAACATTTTCTTACTAGGCAACTACTTGTCAACATCATTTTAATTTGTAGGTGTCATTAATTGGCTTATTCCCATCACACAAACCTTTGTGAATATGTCAGTTTGTCTCGATAAGTCATATGCAGATTTCTGCTACAAATAATTAACATCGAATGGAAAAAATTAACAGAATTTAACCAGTATTATCACCAAGCATGCACGCATATATCTTTGTTGCACAAATGTGCACATACACAATATATAATAACTATGTTTTAATGTTGTGCAACTCTTAAAACCAGCCAACCAACTGTTGCTATTTTTATTGCCACGTTATGGACTAGTAAGTACCACCAACCAGATTTGTTGACAAACCAAGTTTTTAGATAACATTCCACGAAACTCTGAACATTTGATAGTCTTTCACATTGGCGAGCACCTTACCTTACCTATCCTCTTCGGGCCTTGTGGCCCATAAGGCTGCTGTGCGACTCCGCCACCTCGCCCTGTCAACGGCTATGTGTCTGGCTTTGCTCCATGTTGCCCAGCCCAGTTGCTTCCGTTCTTTTTCCACTGTGGTTCTCCACGTTGTTTTTGGTCGACCAACTTTTCTTGTTCCTTCCGGCGTCCAAGTCAGTGCTGTCAGGCAGTGGTTTTGGGCCTTCTTTCTCAGCACATGCCCGATCCAATTCCACCTTCTTCTCTGTACTTCTGTGCTGATCTTCTCTTCTGCTGTTATGTTCTCAATGTCTTTGTTCGAAATTATTACTGGCCATCTAATTTTTAAAATTCTTCTGAGACAGTTAAAATGGAAAATGTCAAGTTTTTTGTTGTCGCATTTGTTTACTTTCCATGTTTCACATCCATACAGTAACACTGATTTGACCAGAGTATTGTATAATCTGAGTTTAGTTTTTAATGTGTACACATTTGAGTTGGCGAGCACCACCTATGTTTTATTTAGATCCTTCAGTGAAAAGCAAGTACTGTGCACAGGACTATTAATAGGCATATTTAATTTCATCAGCTTGGCCAACATTTTTTTGTTTTTTGTCATAGGGACTAGGACTATATATATAGAATCAGTTCATTATCAGTGAAAGGAGATTGACTACCATGTGAACAGTACGCCTCCTGGTGAACAGTACGCCCCCTGGTGAACAGTACGCCTCCTGCTGAACAGTACACCCCCTGGTGAACAGTACGCCCCCTGGTGAACAGTACGCCTTCTGGTGAACAGTACGCCCCCTGGTGAACAGTATGCCTCCTGGTGAACAGTACGCCCCCTGGTGAACAGTACGCCTCCTGGTGAATTAGAGCCAAGGTAAACGTGGCTGTAGCAATCAACTGGATAAAAATAACACATTCGACTTGTACAATCAGCAGACATGGTGACATGGTCACAAGGATCACACTTGAGAAATCATAAAGATCACATTTGAGAAATCTCAAAGATCACACGTGAGGGATCACAAAGATCACACATGATTGATCACAAAGATCACTCTTGTTGGATCACAAAGATCACTCTTGTTGGATCACAAAGATCACACTTGAGAAATAATAGAGATCACACTTAAGGAATCACAAAGATCACACTTGAGAAATCACAAAGATCACACTTGAGGGATCATCAAAATCACACTTGTGGGATCACAAAGATCACACGTGATGGATCAGACAGTACTAGAAAGTGCCCTGATAAAGAAATCAATGCTGGCGGGGACAAGACACAATGTGACACGTCACACTAGGTCTGTCTCAGCAGCACAGAGACGTCTTGTGTAATGTCAGAAGGAACAATCCTGAGAAGACTGCGAGTCAGTCAGACTGTCCAGGCATATAGAACCACGGAATTATACAAGAACTTAATAAATCGGTTACTCCAATAAATATATACCTTGATTTATCAAAAGCATTTGACACAATTGATCACAATATATTGGTACAGAAGTTACATTACTATGGATTAAATGACAAGGTTCTGGACCTTTGTAAGAATTATTTACAAAATCGTAAGCAGTTCGTAGAAATTGAAAATGTTAAGTCTAAGGAAATAGTCATCAGCGCTGGTCCCTCAAGGTTCAATTTTAGGGCCACTCTTATTTATTATACATACAAATGACTTAGCAATTTCTAGTGACCTTTTCAAATTCATAACGTACGCTGACAACACCACCCTTACTAGTACACTAAACACATTTAACGATTCAGAAGGCCAAATGCAAAGTGAAAATATTAACAAATAACTAACAAAGATTAGCAATTGGTTGAAAGCTAATAAACTGTCACTAAATGCCAAAAAGACTAAATTCATGATTTTTCATGTGCCTCAAAAGAAATTAGAATATCCTGTATTACAAATAGACATTGAATGTGTAAATGATTAAAAAAAATTAGGCATCACAGTAAATAACCATTTAAACTGGCAGAGTCATACAAACAAAATAACAAATAAAATATCTAAAACAATAGGCATACTAAATAAACTTAAACAGTTTTTTATCACCTAATACATTATACATTATGTATAATACTCTTATTCTCCCTCATATTAATTATGGCATACTTTTATGGGGTCATCAGGCACATCGGATTTTCAAATTACAAAAAAAGCAATACGAATAATATCCATAAGCAAATGCAATGCTCACACAAGTCCTATTTTTAAAAGACTTCAGTTGCTAAAGTTGGCCGACATTTGTAAAATCCAACAATTAAAATTTTACTATAAATTAATTAACAATCTTTTACCCTACTACTTCAATGTTTTCCAAACACACACACCTATGATATTCATCAGCACTGCACACGTGAAAGAAATAATCTGTATATGTCCAGATTCAAACATGAATTTGCCATAAAAAGCATTAGTTCCAACATAGTAGAGACAGTTAACATTAATAAAATTTACACCCACAGTCTATATGGTAAATGTTGTTGTTGTTTATATTTATGGGGTGGCTCCTGGGCTATTGTACATCTTTCTGGGAGTCTCCCGACCTTATCTATTACTTATGCTATTCATTGTATATATACATATATATATATTGTATTTATAGGTCAAATAAACTGATTCTGAGTTACCAAGTCACAGAAATATATAACATAATTATAGGTGGGTGGTGGTCTGGTCGACAGCATGTTTTATGAAAAAAACAATCAAAATAGCTCACCAGTGGTGCCAGCTAATGGATACAAGAGACATTGAATGAAATATTTTAAAACCAACCTCCATTACAAAGTCCATTTCTTTGCGTTTCTGTTTCTGTTTGCTACTAAATCATAGAAGCTGCTCATTTTAATGTTCTTAAATACTACTGCATTGGGCATGTTAAATGTACATGAATTGTCCCGACTGAACCAACACGACACAGCATTCTACATCTTGTGAATTAATCAGGTTAATCTCCTTTTGTCTCTGTCCAATATGCTTAGGTTGGTGCTGTAGAAAGGATATTACGCTTCCATAGGAATCCTGCTGGTAATTTAATTGGCAATATGCTACTATCTGTCCCTGTGATTCACTCCATTCACCATGACAATAATAACACTGTGATTGGCTGCCTCAGATTAGTTGCAACTAACTTCAACAGTGAAACAAACATTCGCAGAATGTCTGATGTAGAGTGCAAGGCCTTTTAGTGAACAACATGGGATAAATAAATAATTCATCTTTTTTCACAGTCAGTTTTACCTTTTTTCTTTTGAAACATTGTGACGGTTTTCATCTGCCTTCATCTGTCGCAGACTCATTCTGACAAAAGCCGCTGAAATGTTACGAAACAAAAAGGTAAAATTGACTGTGAAAATGTTTTTAAAACCATTAAATATTACCAATGCATCACTGCATGGTAACAGTTTCAGTGTGCCACTGCAGCATGACTGTGTCCAATGTGTCACCAACATGTCAACAATGTGTCACTGCCGCCTCCAGGAACAGGAATGTCATTATACAGCAGTAATGAATCATACATTAGAAATGATGCATTCCTGAATATGTAAATACTTTATGAATGCAAGTGCAAAGGAGACTGGTCAATGAGATTACTGGCAGTGACCGGGACTATGCAGCTGCTATTATGCTCCAGCCAAGTGAAACGCTGACCATCTGTAGTGGACTTCTCACATGACATGCATGGCCGAGTTCTGGTCTCATCTACAACTGATCACTAGCTATATATCTTAATGTAATAACAATACGCCGGACACTGGCCAAGTATGCTTTAATTTAATCAGTTTTACTCGGACTACAGAAATCTGTGTCGATTTGGATACATTGTTGATGTTGTGGTATGCAAATACGTTTAGCACTTGATATGAGCTAATGGCTCCACCTAGATACATAAAAAGGGTTGGACTCTCAATAAGCCCAAAGGCTTCCTTGTCCACATGCCATCTAGAGTTAATTCTCTGGGTGGCAATCTTGTAAAATCTTGTTAAATATCACTATGAAGTTACTGTCAAAACATTAAGTTCCTGCCCAGCTGATTTGGCCCATCATAAATAAGATTAATTGGTGTACATATATTTATTTATAGTGTCTGAATAGATTAAAGGTGCCCATTCAATTCAATTTTGTATTCATCTCATTTCAAATTCATTTTGTGTGAGTTAAACTACTTAGTATTCACTATGACATGCAAGTTCAATTGTGCAACTTTTGGTATGTAGTTTTGTTAAAATCATAACAATGAGACAAGCTGACCATGCGGGCTGCTAACTGTTCCACGCCACAACCTTGAATGGTACGGGTGTCGTTCGTTTGCTTGCGCATGACCGACTCTCTGGAAGGTGCTGCTGGACCAGTGCTTGGACACATTTAAAGCCATCTTTTAAAACACACTACTTCAAACTCGTTTTTATGTTTAGTCGTAACACATCGCACACGAGTCTTCTATCTTCGCACTATATGTTATTAGTTTCAATATGACAATTAATAATTTATTACTCTAATTTGGTTCTAATTGATACTTTTATGGCTGTTGATTATCCATTTTTATTTTGTTTGATTAATTCTTATATTAATGCAACTCCCAACTCCCAATATATATGAACACTGCCGAACAGTTTTACTTTAGATTTTAGTGTAGAATTAAAGTTATTATTACTATTAATTTAGTTCTTGCACAGAAATTAATTCAAGTTATCCCAAATTGGGATCTTCACATTGTGTGTTTCTGTATTGATGTTCCTGACTTTCTCTGCTTTCTCAAAAACGCTGTCAGACAAATACAGTGGGTAGAAGACTCAATGTCCGTATGTCTATTGGCTTTGGCTAGTTACAAAATGTAACAGTTAAAATCAATTCATTAAACACGTGTATGCAAGTTTTTATTTAACCAAATTATTTAAGTTCTTCAGGCATTACATGTACATATTTGAACAAAAAATGTGACAGATTAAACCAGTTGAGGACGTTGCTTTAAGTACATAATTTAAGCAGTTGACTTAAAATAAGTCCAGATGAGAAAAATGAATGCTATCCGACAGTTTGTTGCCTGTAGCCAGAACAGCTAAAGGGAAGGGAAAAGGACTATGACCAGGAGATCCCAGAGTCATAACCAGAATATACCATATGATTAGTCACAATACACCATAGATCTGCAAGTAGTCAAAATTCACCGGTTATAAAGGCAACTCATGGTTAGATCAACTTTTGTGCACTGCCTCATCTTAATCATATTACCAGGTAGTTTCATAGAATCTGATTAATATTAATACGGCTAATGCTATATTAATGAGCATTAATTCATATCATTGTGTCCTTAGAAATTGTCATGCTTTTATTGCAGTGATAAGCAATGATTAGCCTTTAGCCACTGCTCATTTCCTGTGACACAGAACCACTGTCACAGCGAGTCTGGAGAATGCGGGAGTCAATGTTCCACCACGTGTTATGCATGCCCGAAGACAGCCCCGAGTCTTGAGAATTGCGGAAGTCAATGTTCCGCCATGTGTTACGCATGCCTGAAGACAGCCCTGAGTCTTGAGAATGCGGAAGTCAATGTTCCGCCACGTGTTATGCATGCCTGAAGGCAGCCCTGAGTCTGGAGAATGTGGAAGTCAATGTTCCGCCAGGTGTTACGCATGCCCGAAGACAGCCCTGAGTCTTGAGAATGTGGAAGTCAATGTTCCGCCACGTGTTACGCATGCCCGAAGACAGCCCTGAGTCTGGAGAATGCGGAAGTCAATATTCCGCCACGTGTAACGCATGCCTGAAGACAGCCCTGAGTCTGGAGAATGTGGAAGTCAATGTTCCGCCACGTGTAATGCATGCCCGAAGACAGCCCTGAGTCTGGAGAATGTGGAAGTCAATGTTCCACCACGTGTAACGCATGCCTGAAGACAGCCCTGAGTCTTGAGAATGCGGAAGTCAATATTCCGCCACGTGTAACGCATGCCCGAAGACAGCCCTGAGTCTGGAGAATGCAGAAGTCAATATTCCGCCACGTGTAACGCATGCCCGAAGACAACCCTGCACAAATGCAGTTTGCCGTTGTCAGGTCATGTCAGTACAGAGGCCGAGTCGGCAGGTCCACCACCAACCTGCTAGACCTGCTGCACTCGGACCTCAGAGTGACCGGGATCAGGCTGTTGGGCAATGACATGAAGACTCTGAGAGAGCTGGTGGAAGACCGCATGGAAGAAACTTTGCTGGGACTGATTGCGACATTAAGATGGCCCCCAGACTGTTTATGTCGCAGGAACAGTGCATCATCATCAACATCATCACCATCATCATCAACATCATCAACATCATCATCAACATCATCATCATCAACATCATCAATGTCATCATCGTCAACATCAACATCATCGTCAACATCATCACCATCATCACCATCATCATCAGCCTTTGGTAGAAGTTCTCATCAGCTGTCCTAATAAACTCTGTGTGACAATAATCATTATTAAATTATGATGATTCTCACACATTCGACGAGTCTGTCAAACTCCTCTGAATGTTGATGCCAGTGACAGAAAACATCCTTGACAGCAGGTTAACTCTTCCCAGCGATAAGCCAAAGGCTCTTCTGTCTAAGGCACAAAGGGGCATACCCGACCATGGCATTAATTCTACTTTAACAAAAAACAAACTCTCTCTCTCTCTCTCTCTCTCTAATACAACAATTATATCTATTCTGTTCAAACGTAATAAGACAATTATATATATATTCTGTACAAACGTAATACAACAATAATATCTATCCTCTGTCGGTCTCCTCCTCCAATCGCCCACTCACACACCAGTTGTAATAATGGTATTTAGTGGGTTTCCATGTGTGTCTCATGCTATGTCCAGATGTTATATTTTATTTTAGGAACACAACAACCATGCTAGCACCAACTGATAAGGGGGTAATGTAGTCCTGCCATATGAACAATTGTGTAAGTTCGGTAATCTCTTGTGAAGATGTAATTAGTAAAAACGTGGTACTCAAACTCTGGAATTGAAATAAAAATCAGCCTTCAATTCTGATTCAGGAATTGCCCTGGATCAGATAAACAGTATTAGATAATTTATTTATTTGATATGGCAGTTCTGCCCAAAAAGGTAGTAGTATTCACTGTCACATTGTTACTACCACTTGAGTAATACTTTTATTTATTTTAGTTGGTTTACTCATTTGAACCATCCAGTGTGATGAACCTCTTCAGTCGTCTTTCTGCTGTTTTTCTTGTTTTTCAGCCTAGGCTAACGATATCATGAAATAGTCTTGTCTCTGCTATCTTGTGGCCTGGTAATCTTCCATTTACTTACACGTAATACTCGTCAAATATTGTAAGAATGTTTAGGCTTTTAAATCCATTTTCTGGTCTGCCATATCATAAACTGTGGGTTTGGGAGATCGCATTTATGTATGGCTTCATATAATACACTATGGCTAATTATGAGACATGTGGTTACATATTAATAAAATGCATAACAATCTTTGTGTTCAGCCACAACCGTGTGTTCTTGTCACTATTGTATTCCCTATTACTGATGGTTTACTATGTGCTGGAAACAGACTTCTTAGATAGTTTTTGTTTCCCCTTTTTAACCAGTATGATTAATCAGTGATACAAGAATCAAAGAAAAGAAACTGACTAATCAGCATTAGTCGAAAACACAGAACCTAACTCGTGGCTAAATGTGTACTATTCCCAAATGGCTCCTGTCTGCACCAACGTCAGGTACGGGTTAACAAATCATAAAAAGTAGTGTACCCATGATAACAAGCTGGCAACGAGAACACAATACAATAGACGAGAACACTTAAACTACAGTCATCGACACGACAAAAACTGTCATCAATGTGTCAGACAATGTCAATTGTCATCGCTGCATCACAAACAATGAACTCCGAGACAAGGTCACCAGTGCTGTTGTATGGGACCATATAACTGGTTTGATCCCAACATCTTGGAGCTGATAACACAGTTAAATGCCACACAACAGTCCAGTGTTCCCGCTGGGGAAAATGATGGGCGAGGTGGCAGGGATGGGCTATGTGAGCGCCACAGGCACGAAGGGTTGCTAGGGAGGTCCGGGTGCATGGTCCCCTGGAGATTTTTTAAAACTAGCTTTAAAATGGTGCATTCTACTTGTAAATGCAGTAATCGTGATTGATAAAAGTCAGTAATCATGATTGTGTTGAGGTGTGGTTTCCACTTGACCACTGGTACTTGGTTGAGGTTGGTTTCCACTTGACCACTGGTACTTGGTTGTGGTGTTTTTCTTGCACTAGGCCTTGTTACCACGCTGACAGAGTCAGTTCAAAAGTGAAAGGTAAGTTCTTATACAGCGCCAAACTGCTCAAAGCACCTCACACTTGACTCCCTGGCAGACCTGTTCTGTTGAACACCATCTCGACTTCTCTGGAAAGCATCCAGTGGTATCATCTGAAGACTCTTTCATCATCACCTTTAAATGATTATAATATTATGGTAAATTGGTGGTTTATGTTCCAAAGATTATATTTTATTTGTTGCTAGCATGCTATGTAATTAATTAAACAGTCATTTCTGGAATGCCACAAAAGGATGTTTCTATTAATCGTAATAACGTTTCTCAAATTGTGTCCTTTTATAAAACAGTATTAGTTGTTTAGTATATCCAATTTCTGTGCAAACATATCATCTAGCCCCAGTTATTGATAACCCGTTTGTGTGTACGGTTTTGGACAGTAGGCATCTTTTTTGAGATGTGAACTTCGGTGGTTTATATTCGTAAGTACTTCACTCAAAACAATTTTCCCAAAAGTTTGTTTGCACAACTTTGTCGGAATATGTATTATATATTTAGCACAAAGATATCTTACGAATCACATTCCTTGTTTTGCTAAAAAAAACCGGCATAGAACATTAGTTGAATAGGCTTGTTGGCAATTGCGTCGAATCCAGACCCACCTTAATTTCGACATTATAACTTGGGTTTTGCTTAACTCTGATACCTCAGTGAGATAGTTCCATCATTCAACATTATTCTAAGCATATCTACCTTTAAGAATATTGCGTATTATGCCCATTTGAGGCGTAAATAGCGCCCTGGTTTGTATTAACAAACGCTGCTATGTCTCTCATTTTACACGTGCTGTGCGGTAACGCACGGCTGCAGCGGCACAGACTAGCGCAAGCCGGGTCGGTATTTGAGCTTCAACAGGGTCCGGATTCGATACAAGTGCCGATTAGTGACATAGTGCCATCAACTTGCACGGTTTTCACTCACTCACTCATAAACCAAAACGCAAGTTACCGATTGGGCGCCATTTTACATGAATGTCTAGATTTCTAGTATGTTGAAATTCCGCAAAGTGTCACATGGATATTCCGTGACTGGACAACTGACGAGTGATATCTTTCACGTTGTCCAATGGAGTTAAATCCTAACAGCGACGTTAAGACGACTAAATGATGTTGCTACAAATCTGTGATTCTGCAGGAATATAAATGACTTTGTGGTGTCATTTCATGCCGCTCGTCGACGCTGAATATATCACAAAAGAACGATGGGCCTACAAAATAACTACGAGGCGGCAATTTTGGGCAAACAGCATAGAAAAACGGCGAGGCAGCCCACCTCGTTTGTCATATACCAGGGGAAACACTGCCAACAGTGTAACATTTCCACCTGTCGTATAGTTCTGAAGGCATTATGCTAAATGTCTCAGAAAGAGTTTGTTGGCCAAGTTACGAGTGCAGAACACAGCGGCGCGCATTGTTTCCCGTGTCCCTAGATGATCTCACATCACGCCAGTCCTTTGCGTACTACATTGGCTGCCTGTGAGGTATCGTGTGCAATTCAAATTGCTCACTGACCTACAAAGCAATCCACGACGAAGGCCCATCCTACATCAAAGACATGCCGGTGCAACACAATCGGAGAAGATCACTTCGGTCTGAGAGAGCAGGCTGCTGCTGGCTGTGCCCATGTCAAAGACGCAACTGGGGAACAGAGTCTTCTCTGTGGCTGCACCCACACTGTGTAACAACATACCCCATTCGTCAGGCTCCATCGATGGATGTATACAAAAGACAGTTAAAGACTTACTTGTTTCACAAAGGTTTTTAGAACAGTTTTAATTATTTATGACATTCTGTATAAAACACCTGTATTGTCCATATATAGTTTGCTTTTGTTTATTTTAATTATTTTATTTACATATACTTTATATACTTATTTATATATCTTAGACCTCTAGGTGTAATTCTCCATAGTTTTGTTGTATAGATATATACTAGTTTTTATGTTTTGTGGTTTTTTAATATGTATTTGTATGTATTGGTTTAATTAATTCGCCTTTGAGCAGTTTAGGCTGAAAAGAGCACTATATAAATATACATATATGTTATTATATTATTAATTAGTAAGTGAAATAAAAACATTAGAAAAATTGAAAGTAAAACATGGCCCAGATTACAGACATCTCCATAATTTGCTTAAAACAATATATATCATAAACTATAAGAAATTATATGGCGTTAACTCAAAACATCCATTGTAAAAAATAATAATCCTCTTACATACACTGTAGGTTTCTGATAAACAATCAACTGTGCAGTGCTGTCAACTGCAGATCAATATAAGATTGAATGCACAGTTCTGCCATCTGATGATCAATACATATATGTATCCGGTGCTACCACCTGGTGACCAATACTGATAAACTATATTCAGTGCTAGACTAGTTCATTGTACAAAATAAGGTTGTGGCGCAGTGTTCGAAATTAAGGCCTTTGAATCACCGATTCAAAATCCGTTCCACCAATTCAATTCGCCAAAATGTTCAAGTTATTGGCCCAACACAGCCAGTTCACAAACACCACCAGCAGGGCCTCACCCAGTATCAATTTTTTGCCAGTCCAAATTGTTGTCAACATGTTATGAAGTGCGGTCGTGCACGCGATCAAACGCGCGATCGGATGTACGATAGGACACGCAACAATGAGTATATATATATATATACATACATATATATATATATACACACCAACATGGTAAATTTGGGTAATCATACTTAGTGTGTCCAATCATAAAATATAAAAATAAACTAAAAGTACATAATTATTACCATTTATGAAGGCAAGGCAGAGGACATGGCCGAATGCAAATTTCATCTGTGATCAGAAATGTATCTAGCATTTTCGTGCCAAATTATGCATTTTCTGTTTAAAAATGAAAAAAGAAGCCCATTTCTGTTCAGAAAAGTAATATTTTATTTCAAAGTTAAAAAATTATACATTCTGTCAAATATTTAAAATATCACAATGTTATGATCTCTGCATCTAAATAATCCAGCTTTACTGTGTGGTTGCCTTTTCTAACAACATTTATTTGTGCAATAATTGCAACACAACAACAACCGTACATAATCAATTTAGATAATAAAATAATTCCTGTCACACAATAACATAAATGTCTGGTTGTTTCTCATGCAGCAGTGCTTAATATATAAGTTAACAAATATAATTTACACAAGTAATCATATTAACAATTATGAATGTTCAAATCACTGATGCTGTTTCATTTTAGCTAGCGCTATATATGACGCCATCCAACAGAATTTGTTAGAACTACGAAATGCGGGCTATATCACTTTGAGCCAACGTAACCTAGGCTGTTGTTATTCCTTCGACTTTTGTGTTTGAAACCGGAATATGTACACTTATGCATGTTATAACGATGTGACAATTACATTTAATTAGCAACATGTCTTCAATGCGCTTAGTGGACAGCCAGACAACGATCGCAAAACGGTTAGCGCCTTCCACCCGCGTCCCTGCTCACGGCGGTTGACACCAAGGAGTCTATATTTAGACAGGAGGCGTCACTGAGCGAGATCATGGCAGTCTACAATTGGAGTTTTTGTCCGCCATTTGGGAGGCTAGCACGTGCGGTGTCGCGCTTACATTTATCCGGGCGTTAAATTTGATCCGGGTGATGTTTATTTGCATATGTAAGGCATAATATTTGGCGCCAGTAGATCACGTAGTGATAAATAATATCCAGTAGTTAAATATGTTTCGTTTGTTTTCGTAATACGAGCGTTATAGTTAGAGTATATAATTATAATTTGCTGTTTCAGATTTGTGACCAAGTATAAGAGTAAGTCACGTGACGTGTGCGTGGTGAGGAAACTGTTTTACAACATAAATTGTTTATGTCTGTGGGAAGCAAACATTTTATAAGTTATGTATATTTATATATATATACATGTGTAAATATAGATATGTATATAAACATATATAACGCCCGGATAACTGAAAACGCGACAGTCGTAGCTGGTGCTAAATATAGTCCCCTAGATACGCGCATGCGCAGAAACGTCACCCGGATATTATTTAACGCCCGGATAAATGTAAGCGCGACAGCGTCAATGCATATGTTCTGGCTTGGCGTGCCTCCAGAATCAAAATCATTCATCATAAATCCACCAAAATAAACGAATACCATTGCATAGTAATCATGTTTGTTTCAAAATATCGCCAATAAAGTCAGTATTGTTTACGGTGTTGGTGATTCTACTCTTTCAGCGTTTATTGAGTTTCCTTTCAAAAACACAAATCCCATTTCGAAATGTCGATTACGTGGAATTCGATTCGTTTTCCAAGAACGCGTCGTAATCGGCAAGTGCTTATTGTATCTCCCTGCCCTGATGTTGACTTCACATAGGATTATTTAGTTTATACAGACATAGGCAAATGTTGGCTGCCTTTCAAGGAACCACAGTCAGCGGGTAGGTGACAATTACCCTAGCAAGCTGCAGCTAGCTGGTAGGTAATAATTATCCTAGCAAGTCAAGGCTTGGCTTAATTGGTTTCTGGCATGTGGCCAGGCGATCCGGGTTGGCGATTTTCAAAACCAGTCTCTGGCAGTTTCAATGACGTCGTAAAAATGGCATGGACGGACCCATCCACAATCGATTTGAAACCATGAAAAATATTGAATATTGCTCATCCACAGGATGGGTGGACGGGTCTCTGGGTGAGGCCCTGGCCACCAGTTTATCTCGGTGGACACGGCTAGGCTGCATGTGATGGTGATGTTCGAATTCTTAGACCCGACTCAGTTATAGGAGACGGTAAACACAACTTTGGTAATAATTCAAAAATAGTTCGTGAACTCATATCATGCGAACTGTTGCATTCAATACCAAAGCCAACGAATGCCAAGACCTAGGCTAAAGTTTAAACATCGGTGGCATCTCCGTTTTGAGAGTCGGACTGGATGCCATTTTTCATAGTTTTTCAACATCCTTTGGATAACATTTTACAGTGTTTGGAAGTTGTCTCGGTTGTAAGTCAGAGTTAGGCACATTTATTCTTTATCTACAAATAAATACGGCCTAAATCCAAATTTGACTGGTGACAAGTCTATTTCGTAACGTGACCAACACCGGCAAGGTGAAGGCCACGTAGTTTGGTGGTGTCACCTAGTGAATAAACCGGGAAACACCTAAAAGCAGTAGTAAATGTAGTGTATACAATATACATGCATCTGAGTGCAACACTAATACAGTTAAATACAAGTACTAGCTTTTGGCAGAGTTTGAACAATCAGGACATATATCTGGAACAATATTTATTATTATTATAGGCCAGTTTGGTAATTAAAAATATTATTTTATAATTTGCACTTTATTATTATATTGTGCTTACACATGTTTGTACATTTTTGAAGGTCTAATTTTTATTATTTATGCATATATATATATATATATGCAATGCAAAGTTGTATTATGTAATTTAAATGATAGACATTCACATGTGTGATTAAAGAATGTGGAAAAATGGAAATGTGTCGATGCGGTTTGTAAATTAGTCGGGTCAGTTCAAATTCAGCAGGGTCAAAATTTATCTGGGCCAGTTAAAACAAAATCTGGGCCCGTTAATTTTTTGCCTAATTTCAGTCAGACACTGCTGTGGTGACCACCCTGTCCCATGTCTATATATTTTAAATAATATAGGACCATCTCGCCTCAAATTTTTTATATTTTACATTTTATAATTTATTGTTTTGAATAGATTTGATGAAGCATTGTAAAACACCACAAAAACATTTTGATTGGGTGCTATGTAAGAAATTTATAAATTATTATTATGTCTATGACAGGGTGAACGTGTCGCAGACATAACACGGATCTTAAGTACTCCACAGTACATATTGAAATATGTTTGCCACTTCAGGCACAGAGGCTTGGAGAATTTCTGGGGGGCATGTGGCAGAACAAGACCTTTATGAGTAGAAGCTTAACCATGACAACGGTGGGATAGCATCACTATGGGTGTTGGAGATACGGTGGCAGTGGCAGTGAGATTGATTTTGCAGGTGGAATTCAACAACAACATCCGGAGGCTGAAGGGTACGCTAATTAAAGAAGGACATCGTACAAATTATAAATCTACATATCACTTTTTCAAGTATGGAAATCTAGATCTAAGGTAATGTCAGAATGAAGCTGTGTTCATGAAATATAAAGGTCTGTTTTATTACAAACTTGCCAGTTTATTTGTATTACTTTGTACAATATCACACTGACACCTAGTGGAAGCTAATTGTATCAATTCAACTGGTCCATCATATCTCCAGCCTGTATGCTCTGTAATCTTCTTACCTGTCACAAACTCAACATTGTTTGTTGTGGACATTATCAAAGCATTAATATAACTGTACTCTTGCAAACTATTTCAAGGAGACACCAATGTTTACCACTACTTAAATTTAGAGTAAACTAAAACTCATCCTGACAATGTGTCAAAAATATTCCTAGAGATGTCACTTTTTAATCACAATGAGTAACTAGTCAGTTTTATCACTTCCCGAGTCCCGACGTTAGTTTTGACACAACACAGTTTCAGTGGATTTTAGAGTACAAACAGTCTAACATTGACCCATGTTCCAGGAACACTACACATCAATGGGACAGTTTTATTTGTTCCAACTTCAACAATCATTGGCCTGTTCAATTACTCATACAGTCAGACAGGTTATACAAACATACAATCTAAATTATGCTCTAGATACGAGACAGACAGGCGACCTTGGAAGGGCTGTTGTCTCCTCATGCACCTGTAGCAGTGGCAATATAATCCCAATGCATGCTGGCTACTAGTCTCACTTAACCGACTCTCACCTGGCTGAGTGATTTCGCCAGGAAGATAGTCTGGCTCAGAGTCGCGTTTTACTGCCCACTTGTTGACAGCCATGAGAGCTGCCGCCTGGGCATTTCCAAAGGATAGTATTTTGTTATGGTGGGACTTAATTTAAAGTTGTTGAAGAAAAACAATTTTAATGTTTTGCACACTGAAATTGTACCATTCAAACATTATGCCAGGTAGTAATTACAGAGATAGATTAATGCAATGAACCATATATCTGTACCCAGATTAATCATCATTATCACGAACATGTTTTAGTGGTGAAAAGGGGAACTCCTTTAAAAATTACTGATACTTTTTGTGTAACATTTAGTTGGTTATTTTAAAGAAAACCAATAATAAATTGTAAAAAAACCTGAGTGAAGCCAGTTCAAGCCACCCATCACTGTAAACCATTGTGGTCAATTTCATTTTCTAAATGTATAATTATTAATCACAAATGAAGGCGTCAGAACTTACTTGGATTTATGGATCTATGTAATACTATACATGGAGGTTAGTATGGATTATTATATTTGGTTACAAATGTTCTTGCAAAGGTGTAAGGTCATAATTTGTTTTGGGAAAAGTGAGCTAGTGTTTTTAAATTCTTGTTAATTACACATTTCTTGATTTAAACCACTTTGTTCAAGTTTGCATTACTTTGTATGGGTAACATGAAAAGGTTAATGTATATTTTTAACTAATATTGTCTCCTTTCTCCATTACATTGTCTTCACAACATAATACAAACACAAAAATCCATGTCCCTCAAGCTAAAGTGTGCCTGATCAGTTAATAAATGATAACTGACTTCACGTAATGCGAGTCACGGTAATGCAAGTCATGCTGATTGTGTAATATCTGTGTATGTTGTTGGTAAAATTTCAATTTACTAATTGTGTTTTTTTAAATCCTGTTTATTTGTGATTCATTCGTGAGTATTCGTTGGTTTCTGTCATTTACACTATGAGGAGAAATTTGACATGAACCAAGAAAGGTTTTTGTGTTTTCCTTTTGCCGTAACGCGAGTCACACCATAATTAGATGCAATTAAAACCATATGGAGAACCACAGTGGAAAAAGAACGGAAGCAACTGGGCTGGGCAACATGGAGCAAAGCCAGACACATAGCCGTTGACAGGGCGAGGTGGCGGAGTCGCACAGCAGCCTTATGGGCCACAAGGCCCAAAGAGGATAGGTAAGGTAAGGTAAAACCATATTATGTCATCAAATTATTATTTGTTGATATTATTTAATACACTATGCCAATAGGTTCCTATTCACAGAAGATAGAATTTTGAAATGCATTATTATTGCACATATGCCAAAACAGTTTCTAAAATGGGCAAAATTGTAACGTGAGTCACGGTGGAAATGACCACCTAGTGAATATGCATGTGATTAAAAGGCACTACTAAACTATGAAGAAAGTTTAATGTCGGTTTATTTTGTGTGTGACATGTTTCAATGTAAGTTTAATGTTGAATAGTTGTTATAGTATAGTATTATCTGATAAAAGAGTATCCTTATTTAATTTGTTATTTCATAGTTGGCCTGAGAGCCAATCATCGTCTCTACCCGAATCTGAGGTAAAGCCCCTTACTAGTAACATTTTCAGGAGCTTAATAATCCAGGCCTTAGTAAGGGGCCAATGCTGCCACCTCACAGCGTCTGGATGTTCAAGGCTACCTGGCTACTTGACTATAATGGCACTTGCTTGTTGTCCTTCACTTTGAGCACACTTGACATATCAATAATTTTTAGAATTATGATTAAAAAGCACACAACAAAAGGCACTACCGGTAGACAATCAAATAGCTGTCCTTAGTAATACTGCAGTAAAATATTCAGAAGTGCGTAAGGAAAAACATTTGTTAAATATCTGCGAAATCATCTTAGCACATGAGGTTGTAAAGAAGAGGACATGGAGAAGGGCATCTGTTCCTGGTGCTGAGAAAGCTCTTCCGTCTAGACATTTTCTTTAAAGATATGTTCCAAAAGTCAGCTTACCACATAACTGTATTTGCATTGTAAACAAAACTCCGTTTTATCTGAGAATAACCGTAACAGCACTGTGTAATAACTACAGTTGATCTATGCAACTGAAAACAAGTTAAACAACTAAATAATATTGAAGAAATTGCAATATACCTGGCTTCATGTGTTTGATATAGAGGCAATAGCCAGCAGCCATAAACATTGCAATCTTGCTTCCAAAACGCTTTGACTGCTACATGCAGCTAGCTACGAACCTAAACAATAGTGACATTATAAGAGCATCTGTATATATTCTCACTAATTCCAACCAGACAGGAGACAGCGATCAATATTGATGTGTTCTTACTAGCCACCCTGTCCCAGACCGCTCTACTGAAGGATGCAGTGTCTTTTGCTGCTCTTCAATTTGCTGTTTGCCAGATTGCAATGCTGAAGAAATCATGATTAATTCTGCTCATTTCACAGTCTCCCCATGACATTGTCAGCATCTGGGACACCAGGACACAGCAGGGGAGAACATCTCATCCTGTACACTCGTCTACTAAAATGTGCCCGACATAATCAAATATATATTCTATGCGCTTGATCATTCGAGATTTCTTTCAGATGATTCACATACAAGCAATCAAAAATGCAACTCCTAGAAATGATTATAGTAAAGTGTACACCTTGAAAAAATCATTTAAATAATTACCTGTAATCAATATGTAACTAATCATAAAAACGTATTATTAAATGATCATATAAACTATACTAATTTTGCCTTTATAAATGCACTGTATATCAGCCATTTCCCAGTTCTCACTGCTGGCGCCATTATGTCTTTCTGAGCACTGCTACCTGGACTACATAATTTGTCAGTTTCGTCCAATATTGCTCAAATGTTTCCTGGTTAGCTGTCAGGCTCCGAAACTCTTCAATGTTTCATTTGAAGGTATTACATCAAGTTTTTTCCCTGGTTGGCTGTTAGGCTCTGCAATATTTCATTTGATACATCAATACATCATGTGATGTCTAGTATCATGTGTTATGTTTGTTATGTAACTTCTAGGGACGCCAATTTTCCGTTTCAAAAAAAGGCAAATTCTGTTTCAAAATTCCTTTTCAGAAAAAGACAAATTCCATTTCAAACGACATATTTTCTGTTTCAGATAAAGGCAACTTCTATTCTTGTCAGTTGTCCCTGTCATATATCTCATTTGTAAAGCATAGTCCTTCTTTCTCACATTGACAGAGTAGGGGACTAAGATGAATCTCGCCTGTAGTTTCTGATTTCAATGCAACTCTCATGTACCAAACCAGGGTCGTACTGGAACCACAGTGCATGCATGGTCTACCTTTTTCCAGAACAGGACATGATAATTTGTCCCAAATTCATTTATCTTTATGATCCCTGTCATGCTGATTATCACCAGGGGTAGTTCTTCATGAAAAGGTAGCTCAAGGTAAGATGAAGCACACCTGTTCCTAATAGATTGTCAACAGTGAGGACCTGTTTACAACATACACCTCACTGATGCTACCCGCGCCCGCCACACACAAAATACTGCGGCCATAGGACAACACAAGCCCATGTGACCTGCCACAGCTAACTGGGGATTCAGTCGCAAAATTGTGAAATGACGTTTTGGATTCCGCGTATCATGAGCTTTAAAATGACACCTCATTGTTGAAAAATGTTCAGTAGTTTTTATTCATATTATCTACTGTTTATTAATCTATGGGTTCAAAAAATGCACTTTATTAGTTTTGGACTGCTTATCGAGAAAAATAAACCGTACATTAAAAGATTAGATTATAAGGCATTTCTACTAAAATCAAAAAATTTATACACAGCTTTTTTTTGGCTTACGTGCAGAATAGGCCAGGGAAACTTTAAATACCCAGTTCACTATTATAGCAGGTCACAGGTTACAAACACAGACCTTTGAAAGTTGAAGAAAGGGTGACTTACATGTACTGGGGGTGCCGTCATCAGGTGACATGGGTGAGTCCTGGCGGGAGCACAAGGTGAGGTTGAGGGGCAGGGCATCACACCCAGGGGTGTACTCATGCGATGTTGGAGGTGACTCGGTCATGCCGGGCAGTGGAGCGGCCATGCGAGGAAGGCATCAGCTGCCATCACAGCTCTAGCTCCGCATGCATGACTCCAGGAGCAACACTAAATCCAATGCACCACTGAGCTCCGGGTGAAACACAGCTGATTCCGAGTGCACTATTGTCGGCTCCAGGTGCACTATTGTCGGCTCCAGGTGCAAGACTGTGCTATAGGTGCACCACAATCAACACAAAACTTACCACTTTTAACTCCAATGCACCATTGTTAGCTTCACATGCATTACTTTAAACTCCTGCTACACTGTGCCGATTCTAAGAGCAATACTGTTGACTGCGGGTGCGCCGGTTTAAACTCCAATGCCCCTCTGTGTGGTGCCTGTGCTGCATGTTGAACTGCAGGTAGTTCCAGTGCTGTGGGATCCCTGACACCATTCAGGGAGACCTGAAAGAGAGAGACAGTTGATAAGAGCATGTCATCAACCACCAGGGTGTTATGCAGGATTGTTTTTTCCTGTACTACACTGGGTACCCCCCCCTATTCCCCGGTGTATCTGTGTTATGGATATGTTCACGCAGCCCTTTCTTTGTTTGTATTGAATTTGCACCAACTATTGGGTAGGTTGGTATTGGGCAATCCAATTTATTAAGGTAGGTAGTATGGATTCCACCAAAAATCTTTAGTTTTCAACACAGATCAACCATATTTGGTATGCAGATACATACCAACATAGTTAAGTTTTTTTTTCATGTTTCGCATAAATTATGCAAATTAGGTATCCAATATGGCCGTCATAATAGGGAAAATTAGGTAATTTTTGCCGCGCTCTAACCAAAAACGTATTCAAGTTACAAGCTTGTAATTTAGCACAGGGATTACTGTTATGCATATCTACTGCATGAATATCACAGAAATCAGATATGTTGTGTTGTTTACGTGAAAAAAGATTTGTTGTTGAAAAAACCTATTTTGTGTAACTTTTTCACGTAATTAACGCCTATAATTCAGAAACCATTAAATATATTATGATTTCTTTTAATTCATGCAGTAGATATACTTATTAGGCACTGCGGTGCAAAATGTTTTGCAGTTATACCCAGTATTTATTCTACTAGAGCGCAGCAACTTTAAGTACTCACAACAAAAATGGTATTCCGAGAAAATGATGATAAGGTAATTTTTATAACCAAATTCTGCCAAAAGCCATACGAACAAACCTCAATATTGCCACTTTTTTATTACTTTTTTTTCAGCTAATATACTAACTGCATATTAAGGTAAGGATATGAAAGTACATAAATAGCAAAGAAAGTCCTTTTAAAAAAAATTTCAAAAATCACTTTTTTAATCCATACTACCTACATTAACACAGGGATTGTCACTGTGCACATATAGTATATACAATAGTCACATCTTGTGCACAGCCAGGTACATCCAGATTACAGATTGATGGACCACACATGTTATGTACAACAATTTTGTGGTGGCCACCAGGGTGTTATGCAGGATCAGGTTTTACCCGTCCAAACATTTCCCAGTACATATTCACATATATTCATGCACACGCAACACAATCTGATCCAAACACGCGCATGTGATGGGACATTCAATGGCAAAGGTGATGGTTTTATTATAGAAAACTATGTTACAATGCATTTGATGGTACATAATTTAGACATTGTTATAGTTTCTATAATGAGGGTATTAAGCCATGAGTAAGTAAGTAAGTGTTTATTTAACAACAACATAATACATGCACAGCATACTGTACACAAAGATGCCAAGTATACAATTGTAAGTAACAGTTTGAAGTCGAAAAGGGCAAGTAGAAGTGTGTCACTTATAACACTTGCCCAAATTACAATTGATATAATTACAATCAAGAATATATTACAATATGCAACATGTGTGATTACAACATACAATTTATATTTTTAAAATAATTAAATATATATATATCACCAATACCACTTGTGCTAAAGAATAACAATTTGTGAAGTCCAATATAGACAATACAATTTTAGTAAGTTTTGAAGCAATGGACATTTCTAGAACATATTAAAGAATTGTCTAGAGAATTCCATAGTGTTACACCTTTAAACGAAAGACACATCCTCTTTAAATTGGTGTGAGCAAAATGTTGTTTAAAAGTTGGGCTTTGTCTAGTTGCATATACAGGACTGTACAAAGTAAACAACTTTTGTATGTTCACTGGTAGCAAATTGCCATTTGCCTTGTACATAATAAGTGCAGTTCGTAAATCAACAATATCTGACACTTTCAAGATATGTAATTCAGAGAATAGAGAAGAAGTGTGATCCAACCTCTTAGCTCTACAAATTAAGCGCACCACCCTCTTTTGTAACACTACTAAACAATTTAAGGTCGTAGCATACGTATTGCCCCATACTTCAATGCAATACATAATGTATGGAAGAAAAAGGGAATGGTATAAAGTAAGCATTCTCCATTTGTCAATGAGAAAGCTGGCTCTATACATTATGGCACAACTCTTTGAGAGTTTAGATTTTATCACAGAAATGTGTTTTTTCCTTGTTAATTTATTATCTATCAAAACTCCAAAAAATCTGGTGAATTCAACCTTATTTATTTCTTCCTTACTTATATGTATAGAGAGTCTAGAGACACGTGTCTTTATAATACGATTACCAAATAACAAATAATTTGTCTGATATATTGAGACAGAGCCTGTTTACTGCTAACCATACATGTAGCTTTTCCAATTCAATATTTGTCAACCTGACAAGTTCACCTATATCACTATTACTGTAGAACATGTTGGCATCATCAGCAAATAAGATGAACTTAAAGATGCTTGAAACATTACAAATATTGTTTATGTACAAAATAAACAACTTTGGACCTAAAACAGGTCCTTGTGGGACACCACAAGATATTTTGAGTATTTCTGAGTCACAATTATCATAGTGAACAAACTGACTTCTGTTTTTCAAGTAACTCATAATCCACTGATGTGCAACACCACGAATACCATAAAAAATATAATTGTTTTGCCAATAATCATGGTTAACCGTATCAAATGCTTTCTTAAGATCAACAAATATTCCTATGGCATATTTATTATTATCAAGAGAATTAGTATAATTTCTTCGACCAATTCTATTAAGGCATGAGATGTTGACATGCTTGATCTAAATCTACATTGACTAGGACTGAGTATATACTTATTTAGAAAACTATCCAACCTGTCACTGTATAATTTCTCCAGTATTTTTGAGAACTGGGGCAACCGGCAATGAGTGGCTGATGCTCCCTCTCAATACATGTGTAATTCCACGGTGCACACAGAATAATTTAACAAAAAGAAAACAGACTGCAATTGAAAAAAAGAAATCGGCAACAGAAATCACAGCAGTACTGTTGTCATGGATACACACTGTTGTCATGAATACACGCATTAGAATGCAACTATGAATGTTAATTATGTTACTCACTAATATTATTTACTGACAAAAATCTCTTGAGTTGACATCAAATGCATAAGTAGAATCCACTGTTGTTGTCATATAGTTCCATAATTTTACACCTTTATGTCTAATGGTTTTATACAATATGTATATATCAGTACATGCAGTAGCTCAGCATGTGGAGTTTGCCATTTCTAAGGAACATCTTTGTCATAACCAACAGAAACATATTCTTGATAATTTTATATATATATATATATATACAGTACAACTCACAGGCCTCAAAGTTAACATTCTGAGTCTAGTGATGGGGTGCCGCCAAACTGGTATTAACAGTTTTCAGTGGCACACATTGCAGAGCCCTGACCTTAAACACTACCCTGTACTTGAACCGAATTTGAATTCAGTTCTTGACCTCGAACCCAGCCCCTGACCTTCAATCAAATCCAACCTTGAACCCAGCCCAACCTTGAACCCAACCTCTGACCTTAAACTCAGCCTCTGGCATCCAGAGTATGGTGCTTCTACCAGCGGGTACCAGGTTAGCATAGTGCACTAACATCATTATATCTAGGTATATACACAGACATTTCTTGGAAACTCCTGTATTGTAATTTTCAAGTACTGTCAAGTCATGGTGGTTTCTGATATAACTAATCATCCAAGATCAAAGTTGTACTAGCAACTGTTTGTGTTGTTGCAGTTATTTTGAGCCCAGACTCAGGACTGCTTTTCAGCAGACACAAAGAGACCTTAATTTCAGGGTTGAACAGTTTTAACCGCCCAGTTTTAACCTGGTTAAAACCGGGCTCATTTTCCCTGAAAAGTGGTCAAAACCCAGTCAGAACCTAATTTAGTGATAATTACATGCAATATTTCTGTAATTAATTGTTAATCACTATAAAAACAATGCAAGTGTCAAAATATATGTACAGTATGAATAAGAAACAAGATATATTGAGGTATTATTGCTCATTGTATTAAAATCAAGCCCATGCAAAAAGTAGACCGCAATCTTCAACAATACTCGTAAACATGTCAGAGTGTTAATCATTGTAAAACATAACAAGTATTCCATGGTGCATGCTCTGTTGTTGGTCCTGTTTTAGTCTTTAGATTAACCAATTGAATTTGTGTTTTCAAAAGATAGCCTAGCTATGTTCTCATGATTGATGATTACAGATACATGGAACATTTACCCTTACTATATTATATATAATTTTTAATTAACTAGTTTTAGTTTTGGAGCAATATTGTCAGTGACATATTAGTGCGATGTAGTTGATATTTTATTTGATGTAAGTATTCTTCTTGGGTTTGCTTATCCATTTACGGAACGTTGCAGCCTTGATGGATTGTCTACAGACAACTCTTTCGTTTGCCAGTCTCCCCACTCGCCAGACGTCTGCTCCCATCCATTCCTCTATGTCCTTCCCCCATTGTCTCCTAGGTCTTCCTCTGCTTCTGCTGCCTTCCACTTTTCCTTCCATTATTATTCTCTCTAGAGATTGATGCCGTTTCACATGGCCAAAATAACTTAGTTTCTGTTTCTTTACAAAGTTCAATAAAGTCCCGGGTATAACACCAAGCTCATCTGCGATGGATTCGTTAGTTCTACGTTCAGTCCACGAAACTCGTAATATCTTTCTATAACACGTGTTTTCAAATGCATTTATATGTTTAGTAATGTTCTTATTAAGAGTCCAGGTTTCGCATCTATATGTAGCCGTTGGAAATATGCAGACTCGGATAATTCATAGTTTCATATCTTTGTTCGTTGCTTTCCATAGCTTCTTCATCTCCGTCAATTTTTTACTCGCCATTGCCAACCTCCACTTGATCTCTTTCATCCCATCTCCATCCGCTTCTATCAGTGACCCCAGATATTCAAAACTTTCCACTCGCCATCTACTGTGACTTCTGATGGTTCTCGGCATCTCTTCACATCCATAACCTTAGTCTTCTTTACGTTTAGTTTCAATCCTTTCATCTTGCTGTGCTCTTTAACAGTAGTTATCAGTCTATCCAATCCTTCTTTTGTATCGGATATTAATGCTGTGTCATCGGCATATCTCAATTCACATATCTCCTGTCCATTCATTTTCAGTCCATTAAAAAACTTGCTTCTCGTGTCAGTCTCGACCTCTCATATTCTCTGTGTATAGACTGAATAGGTGGGGGGACAAAATGCACCCGTCTCACTCCCTTGCCGACTGTGAATCAATCTGTGGTACCACACTCTAATCTCACTGCAGACTTCTGTCCAACATAACAATTTTGGATAAGTGATGTAATTTTCTGATCAAATCCCATGCGTATCAAGGTTTTCCAGAGTTGTTGATGACTAACATTATCAAAAGCTTTCGAATAATCTATGAAACAGATCCTAAGGTCGTGGTTGAATTCTCTGCATTTCTGAATTAACATCTTCAGGTTGAAAATGTGATCTCTTGTTCCTCTTCCAGTCCGGAAACCAGCTTGTGTTGATGTAAGTATACTCGTTGTTAAAATCGTACAATATTGCGTAACAATTTATAATTTAAATCATGTAAACACTTTCACCACACCAAGAGGCTAACGCCAATACAATCGCCAGGTGGCGTGCACATAATGTGTTACGTTTGTCGTTTTCACTATTAAGCATACATTTACATTAATTCCCAAATTGTGTGTTATATTAGCACAACAAAAACTTATACATATTCAGATCAAAAATCCAATCATTTTCCCTAGCTGCCAAAATTGACACCAGACAACGTATTCGAATTTGGCTTAGCCAGGCCGTTTCCGTAGCATAGATTTAGGGTCAGGCTATGTGAATTATTTAAGAACACGGCCACCTTTTTTTGCCAAAATATTTTCTAGAATATTTTGTATATAAAGAACTTTGTAACTGATGAATATTTTACAATAATTAAGTGATATACACATGCTTTTATTTATGCATGTAAATTCAGTTTCAGTTTTGCAAGAACAATTGCACGACAATTCTGCATTGATGTTTCATAATCTCCAGCTATGCTTGTTTTAAGCAAGTAGATATTTACATCCTATCACTAGGCAGGCCTTGACATTAAGGTTTTGAATCCACTGGCCCAGGGGGCCAGTAGATTTGAAAAGTTAGTGGCCCGCCTGTGAAAGTTACTGGCCCGGATTTTGTGTTGCTGTCAAAAATACGCTCATTCTGAGTTGCAAAACATTATTAGTCTTTTTTATAATTTTACCAACAAAGTTGTTAGAAGTTACTATACACATATTGATATTTGAAAGTGAGATGTCCAATGCTAACAATATTGTAATATTGTTCAAGTGTGTACTCAGATGGATGTATACAGTATTTGCCAAGTTTAAATAAAGTGCGGCCAGTGTGACGACAACTAGTCAGTCCTAGTCGGTAATTGGGTTGACGCTGCTTTTTTATGTACAGGTCAATCAAGGCATTACAATATTTCACGGTTCATTCGCTAGGTGGCACCACCCAATAGGAGGCCTTCACCTTGCCCTTGCTGATGCAGCGTTACATTTGGTTTCTGTCACTTTGGCCACTAGTTAAATTTGGATTTAAGCTGTATTCCTTTCATATATCTAGAGAAGAAACAGCGTGCGTAATTCTAAAGTTGAGGCAGCTTCCAACCACCATACAAAATGTGTCCATGGGTCGCGGCAGGACTTAAAAAATACCGTCTCTCGTCATAAAAACCTGCGCTGCCGGTGGTTAGAAAATTTATTCGATGGCTTTGCACGCCGTCGTCCGCATGATAAATGTTGGAGTTTGGACTCATTATTGATCAGAATTAGTATCTACGTTATGTTTACAATGTCCTATAACTGAGTCGCGTCTAAGAATTCTGGCGAACTGCATCTGATAACCGATGCGGTCGTGCCCGAACTGGCCCCGACAGCTTCAAAAAAGGTGCCGGGCCATCGGGCCAGTGTTAATGTCGAGGCCTCCTAGGTAAAAATAGTATATGAGCTAAATATAAGCTAGGAAATGTTTGGTGTATATTGGGTTAGTCTTAGGCTTTTCAATAGTATCAATAGGTTTTGGCCATGTTTTGACTGGTTTTAACCGCTAAGCGGTCAAAACAGGTTTTGACCGGCTAGAGTGAAACCCTGGTTAATTTGCAGTTTTATAGACGTTGCTAGACGACAAGATGACAGAGTATGTTGATTGAGTGCATTACTAAAACAGCAATTAAACACACCATAAATACAAGGAAACGGTGTACTGACACACAATGGAGTATTAGAAACCAGCTGTGTTGTCACGTTAAGTATACATGTATCATACTGATCAAAAGGTATTACACAATGTCTGGCATGATTCCAGTCTCAAAAACAATTTTATCTCAGAAACTATATTAGGGCTAGGATGCTCCAATTGGAGTTTTGTTTATTTGGGGATTATCTGGATCTGGCTGTATACACATTTACTCCCTGCGAGGGACCTTTTAGTTCATTTATAATAACTTAGTAATAATACTGAAGAGATAGGAAGACATTGTGCATGGACCATCTGGCAGGGGCTTATAGTCCGGCAGTCAAACGCCCTTTTGAAGGTGGACTGTGCATTAGGGTCCGCACGATGTTTTCTTGCATTTTTGTGACCTTCTTGCATTTTTGTGACCCTTGAGTGTTTTTGTATAAACTCATTACTATGCAAATTAGTCATCGCTTTTAAAAGATATACTACTTTTCTGAATACATCGAATTGTAAACATCCAAACAATCAAAATTATGTGTCCAAACGCATGTTTTCAGGGTATCTGGGTATGATTACGTCAGTGAACAAATCATAGCATGCATATTTGTTGCATGAATATGCAAATTAGCTCTGACCAACATAACTTCATGATATTCGTATATATCTCTTCAATAGGCAAGCGATAGGCACTACTTAATGGACAGACTTAAATGCCCCCCTCCCCATACAAAAACCCAAATTGTATACCGTAGATATCCCCATCACAACGAGGCCTATCATAGAACTAGCGTGACTCCAAGGGCAAACAAGGTCACCGTCAAATGATAATATTCCAAAATTGTCTGCTTCCACAAACGTATTACTATTACAATGGTTGCATAACTACTTTTATTAATAATAAAAAAGACATGCCATATATTTTTGGAAAGCTTATTGTCTCCCGTTCAAAACAGGATACGATATGGAGCTGTTACAATGTATAGTAAGTGTGGAACTAAGGTCAAACAAGGTCACCATGAAATGATGAATATCCGAACTTTTGCAATACCACGAACGTTATTAGGTTACAATAACTCATGTTATATACATCGCGAAAGAACAATTTCTTCCATTAAAATTAGATATGACTTGGAAGTTTCAGTTGACGGAGTTTGTGTGGAGCGGCAACCAAACAGTGTCACCGTCAAGCGATAAGTGTTTGAAATTCCACCATCCCACAAGCGCTATACTGTACCAGTGGTGGCTTATAGCCTATCTACGTTACCTACTTACTCATGACCATGTGATATACATTCTGAAAGCCTACTGTCTCCCCTTAAATACATGGTACCACGGGGAACTATCAAGTGGTGCAGTAAGTGTGGAGTGAAGGTCAAGCAAGGTCATCACCAAGTGAGGAGTGTTCAAAACTGCGCCATTCCACAAACGTTGAACAATTACAATGTTTGCATAATTATCTACTTTGTCTACCTACACTGGGCCATGTTATACACCTATGCGTATTGTATTCCCGTCAAAATGATTGGCATGAAATTGTAAAGTGGTGGTCTAACTGTGGGGTGAAGGTTGAACAAGGTCACCATCAAAAGATACATGCATTTTTGAAATTGTGCCATTCCACAGATTGTAGGTGATGTTATTCTTCTGACATTTTTGCATCACCCATAGGATGAGAAAATAGACGATGGTGGGTGTCACCCTAAATTTTCAATTTGAATGTCATTTTGAGGGTCATGAACTCAATCTTGTGTCAAAATATTTGTATTAATTAACGAATATGTTCTTGTGCACATGGCAGCCTCTTCACATACTATGTCCACCCCCAGCCATCTGGAGTGGGCATCTGCAGATGAACCAGTTGACTGGTCAACCAAATTAAAGCTTGTTACCCTATGCGCTCTGAATACTGCTAAAGGGCATCCGGGGTTATTGGAATATCTTAGTGATGTTATTCCTTTGACATAATATATTTTTCATTGACTCGATAACGGACACCACGCATGCTGCAACTCTCTTTACAGAGAGCAATGGTGATGCATTCCAGGAGTTGAAGTGTCGCAAATCCAGATCCAAATGGATGTGTGAATGCTGTGGTTCCTTCGTGGTATGAAATTTGGGTTTCCCGTGCTATTGACAATTGGCAATGACGTGACAGGTCTTTTCCCAGAGCATGATGGTTGCCTTTGCCATTACGATGAATAACGTTATTGTTTGTCCAAAAGCCTATCCAAATTTTTGCAGCTGGATATAAACTTGACAAACTCCTAACTCCTAACTCCTAACGATTGGAAACACATTGCGAATCTTGCATGGCTTTGATCCCTATTCCACAAAGCATTTTGCACAAGGATCAACAGTTGCGTGCCAGGTTCTTCAAGGTCTTATGGATGTAGCATGTCACAGTTGCACCTAGTGACGACGGCTGAGGTGTCTGAAGTGTCAAACACTTCCTTTCAACCTAGATAGTGTAGCTTTGCAACCTTAATGGAGAAAAACGCAAATAGCTCCTGTATGTTGGTATCATCGCGATGGACGTATTTCCAGTTTATTGACACCTTGTTGTCCCATGTTACCTTCCTCAGAGTCCCGTTACCACGCCTCTCTCTTGTGGATTATTTGATCCTGCTGGCGAGGTACGTGTCCCGGTCGATGCCAATATTGTTGGAGTAATTTAAGTGCTTCGTGATGTGCGGAACGAAAATGGTGGTGATGTTGGTTGAGGCATCTTTTGACGGCGATGCTGGTTGATGCATCTTTTGACAGTGACCTTCAACCTTCACTTTCAACCTCCACTCCTCACTTAGACCACCACTTTACAACTCTGTGCCTTGCCTCATTTTGACGAGGATACAGCACACATACAGATGCATAACATGGCCTAGTGTGGGTAAACAAAGTAGATATGCAAACATTGTAATTGCACAACGTCTGTGGAATAGCTCAGTTTTGAACATTCATCATTTGGTGGTATCTTTGCTTGACCTTCACTCCACACTTACTGCACCGCTTGCTAGCTCCCATGGTATCCCGTATTTACAGCAGATGATGGGATTTCCAAAGGTAAATGACGTGGCTATAAGTAGATAGGTAACGTTTTGTATAACGTTTACGGGATGGCGTAATTTCGTACACATTTTTTTTACTTGACGGTGATACTGTTTGATCGTCGCTCCACACAAACTCCATCAACTAACACCTCCAAGTCATATCACATTTTGACGAGAAGAAATTGCTCTTTCACAATGTGTATAACATGTCCATAGAAACGAAGCAGATACAGAGTTATTGTAACTTTATGAAGTGTGCCATATTGCAGAAGTTCGAATATTCATAATTTCACGGTGACTTTGTTTGCCCTTAGCTCCACACTTATTATTCCTGGTAACAGCGTATCTCATTGTGACGGGGAGACAATAAGCTTTCCAAAAATATATGACATACCCATTTTGTAAATAAAGTACATGTAAAATCATTGTAATTTTAATACGGAAGCGCACAATTTCAAAAATGTATCATTTGATGGTGACCTTGTTTGACCTTGGTGTCACGCTTACTGCATCACTTGGCAGTTCTAAGACAGACCTCGTTGTGATGGTGATATCTTGGACTATCAAGGAATATACCATTTGGACATTTTGCTCGTACGGGTAGGGGGCATTTAAGTTGGTGCGTTAGGCAGTACCTACCGCTTGCCTATTGAAGAGATACACATGAAAAGCGTGAGGTTATATTGGTCAGAGCTAATTTGCATGTAACAAATTTGCATACCATGATTTGTTCACTGATGTAATAATAACAAGAGACCGTGAAAACATTCGCTTGGATGCCTTATTTTGATTGTTTTGGATGTTTACTATTCGATTTATTCAAGAAAACAGTATTTATTTTAATAAACTGATAAGACTGGTAGAATTTAGAGGGGGCCAGCAGGCCACTAGATTAACTAACAGTTCCAAGTCTAGGGGCCCACATAAATTACTATCATTGGCATAACTGGTGGTGAAACAAATCAGATGGATCAGTATTAATTAAATGTGTTGATATTAATGTCTTTCCTCTGTAGTTGACGTAGTAATTTCTTATAACAAATGGCGAACATAATGAAACTCAACAATTATAATAAGGGAGAACTTTACATTTCAAATTGCTGCTATCTATCTATCTATCTATATATATATATATATATATTATGTAAACATATGTATTCACAATTTAAAAATAATATTGGTTTATTGCTAAACACATCCTGCTTGCTGTATTAACTGCTATATCTCCTATGCTAAGACTGAAGTTACAGTTGATTGTGTTCTGTCAGTTTCTAAAGCCTGGCATACCCATACTAACTGTTTGTACGCAGTTAGATGTGACAACTCATTGGTGAAGAAATAGTCCATAAGTCGGACACCAGACGGGTTGCCATCAGGGATCAACGCCTCTCACTTGTGGGCTATTCATCAGCTCACAAATTGTCAGTGACTAGACACCAGTGTGTGTGTATACCAGACATATATTGGTATTTGAAAAACGGAGAAAAGCAGTAGAAATTCTCAACTCACACTCAGATAGAGCTATATAAATTGTGTCACATAAACAGAGAAGATATGTACCCGGTGTATATTTACAGAGCTGTCCAAAAACAAATGAAATACAAATACATATGGCAACTTTTGGTACACTCCTAGTTAGTAAATTATATTTATTTATCACACTTTTGTTATTAAAATATATAAGTACTTGATATTTAAAATTATAACTATTTTTGTACATACAAACAAACAGGTTCTTTTTACATTATAGGCAACTATTATAAGAGTCATATTTTAAATTCCTGTACAGTTTATGTCCATGCATTTACTGTGAAACCTGAAATTGATTTTTTGATTAGACACAGAGTGCTTATTTGGCAGCTTTTACAGACATTGCCAGTTTAAGTCAATCTCGCACGCCAGGGCTGTTTGCCATGCAAAACTAGCCCTGGCAGATCTCCGACGCGAAGTGCAGAAGTTAGCTGAGTCAAACTAGTAAATGACTTCACCAGTCGCGATTGCATCACCCGTGAGCACAGCGCAAATACCCGCCCCAATTTGAAGATGGATAAACGACTTCTGGGAATCCCAATATATAATGACCATTCGCCCATTAGCACAAGCAGCTGAGCGGTATTGTGTATTCGAATAATTGCTTCTACTTCCTAAACATTGTATGTAACACGAGCCATGGTTGGTTGAAATTAGTTTTATTATGACCACCTGACCTGCCGCCAACCACTGATCTAGTGAGCGATTTCATAGGCTGAGCTTAAATTCAGTTTTGCAAAGCGATCAGCCAGGGGGTACTGCTGGCTGGCACTGACATAATCAGCAGCAGCGACCCCTGGTGCTCCAGGATGGTTTAAGTGCCTCTGATCCTTGATGATAGCCAATTAAATACACTGATAAAAAAAACAAATGTTTTCTAAACAGATTCTGCATCTAAACTTAAGACAGTAGGAATGACAAACGAAAGTGCTGGGTGGCCTCATCCAATACCTCTGATAATATCCTGCATTGAGACAGATGAAATCCTCTGGGTGTTTGATATAAACAACAGGTAAACAAATTATGAAACACGTGTCATTAATTCCCCAGACTCTGCTAGCATTTGACTGACAACCAAATGCCAAGGCATGTTGTGGCAATTTCCTGTAAATCCTGATGCCAGAATTACAATCAAATTCAATAATTTTATTTGATGACAGTGTGTTTAATTATGATTTGTTATGAACTTATAACATTACACAGTGTCAATGATGGATTCACACATTTGAGTCAATTACTGCCAAGGCTACAGATGGTAACAGGCATCAATAAATGGGCACAGATTGCATTCCTAACTGTTCACTGAAGAAATACCACTTTATCCATGAAACTGTGCTAAATACAATAAATCACTGCATACATAGAGAGATAGTGGTATCGTGTAAATAATACTAAATGCAGGTTAAAGTAAGCCATGGATGGTAAACCAACATATGTCCATGAACAGCGTCAATATAATTATACTTTGACTGACAAATATTTTCTTTATAATATATATAATATAATTATCATATGTACATAAAATTAAGGCCCGTCATGGTTGCTAATTCAGGAACCACCTTGGCATTTTATTTTTATTAGAGTTCTCAGCATTTTAAAGCAAAAAAGTTAAATGTTTCTATTTATATTCTTGCACTGCTATAGATCCGTAAACAATACTGTATTACAATTTACAGGTAACCGTTACAGTAATGAAACTATTGCAATGGTATCATTAATATTATTACACTAGTAATACAGCTAATGTAATACATGTTATTGCAATTTTAAAATGATCTCAATAGCCACCCTTTGTCATATATAACATTATTAGCTGATGATTGCTTGAAAAATATTAAAAACCTAACAAATTGGATAGAACAACCGTAGTCCTTTTCACGGACTACTGGGCTTGGGTTTCACAAGATTTAGGCAGCTATAAATGTAAACATTATTATTCATGGAAGTAATGTCTAACAGCTCATTGCTCAAGCTGGAAAATTATTGGGTATGAGTGTCGAGGCAATGCAAGGTAACACAAAATGCCTGCTCCCTTAGCTCTGAAAAAAAATATACATCTTGTTATCATAAGGCCAACTAGCAATGTCCTTAGTTGTTATTATAAGACCAACTAGCAATGTCCTTAGTTGCTATTATAAGACCAACTAGCAATGTCCTTAGTTGTTATTATAAGTCCAACTAGCAATGTCCTTAGTTGTGATTATAAGACCCACTTGCAATGTCCTTAGTTGTTATTATAAGTCCAACTAGCAATGTCCTTAGTTGTGATTATAAGACCCACTTGCAATGTCCTTAGTTGTTATTATAAGACCAACTAGCAATGTCCTTAGTTGTTATTATAAGGCCCACTAGCAATTTCCTTAGTTGTTATTAAAAGACCAACTAGCAATGTCCTTAGTTGTTACTATAAGGCCTGCTAGCAATGTGTTTAGTTGTTATTATAAGGCCTGCTAGCAATGTCCTTAGTTGTTATTATAAGGCCTGCTAGCAATATCCTTAGTTGTTAATTTAATAGAAACAACTTGGTAATGTCATAGTTTCATCCTCTTTTACAATTATATATCAACAACGAGATCCATAATTAAGAAACCAATTTAACTAAGTAAGTGTTAATCTATATAAAATAATAATCAGAATTTTGATAGTGCCCAAATTCACATAAAATGCTCCCGGGTGCTTTACATAAAACTGCCAGTTTTCAGAAACCCCTGCACTGTAAGCCTTCAGATTTCTTCATTTTTGGTTAATGTATACACATAGTCTATAAGTACTCCAAATTAATGAACATTTCTAAGTTTTTTCTTGAATTTGCATATTGTTCTTTTAGTAGTAAGATGTTTGAATGTTTTTTTCTTTACTTTTTAATTGATGAAGCTCTCTGTATTCCATCTGTCATTAGTGTGGCGTATAACACCGTTACGCCAACCACCTCTACCACTATCAACATGGCGGCTATACAGTACACCTTTTACACAATTTATACACCTTTTACGCAATTTATACACATTTTACACAATTTATGTGCAACAAATTTTGAGGAATAAAAGAAAAATGTACAGCTTCACATTGCAACTCAACTGTTTGATATTAAATACTGTGTAATAAGAAAGTGACTTCTCTAGCATAGGTGTCACTGGACAGTCCAAGCTCAGAGGCACAACAAAACCTAACGATGAAGCATTCTTATAGTCATCTACAATGTGAAAGTCGTCAACAGGTACAGGGAACTGCTCTGAAGCTAAAGAGGACAGTTTTTTAGATGACGGCAAATAGAAACCAGATATTTCATGCTGACACAAAGTGAATTCCACAGAGGTAGTCCAGCAACTGAGAAGGGTCGATTTCCAGCGTTCATCTTAACTAAATTCATCAAAACAAAACTATTGTCCACTTCGTTTACGTCAGAATTATACATCGTATCTTCCCGAAATACATTAAATATTAAAATCTCTGTCCACAATGCAACTACCACCAAACAACCAATCAGTGTGTGACAACTGATAACGTGTGTGTCGTACATTGCCAAGTGTTATCAGAACTCAAATGTCTACTTTCTGAAGCCTTGTTTTGTCGCCGAAATTGGAATGGCAACATTTCTGTCTATTATCCACTAGCCGGACCAACCCACCTCGGAAATATTCACTTGTCAATCAAGCAGTGGATAATCCCATAAAGATCTTCTTCTTCAGGTTACATTGTGCATCTTCCCGAAACATGATACTGAAGCTATCTAAATGTATCCATCACAGATCTACTTCCTTAATCTCAACAACAATACAGATCTACACACTGAAATCATAACCTGATGGTGATCCACCATGTTTTATGTACAACATGTTCTGAAAACTTGCCATTTCCACGAGCGTTTCATGGTCTGCAGACGTGCTGGTCCATAATTGGCTGCTCCCTGCAAGGCTAGAAGTAGAGTGGCATGGCACGCCGCTGGTCCAGATGAAGTGCAATAAGGTGATGGAAAAGAAATTCAACGACAGACGACTTCGCATGGAATGACCGTAAACAGACTTTACGGTTGTCATCAGGGGGCGCCTCAATAAACACACACATGCGCTCGACCAATCAAGCGCATTGTCACACAGAATGGACGAGTTGATCTATTTGTAATGTCTATGTCGTAGTACTGCTGTACTGTCACTAGGCTGTTCACTCAGGCATGTCCATCTTTCCGCTCTGCTGCACTTGCACTCCAGGCTGGCTAAAAAGAAGCATTTCACCTGCCTTCGTCCTTGACTGCCTTTCAGCACAATCAAAGGATGAAAGCAGTGACATATGACACTCAGCAGGCAGGAAGGCTGAACCAGTTTTTCGTGTACTACTCTACTCGGTACCCCCCCCCCTATTCCCGGTGTATCCGTGTTATGTTCATGCAGCCCTTTCTCTGTTTGTACTGAATTTATGCCAACTATTGGGTAGGTTGGTATTGGGCAATCAAATTTATTAACACAGGAATTGCCACTGTGCACATATAATATATACAATAGTCGCATCTTGTGCACAGCCAGGTACATCCAGATTACAGAGTGATGGACCACACATGTTATGTACGGCACATTTTGTACATTTAGAATAATCATACTAGACATTTACCAAAAAACACTTGATTGCTGTTATATTAAATTATATCAGTTTGTAACTAGGCCAATATCTTCATTGCAGCAGTGACAACTCCAAACTTGTAATCACTATTCTCTGGCGCTGGGAGATTGTGAACCAAATATTCACCAGAACGAGCCAACAGAGTCAAAACATCCCAACAACGCCTTGACTTATGACATTCAACAGCAAACATCCTTATTTCTATAGCACCATATCTCCAGGTAGCAAAACCTGTTCAAAAACCTGTGCTAAAATACAACATTGTTAAAATATGATCACTACAATAAAGTAATTATTTTACATATAATAAATGTATAATATAACAAGAACCCAATGCAACATTTAAATAGATATTTGTAAATAAATAACTATATGACAAAAAGTATCGGCTAATTATTGACTAGACTATTTGCTGCTTTAAAATCAATTCAGTAATTAAATTAAATAAATATTTAAAATCCAATATAAAATAAACCATGCAGTGGTATATTTTAGATCTAAAGTGTGTCAATAACAGGTTTTCTCTAATTTCTTTGTGATCTTTGCACATGTATATTAAACGAGACACAAGCTGTCGGTGCCTTCTATCTGGTGTCCGTAGATGCAGTGCTATTAACTGGATCTCGTAACAAGTCACCGTCCACGCATACTGTCACGACACGAGTGAATGGATGAAATTAATTCTATCGATTTATCTGTATTTTTATCTGCAGACTCTGTTATCACAATAACTTACCTTTGTCTGCTGTCTGGTATTTTAGTTTTGGTTGTAAATTGGTAGTAAATAGTGTAATGTTTACTCACTGGTTTTTATTTTAGTAACAAATCTGTCAAAAAATAAATGATTAAATTATATTTCTTTCTTGTCAAAAGAATGATTAACGTATGTATATCATATATAAACATATGTTCATATATTTTAAGATGTTTAAGATATATTACCAAACAGGCACTGCATAATAAACACCTTTGCTCATTATTATCAGCCTGAAAACTGATGCTGAGGCTGAAATATATGCATCTCTTAGAATAATTCTTTTGAGTGTATCCAAACTTAAGCAAGTTTAGTAACATTCTTGATTCAATTAAATAAGCAAATTTCTTAATTCACAACATATATAAATTTGACTTTTCATGAATTCTTGATTCAAGCTGCACAGATAAAATGTTCCCTGAATTCACTGATCACAAGGCCAGATGCTGGACACGTCTGCTAATCTAAAAGTGAAAGTTCAACAAAAGAACAGTCGTAAATTGTCACCAAATGTGACACTTTCAGACAGTATGAGTAGTGTTGGTTGTGATGTGTATAAAACACTTGTGCATAGTATCAATGCACATGAATGCATCAATGTACATTTTTAAATAAATACATAAATATGCAGTTTATAACAACAAACAACTTAATATGTTGTTATTCACACATTGGAAAAAATATTTTTGTCTGCTTTTTCATGAAAAAAGTTATTATTCATGCTGTGGGGAAAACTGGTTTGTTGGCTTTTTCTAGAAAAAAGGCAAAAACCTCTCGGCATATTCAACATGATCCACGATACATATTGTATTTCTACTGTGGTCCTGCTGTCTCGTTTTCCAAATGTATGCACAGAAAAATAGTATTTTGTAAAAGCATCGCTTCACTGGTCCTGTCTGTAGAGTCTGGTCATGTCATTAGACCCAGGTCCTGTCATTAGAACCAGGTCCTGTCACTAGAGCCTGGTCCTGTCTCTAGAGCCTGGTACTGTCTCTAGAGCCTGGTCCTGTCATTAGAGCCTAGTTGTGTCACTAGAGCCTGGTCCTGTCACTACTGCCTGGTCTTGTCTCTAGAGCCTGGTGCTGTTACTAGAGCCTGATTCTGACAATAGAGCCAGGCCCTGCCACTGGAGCCTGGTCCTATCTCTAGAGCCTGTACCCATCATTATACCCTGGTCCTGTGAGCCTGGTCCTGTCATTAGAGACTGGTCCTATCATTACAGCCTGGTCATGTCTCTGGAGCCTGGTCCTGTCATTACAATCTCGTACTGTCTCTAGAGCCTGGTCATGTCATTAGAGCCTGGTCCTGTCATTAGAGTCTGGTACTGTCTCTAGAGCCAGAAAAATAGTATTTTGTAAAAGCATCGCTTCACTGGTCCTGTCTGTAGAGTCTGGTCATGTCATTAGACCCTGGTCCTGTCAGTAGAGCCTGATCCTGTCACTAGAGCCTGGTCCTGTCATTAGAGTCTGGTACTGTCTCTAGAGCCAGAAAAATTGTATTTTGTAAAAGCATCGCTTCACTGGTCCTGTCTGTAGAGTCTGGTCATGTCATTAGACCCTAGTCCTGTCATTACAGTCAGGTCCTGTCATTAGAGCCTGGTCCTATTGTTAGAGACTCGACCTGTCATTAGAGCCTGGACCTGTCACTAGAGCCTGGTCCTGTCTCTAGAGCCTGGTCCTGTCATTAGAGCCTGGTCCTGTCACTACTGCCTGGTCTTGTCTCTAGAGCCTGGTACTGTTAATAGAGCCTGGCCCTGCTATTGGAGCCTGGTCCTGTCTCTAGAGCCTGTACTAGTCATTATACCTTGGTCCTGTGAGCCTGTCCTATCATTATAGCCTGGTCATGTCTCTGGAGCCTGGTTCTGTCATTACAATCTGGTACTAGAGCCTGGTCATGTCATTAGAGCCTGGTCATGTCATTAGAGCCTTGTCCTGTCATTAGAGCCTGGTTCTGTCATAAGTCATTAGAGCCTGGTCCTGCCATTAGTGCCTGGTCCAGTCATTAGAACATGGTCCTGTCATTAAAGCCAGGTCCTGTCATTACAGCCTAGACCTTTCATTACAACCTGGTCCTGTCATTAGAGCCTAGTCCTGTCATAAGTCATTAGAGCCTGGTCCTGTCATTATAACCGGGTCCTGACATTAAAGCCAGGTCCTGTCATTACAGTCTGGTCCTGTCATTACAACCTGGTCCTGTCATTGGAGCCTAGTCCTGTCATAAGTCATTAGAGCTTAGTCCCGTCTCTGGAGCCTGGTCCTGTCATTACAATCTGGTACTGTCTCTAGAGCCTGGTCCTGTCATTACAATCTGGTACTGTCTCTAGAGCCTGGTCCTGTCATTAAAGCTTGATCATGTCATAAGTCATTAGAGCCTGGTCCTGCCATTAGTGCCTGGTCCTGTCATTTTAGAACCTGGTCCTGTTATTAGAGCCTAGTCCTGTCATACGTCATCAGAGCCTGGTCCTGCCACTAGTGCCTGGTCCAGTCATTAAAGCCAGGTCCTGTCATTACAGCCTAAACCTGTCATTACAACCTGGTCCTGTCATTAGAGCCTAGTCCTGTCATAAGTCATTAGAGCCTGGTCCTGTCATTATAACCGGGTCCTGACATTAAAGCCTGGTCCTGTCATTACAGCCTGGTCCTGTCATTAGAGCCTAGTCCTGTCATAAGTCATTAGAGCCTGGTCCTGTCATTATAACCGGGTCTTGACATTAAAGCCTGGTCCTGTCATTACAGCCTGGTCCTGTCATTAGAGCCTAGACCTGTCATAAGTCATTAGAGCATGGTCCTGTCATTAGAGCCTGTCAAGTTATTAAATCTGTTTATGTCATGGATTAGCCCGTTGTTCTGACCTTAGGCTGTGATGCCAATAACCTGCTGTTACCATGTGTACTTTACCTCACTTCTGTTTTACAATAAACAACATCACCTGAAAAAAAGAACTGGATACCCTAACAGACTTGCCTGCATTTACTAAAGTATATAATCCCCTAGAAAATATTTGCAATAAAGGCATTTTCAACACAATGTCTTTGAACAACATACTTTTAAATTCATATTTTAATGACAATTATTTTATATAGCAGATATGTGGTCTTACCATATATGTTACATATTTCATTAAAGTAACTCATTTAAAAACTATTGCACAAAATCAGATATTAATCCTGTGTTTTAGATTGGTCCATCTAGATATTACAGTTGTAAAATCTTTTGTGAGATAAAAACTGTGTAACGTTTCAAACCAGAGTGACCTGTGACTATTTTTTGAAAACCTTTGCAAATTGCAGGACTATAAATTACACAAGTCTTATCAAATGTTCCCGTATACTGCAAGATCACAGTCTGTGGCATGCTCAATGTCATGTTGTAGTTGTGTTGTAGTTATACACTCTGCCCTCCCTCACAGACCGCGGTTCATCAAAACACAAACTTAACTCATCTAGAAAAAACTCAGCCATGGTGCAATTACTGGAAGAAAACAATGTGTTTGTGTATATCCCACCAAGCCACAAACTCCTTCATTCAGCCAAGTGGAGCATCTCTGAATGAAGGAAACAGTTCAAGCACTGAACCAGCAGAAGAATTAATCAACCATTCATTCACACCTCAATTAAGTATATTCACACTGCAGTCACATTTATTCACCCCAGTAATATGATATATGCGCTACTTATCAACATTCAAAAGACAATTTTTTCACGCAAATCTTTGATGTGCTTTCAAGCATGCATAATTTCGTACACATTTACTGTAAATTATTGTTGCTAGAACTGGGCCTAGGCCCTAAATGCAAGTGGTTCTTGCAAGACAGCATAGACAGATCAAACTTGGTGCATGTCATCCACACAATGCCTGGAGTAGATTTGTCATAAAATTTAATATATTTCCAAGTTATATTACAACTACACTGGAGATTTGTTAGTAACTGCATCCCTCCCTTTGTAGAAACGCACCACACACAGCACAGTTCAAGTGGGCATTCAAGAACATTATATCAAGTACTTTTCTGTTTCTTTACGTGAAACAATTTTGACTTGTGAAAACAATGTTGTTAAAGTCACAATACAATCTGGCAAAAGATAGAATATTATAGCTGGACAAATAGAACCATTAGAAGGGTCACTTGCCTTGTGAACTTGTCGCCAAAAAGCTTAAAGTAATTCTGTGTGAGCAGACTGGAATTGATGCCTCAAGTGAAGATATTCGCAGTAGCCACGAAATCATCAACTGACTGCAGATATAACAGTCTGACATTTACACTAGGTGTGCCGGGACATATCATGGCGAGCCATGGCGCTGACACTGATGCCTGGCACCTCTTTGTATTCACTGTCTGCTTCTGCTTGGAGAATCACCAACAGATTGACACTGTGAAGGCAGTGGACTTTTCAACATGTCCTCTGATATCACTAAGACACCAAGTAGAATATACAAGGACAAATAACTGAGTGACACATGAACTGCTTTATAAAACAGGTGTTGTGATGGGCTGGATTCTGACCAGTGAATAAGGGACAGGCTGGATTCTGACCAGTGAATAAGGGACAGGCTGGGATGGAGGCAGTCATGAGAAGGACACAGGTGCTGCTTCTAGTTGTTTCCAGCACTCGGCAACGTTCTATTAACTGGCTAGTCTGTATTATTGTGGTTACAATGTAATGGTCTTATGAGATCTCATTCAACTAGTCAGCCTTTTTCAGAACATTATCAGCACACCGACCTTTCTATGCTGGCACTGAGGGTGGTCACTGCCAGGGTGCTTGTCATCCTCAGTGGTTCTTTTACATCCCAAATTAAGATGGGACCGACATTAACGTGATCTCCGAGTCACGAGGGATACAAAGTCCCTAATGTTGAGAGCCAGGTTTTTACACTAAATATCATGCTTGCCCGGTCCGGGTTTCAAACTCAGAGCACTGGCATGCCAGGTGGTGGTCTTTTGTTGACATACTTAGGATCTGGTGCCATCTCTCTGTCTATTTGGTGACAACTGCAGGGTAATCTCTCTGTGTACTTGGTGATAACTGCAGAGTAATCTCTCTGTCTACTTTGTGACAACTGCAGGGTAATCTCTCTGTGTACTTGGTGATAACTGCATGGTAATCTCTGTCTACTTGGTGACAACTGCAGGGTAATCTCTCTGTCTACTTGGTGACAACTGCAGGGTGATCTCTCTGTGTACTTGGAGGCAACTGCAGGGTAATCTCTCTGTGTAGTTGGTGACAACTGCAGGGTGATCTCTATGTGTACTTGGAGGCAACTGCAGGGTAATCTCTCTGTGTAGTTGGTGACAACTGCAGGGTAATCTCTATGTGTACTTTGTGACAACTGCAGGGTGATCTATATGTGTACCTGGTGACAACTGCAGGGTGATCTCTGTGTGTACTTGGTGACAACTGCAGGGTAATCTCTCTGTCAGTCTGTGTATTTCGTGACAACTGCAGAGTAGTCTCTCTGTGTATTTGGTGACAACTGCAGGGTAATCCCTCTGTGTACTTGGTGACAACTGCAGGGTAATCTCTATGTGTACTTGGTGACAAATGCAGGGTAATCTCTCTGTGTACTTGGTGACAACTGCAGGGTAATCTTTCTATTTTCTAGGTGACAACTGCAGGGTAATCCCTCTGTGTACTTGGTGACAACTGCAGGGTGATCTATCTGTGTACTTGGTGACAACTGCAGGGTAATCTCTCTGTGTACTTGGTGACTCTCTGTCTACTTTGTGAAAACCGCAGGGTAATCTCTCTGTCTGCTTGGTGAAAACCGCAGGGTTGTTTCAATGTCCATTTCATGACAACCGTGATCACTTACCTCTCTATCTCAAGTGGTGAGCACACAAATAGCAGACATTTAAAGCTACATCGATGAAAAAGTGGACCGGCCAAAGGCTAAATGACACAGAAAGTGGACCGACCAAAGGCTAAATGACACAGAAAGTGGACCGACCAGAGGCTAAATGACACAGAAAGTGGACCGACCAAAGGCTAAATGACACAGAAAGTGGACTGAGCAAAGGAAAAGTGACACAGAAAGTGGACCGACCAAAGGCTAAATGACACAGAAAGTGGACCGACCAAAGGCTAAATGACACAGAAAGTGGACCGAGCAAAGGAAAAGTGACACAGAAAGTGGACCGACCAAAGCTAAATGACACTGAAAGTGGACCGACCAAAGGCTAAATGACACAGAAAGTGGATCGACCAAAGGAAAAGTGACACAGAAAATGGACCGACCAAAGGCTAAATGACACAGAAAGTGGACCAAGCAAAGGAAAAGTGACACAGAAAATGGACCGACCAAAGGCTTTACAGCAAATTACGTTAGTAGATTAAAAGGCACATCCTTTAATCAAAATAATTATTGGTGACATTTTGTCACCATTTGCAAATTTTACTGATCAATACTCTATCAAACAACTTTAAATGGATTTATTATATATATATTATATGTTTTAATGCAGTTTGCTGCCAATACAGATGTATGTCTGTCGGGTTTGACCTTCATGGGCATAGCATATGACATGTCAAAGACAAAGTCATCACAGAGAGAGTGAGTGCCATCACGGATCCATGCCACACACATTAGGTATGAGTTCAAAACCTGGATGGGTAGGGATGATATTTGGTGTAAAAACCTTGCTCTCAACTTTGGGGACTGTGCATCCCTCGTGACACAGAGATCACGTTAATGTTGGTCCCATCTCAATTTGGGATGTAAAAGAACCACTGAGGTCGACAAGCACCCTGGCAGTGACCACCCTCAGTGCCAGCATTTTTCGGTTTGGCGATAATGTTCTGAAAAAGGCTGACTAGTTGAATGAGACCTCATAAGACCATTACATTGTAACCACAATACTACAGACTAGCCAGTTAATAAACAGCCCATTGTTGGTTTAAAGCATGAGTGATTGTGTGGTTTATGTACATACACTAGATTAATATGAAGAATACAATAATTACTCATTTAGTGTTTCAGATTGATCAGTGTCATTTGTTTGATTGTTTGATTTGTGTAGACATTGTGGTTTCCACATTTTAATAGTAAATGGCAAGTATCCAAAAGCTGTGACTATCGAAAAAGTTGAACATTGGCATGCATTGCTGTGTCATGCATATTTTGCTATTTTCCGAACAGGATGTCTGGTTATATAGGAACTGTCTGTGTAAAGATTTGTAAGACATTACACATGCATCAGGCAATAGTTGTCTCTCTGTTGTGTCACAAAATTTGTGAACGCTTACAAAAAACCGATATGACGTTAATTTTCTCAAACATTCAACCACAAATAAGATCTTTATTTTCGCACATTAGAAATGCCAATTATACATTCCATAACCTTACAATAATCAAGCAATTGCAAGCATGTTTTAACATTTGGTAAATGTTGCTATCATGACTGTCACATATGAACTACTAATTTATCTCATCAGAGGACGGGCATTTGTGGTAATGTTCTTAAAGCATAACATTTGCATGCAAGTATAAATTAACCACACATATATGCATGCACACAATTCCAAAAAGTGTATTTATAGATAATGATGATTTATGATGCCTGACCTTTAAATCCTAAATGCCCATTGATATTGGGGGGGGGAGTATTTCACTACAATAATGACCTCATAAATGAGAATACACTGATCATTAGACAGAATCCATTGTTAAACTTAAGGAGGGTTTTAAAAATACAGAATGCCGCTGCAGTTTCAACAAGTACACTACAGTACACGGTAGTTCCATGACACGTTGATGAAAATGGCGTGGCCGTGCACGTCCTGGTGTTCACTGTTTCCAGTACATAAGAGAACTGCTAAGGAGCAGAACTGATTTAAGGGGCAAAACTGGGCTTATGAACTGGTAGGACTGATAGTGAACCAGTGCCCATGACACTTGACTTAGAGTGGGAGGTCTAGGTGAGCAGACTGAGTACTCATTGAACTGATCACCTCATTCTGTCACGCCTGTCTGACATATCATCTGGGCCAGCCATAGATCTCCTGGGCTCAATGAAAAATCTTTATTGTCGCACATTAAAATGGCAGTTTCACAGTTTTTTTTAAATACAGAAATGTCCGTAATGATACGGTCAACATCATCGTCGTCTAAAATATTTCATGTCTTAAGACTATTCCTGATGTCTAACCTTTCCGATAATACGTTCACGTTCGATATTGTTACGTTAGACAAACCAGCCAGCCACACACGGCCAATATCATACATAGACACTTCGTACATTGCATCACATTCACTTGAGATATAACGGTAGTTTGAGCTACAATTTGACCATGCATTTGCAGTGGATAACTTAGCAACACTGCTAATAATCGGTGAATTGTTGTTGGAGAACCTTTGCTTTAAGATGACCAATAATGGCAAACTATCCGATAACAATGCTATAACATATACAGCCCCCACAACTTTCTAAGCGCTTTTCACCATGCAGTGCAAATAGTGCCAACACTCTTACTCTGAAGATCCCACAGTGGGGCTCCATAATAAGAGCAGCAATATTGTTTAAATAAATTGCACTTTACATTCATCTTAATGTGACTGAAATCGGCCATGAACATATTATACCCTCATCAGAATTTGGCAGTGACATTGACGACTAGACCCTTATTCGCAATGGATATATGATGGCCCAAATGTACAGCATCTTGGGCACTGTCCAACTCGGTATCATTAAAAAACACAGTTCTGTTGTCGAGTTTACAGCCAAGACCTCTAAAAATCAAATATCTACTCTTAGTACAATTAAATTAAAATTTATACAGTATTCATCTGCATAGTTTTCGCAAATATCGATAAAAACCTTGAGTCCAGATCTTGTGGGTGTTAGCAAAGTGAGATCATCTGCGTATCCGACGCAACCCGTATGGTGATTGAAACTCTCCTAAAACTTTGTCGCACTATGTGACTGCAGCATGCCCTCTCTACCTCTGCCTTCTACGATACACTGTCACAATGACATATCCTTGGCTAACAACAAATACATAGGAAAAGATGACAGACAGTGAGATATATATATATATATATATATATATATATATATATATATATATAAAACTAGTAACACAGCCCTGACGAAGACCTGTCCACAGACAGGGAAACACTTTCAAAAGGAACTGGTGGAAAAGATGTGGCTTCTTGAAGAGGGGCAAAGTATGCTAAAGCACATCACCCCTCTAGTCCCATGGTATATTCACCAAAACGTGACTAAATTTGTCATGCATCATGTCAGCACAAAGCTTTCTTTGTTGTGTCTGTAGGGGGGTGAGGGGGACAGGGTGAAGACTGGTCACATGACCCGACTAATGTCTGTCTGTGCTGTGCTCTAGTGCCAATATATCAAAGTAAGCTGATAAAACACACAAACTTCCAAGTATTTACTTCATTGTTATCCGAGGGCACAGTTTTTGTCTAGTTCAACCAGAGACAATCAAACCAGACCTTTTCATAAAGCACCTTCTGTGCACTAAATCACAGGACAGACCTTTTCATTTGTATGAGACAGGGATGTAGGTCTCTCGTCACTGATGTAGCACAGCCAAGGCACATGTATAAAACTACACCGCAAATTCTCTTTGCACCGACTCATACAAGTTTGCTAAATATAACACACAGATCTATGTTTTTATGAATTTCGTAAATAAACACATAAAACACTAAACATTAGGGCCATTTTTAAAGCATTGCATTTTATTGTCTTCAATAAACAAGCCTGAAAATATAAGATTCTAAAAAGATACAGGCAAAAAAATGACATGAACCTTTAATTACTCATGTACATCTATGGCCTTGATCATAGCCTCAACTCATGGTGTGACATGTCATTGTCATATCTGTGTCAGTCAAATGACACCTCTGCCTGGATCCTATTACAGTTTGACAGCCAAATATGACAGATGATTTCTTTTCCTGCATGATCAACCATTCAGCAATAAATGGGCAGAGCTCTACAGTCTTCAGTGATGAAATCCAACACATATGTTTAATGTCAAAACTTGCTGATCTTCCCTGATGACTTGACACTGTACTGAATCTATTGATGTCCCATTCAGGCCCCACCCATTTATCATTATAAGTTATGGTTGTACAAGTTAATTTATAACACTAGTGTTGAGAGTTGGAACTTATGTAATAATACTAATGAAATGTATAAATGTATTGTTATACACTGTAAATAAAAAATGACATTCCGGTTCACAAATGTATGTTCAATCGAATACCATCTTGACTTCTCCGGAAAGCATTCAGCCACTCAGTTACTGCACGAAGACTATTCGTACATATATCCACCTCTATAGTCAGGTACTCATTCATACAGTTACGTGGAGCAACGTGGAGTGAAGAAAACTTGCACAACGTTTGAAATGGCAACAAGATAATTAGATTGCGAAAACGTTTGACTGAGAGTCCAGTGCTCTAACCACTGCGCAACAGGGCCCCATACATGCAAACATATGTGAATAATACTTATTGAAAACAATGGTACAAGTAATAACAATTTGTTACAATAAGACATATTTAAGTAAACTACGAGCATTTTTCTTATATTGTATATAGGTATTCTTTAAATATCCTCCTCACTGCCATTTTATATGAAAATGTACATGTATTTATTAAAATTATGTTTTCTGTTGTGAATAAAATAAGTGTATGGAATTAAAAATTAATTGGAAAGTTCTACAGTCATCACCGACATTATGTATTTTTAATTTTTTTTTAGAAACGTAACTTTTGACATCCTGAATGACATGTACGAACTACCTGATAGCTCCATCTCTATCTGAACACTCGTCCCGCCTACAGGGGTGGAATAACTGGTAAAGAATGCTTACTGATGCTGATAATGATTGCGTACCATACACTCTCGGATCTCTGATTTAACAGCCGGGCCATCTTGCATCTAGGACAGCCAGTTAATACATTGGTGCAGCCACAGTGAATAGGTCACAGGCGTCAAGACATAAATGAAAAGGTCTGTTAGGGAGTAATGTGTAGTTATTATTTTATTATTTAGTAGCTTATTATTTATAAAACTTTATTTCAACAAACAATATAGTAGCTAATTATTAAATTATAAATGTATATAATTGTCAAAAAAGGGCAAGAAGAAGACACTTATAATTACATCCTCAGCCATGTGAAATGTTTAGTCTGTCTGGTACCGGTTTCCCACACTTGTTCAAAGATTATTTACAATACCTCCATCTTGGCCACATATAGAAACACATTTGTTATTAAATTATAGAAGATAAACTTGCAAAAATGCAACAAAACGTCATGTAATCCCCATTGAACTACTTGCGGTATTAACAGGGTGTCATCCATTATACTGTCAGTAACTAATTTCTTGGTGAATGACCATATATGCAGATTAAGACGTCAACTATATACATGAAATGACGTGCAACGCAGTTTTGTACATTACAGCTAAACATCGGGGGACTGCAACTAAAATTTTAAATGCATATTGTAACACATCCTAAATGTATAAAGGCCAGCTGGTAGTTGAGAGAAGGGTGAAACATCATTGCTGGTGCTACAGTAATTTACATCACCCAAGTTTGTGTTCTTTATGTCAGAGCAACTGTGATTGTAAAACATTATATTGATACTGCTCATTATTTACACGACTGCATCAGGGAACGAAGCTCATAAAAAAACAAATAATTGGTATCCCAATACAGAGGCACAAAATAATTACATTTACAAGTGTCCCAAAACATACGGTTCAGAAAAATAATTATTTTTCTAGATTTTTAGGGTGTTCCAAAACATGCGGTGACCCAATACATACAGACATTACGGTATTATTATACTAATACTTATTTACCAAGTTAGTACTTTTATGTCTGGAGAGATGTGATATTCTTACAAATTTGTTGGCTGTTGGCTTTTTTTAACTTACCCAGGTACACACATTTCATAATGTTTCTGATCTGCATATTTTACGCGTGCGCACATTTGTTTAAGAAGTTGAGGAGACAAGCGTGAACTAGAATATTGGATGTTGTAAAGAGTACATAGTACTTGAGTTGTTACGCCACAAATTCCTTTTACATTTAAAAAATGCTACTTGGCAATAAACCATCTACTTCTACTACTATTTTTGTGACAACATTTTCATTAATAACTGGAAGTAAAGTCGGGTACTGTGGAAAAAACTGCAGGTCCTGTGAACTGTTGAGATCACAGGATTTCATGTACATGGACATAATGTGTCCCGAAGCTGTTTATAGGTCAACTGTGAGCACTAGGTTAAAGAGGCATCTACTATGGGGGGGGGGGGGTAGGTTACATAGCATTAAATTATATATTGGCAACTTCCATCCCTCAAACGTTGATTGCGCCACTTCCGAATTAATTCGTACTACTAGGGTAAATGAGGTAATTTATTCTAATACATAGATCAAATATGAAATATAGGTAAAATTAATATTGTTGAAAATACATTTGATATATTAACAATATCCATCCCTTAAAAGTTACAGTGAGCTCATTTATTAATTAATTACAGCTAAATTATGCAAATAATGTTCGTATATAATTCAAAAATAAAATAGTAGGTCAAAAAGTAGGTTGTATTAAAAGTTTATACTTACAAGGTCACACTTCGTTAAAGTTTATATGTGTTATTATCTTTGACATTTATAATCTCTCAAAAGTCCAGTGTGCACATTTATTAATTAATTACGCCATTAATTCCAGTACATAGGTCAAATGTGAAATATAGGTCAAATAAATAGGTCATGCTCTAATAGCAATTTACAAGTTTACATAGCATTAAAGTCATTGTATTAAAAATTTTGCATCCAACAATAACTGCCAATTTCCTAATTCATTTTAAGCTAAATTATGTCATTAATAGGAATTAAGTGCATTATTTAAGTCAAATCTAGGTCAAACGTGGAATGTAGGTCAACTGTGAAGGTCAAGGCAAGGTCATCAAAATTGGCATTTCCTAAAGGGAAATGATTATCCAGAGGGTGCATTTATAAATTAATTATGCCATAAATTCCAGTATATAGGTCAAATGTGAAATATAGGTCAATAAATAGGTCAAGTTATAATAGCCGTTTAAAGGTTGTATAGTATTAAAGTCATTATATGGGCAATTTGTGTACTTCAAATGTTAAAACAGTGCTCATTTCCTAATTAATTTTCAGCTAAATTATGTCATTAATAGGAATTAATCCCTTGCTGTGGGCCAAATCTAGGTCAAAAGTGGAATGTAGGTCAACTGTGAAGGTCAAGTCAGGGTCACCAAAAATTTACATTTCCTTAAAGGTCCTCAACCAATTTGTTTGCCCATCTCCAATCCGTTTTTTTGGTCCAGGTGTGTAATGTGTGAATAGTTTAACTAGTGTGCAGTCGGTTTTTAAAAAAGCGTACTTGTTTTTTTAATCGTCAAAAAAACTATTTGTCGTTACACCGGGTATAGCTGGCGAAAGCCAATTAAGCTGTCGACCTCCTGCACCATTTCGGCCACAAGCTTTACGCGAGATTGGCATCCCACGCATTCGAAAACAATGCCTTGGTGTATCAAGATGAAGATTCCAAAGTGGTTGTACAAAGGTACATATTACACTATCGCAGTTAGCAACAAGAACGCGTAGCCGTGTATTAATTCAACGAGAATTGCAACTTACGAACATCTACACTTGATTCGAGGCTGACTCTAACTTCTAACTCTAACAAAGCCAGTCACCATATCAGGCTCAGCCAGAGACTGTGACAACAAACATAATATTTGATATGTATTGTATTTGGTTATGCAGATCTTGTTAATAAGCAATATTATTGTGACAATACATATAGAGAGTAGATGACATGAGGGTGCGAAATGACAAGTAACATTTTTTTGGTGGCAGTTGTTGATTGTGCAAGTAACTTAGACAGGGAGCATCCGTAATTTTGTGCAACAGAACGTCAAACATGGGAGTATTATATTGATGATTATAATTATTAAAACAGTGTTCTGTGACTCATGTTGATACTTTTACTGCAAAATGTTGTTGATTTGCATTGTATTTTATGCAAAATAACTAAGATTTTTATATTCACAACCATGATGGTGGTGATGATTTTATTCTAGAGTACACCATATATAAGGATTACACAATAAAATGCTCGCACTTGTTTCTGTTGTGGTCCTTGATGCCTGGCTGTAGTCTATGTAATAAAATTATTGGTATCCTGTGATATCTTTCAACTGACATATGCCAGCAATTCTTGTGTATTTACCAACATGTGTATACATTCTCTTCACAGCAATATATGAATTCATAATATGTAACTTGAATTATGATGTCGCTAGAGGCCAAACTGCAACCCAAGAATGGGAATGAGAGGAGGCAGAAAAGGAGCTAAGGCGGTCACCTGGGTCAGGCAGACACAGGGAGGATACATAGTCTGTGGGAGGCCCAAATTTGATCAATCCAGGTAATTTAAAATTTATAACAATCAACAATGTATAAGGTATCAACAAATTTTAATGTGCACATTTAAATATACATTTGTTTTCATACACATTTTAATAATAACATCTCGGACATAGACAATGACTCAGAAATAAGCTTTTAAAATAAATTAATCATTTTTGAAGAAGGTAGACATACATATTATGAACCTTTGAATACATGACAATGAAAATGTACTGTTAGCATCACAATAACACCAATTTGTCATTTCCAACATTCACGTTGACCATTCAACCTCAGGCAGAACCTTAAAATGTCAAACATGAATATGTGTAGTAGTTACACATGACAGACACTGACATGAATTTATGTTGAAATTGAACAATTTTAAATTCATGTAATGACAATGAACACCTTGTAAAGAAAAATAGTTAACATTTATCAGTTTAAAAAAAGAGCATATTCTACTAATGTCTGCATGCTGTGTCAACCCACCCCTCCCTTCCCCAGAACAACCCCGGTAAACACTGACTGTTCCTAAGATATCAACATGTATAGACGCAGCTGTAGTAGAACATTTCTTGCTGCCTTTTTTCTTGTGAAATGCTGCAGATCATACATGAAACATTATTTTATATTTACTGATTATGACAATGAACACTCCATAATTATTTACTCCCAACACTACTATAATACCAGTTTTTGTATACTGAATGTATGCTTTTCTTTACAGGAGATTGAACTAGTGTGCTTAGTACCACTAGTTCTCCAAGTTAATATGGCATACTGGGCAGTTGTATTTGTCCAGGATCTCGGACAAGATTCTACAGCCATGCAGCATGCTGCATATTAACAGTTTGTCATGTGAATGTCCACCGAGTGATCCCAATTGTGTCCTGTGTTGCATTTGTGACAGATTCCCCAGTGCCGATCGGTGTACATTGGCTCCAGGTCAGTCAGTTAGTTTGTCCAACTCGAAACCAATGTAGAATGCAGGTTGCTCAACATAAGAATGTGGTTACGCCTGACTAGCTCTACACCAGAAACAAAGTGACAATTAGCATGGCTCTGACATGTATGATATTTTATATTTGATGACACATTTATCAAAAGTCAATAATGCACAGTATTTGTATTCAATTCAACTTTAACTTTTAGCAGTATCCATAAAAAATACATCAATTATCCAGCATTGTTACCGTGGTAGGGTTTCATTGTCTTTGTGTTGCTGATAGTCAGTGGCAGCCAGCCGAGTTCTTGCAATGTACACCAGGTACTTGTTATGTACAACACAAGTTTGTGATGAAGTAATGGTATTGAAAGCCTTTTCACATTTTTCAACAACAATCTTTTGATACACTGACAGCAGCATTTTACGTGTTTAAATTCTCTATGTATCATGAGGACTGTTATATTATATACTTTTCATGCCACATTTAATTTTTGTAAATTATTCTTTTTATCACTGGTTTATATGTTCACAATATACATTAAATTTTCACTTTTGCATGATGATTATACACCTGTACACATTGTACTAATTATGTTATAAACAACACTTGAGCAAAGTTAGTTCTGATATGGTGTCCTCAGGTTTGCTCAAAGCGCTTTTTACACTTTACTCCCTGGCAGACCTGTTAAATCGAACACAATCCCGACTTATGTGGGAAGCCTTCAGCCACACAGAAATTACTATGCGAAGACTATTCATACAAAAATATTCACAGCTGTCTGTAGCCGGTACTCTTGATACAGCTGAGTAAACCTGAGCAATGTATGCGGATGACCCTGACTAGTCTAGTCACTATTATCTGCGAGTTGTAAACATACCAAGCATTGCATAAACTAAAACATTTTCAAATTTTATATCATTGATGTTTTTTTAACAAAGAATCAGAAATTACGATTCTTTGTTAAAAAACAATTATGATTCATAATATAGTTATTTTTATTTCACATGTACATTTGTTCAACCAAACATCTTTTTAATTTGTTTTCATTGGTTTACATTTTATGTGATATAAATTTTTTTGGTAAATACACATAATTGTTTAGTCACTAATTTTGTGAGTTGTAAACATACAAGGCATGTATAAACTACAACTAGCATTTGACATCACGTGAACTAGTGTTGTTTTTTGTAACAAAGAATCTTAATAAAAGTAACTTTGGTTTTTATATGTACATGACATTTTTTCAACCTCTTCCAATTTTTTTTCTATTGTTGTTTTGCATTTTATGTGCATGTGATGTGTATGTGATATTAACAATTATTACATTATACATATCAAGTGCAGTGATTGTACCTGTAGTTTATTGTGCTTTTCATAATAGTGTAGTCAATCTCATCAAATAGTTCAATAAAATGTGTTTACTTCACATTGTCTTTACTTTAATTCACATGCATTTCTAACAACAATATGCAATTTAACAAGGACACCCATTACTGCAAAATTCTCATGCAGACAAACAAAATTATCACATACAGGGGCGGATCCAGAAATTAAGTCTGGGGGGCACAAAAACCTCCAATGGCAGCCTAACCAAATGGTGTAGTCTAAATTTGGTCACTATCGCACCACCATAACTTCAGCCGCTCGGCTGAAGTGGTGATACCGGAAGACACCATAACTTCAGCCGCTCGGCTGAAGTGGTGATACCGGAAGACACCATAACTTCAGCCGCTCGGCTGGAGTGGTGATACCGGAAGACACCATAACTTCAGCCGCTCCACTGGAGTGGTGATACCGGAAGACACCATAACTTCACCCGCTCCACTGGAGTGGTGATATCGGAAGACACCATAACATCACCCGCTCCACTAGAGTGGTGATACCGGAAGACACCATAACATCACCCGCTCCACTAGAGTGGTGATATCGGAAGACACCATAACATCACCCGCTCCACTGGAGTGGTGATACCGGAAGACACCATAACATCACCCGCTCCACTGGAGTGGTGATACCGGAAGACACCATAACATCACCCGCTCCACTAGAGTGGTGATATCGGAAGACACCATAACATCACCCGCTCCACTGGAGTGGTGATACCGGAAGACACCATAACATCACCCGCTCCACTAGAGTGGTGATATCGGAAGACACCATAACTTCACCCGCTCCACTGGAGTGGTGATATCGGAAGACACCATAACATCACCCGCTCCACTGGAGTGGTGATACCGGAAGACGCCATAACTTCACCCGCTCCACTGGAGTGGTGATATTGGAAGACGCCATAACATCACCCGCTCCACTGGAGTGGTGATATTGGAAGACGCCATAACTTCACCCGCTCCACTGGAGTGGTGATATTGGAAGACACCATAACTTCACCCGCTCCACTGGAGTGGTGATATTGGAAGACACCATAACTTCACCCGCTCCACTGGAGTGGTGATACCGGAAGACACCATAACATCACCCGCTCCACTAGAGTGGTGATATCGGAAGACACCATAACTTCACCCGCTCCACTGGAGTGGTGATATCGGAAGACACCATAACATCACCCGCTCCACTGGAGTGGTGATACCGGAAGACGCCATAACTTCACCCGCTCCACTGGAGTGGTGATATTGGAAGACGCCATAACATCACCCGCTCCACTGGAGTGGTGATATTGGAAGACGCCATAACTTCACCCGCTCCACTGGAGTGGTGATATTGGAAGACACCATAACTTCACCCGCTCCACTGGAGTGGTGATATTGGAAGACACCATAACTTCAGCTTATTATTATCACCTAAACTGGGGCACATTTCAAACGGTCTGGGGGGACACAGTCGCGTGGGTCCATTATAAAAGGTCTGCAGACACACCAAATTCCTATGGTCTAGGGGAGCACGTGCCCCCAGGCCCACCTGTTTACTGCTTGTATTTATAATTTTGATAAAAGGTTTGGTGACAGAGTAACAGGTACCACATTTGACAACACTCATTTACCTGAAGGTGAAGAGCTTTGACGCATACATCTGCATGTGGTGTTGACACACCTCGAGTTCTGAAAAATAAGGTACACGTATTAATACTAGCCAGCACTGATTGGTTTTAACAATAATCATTTTAATGTAGTTGCAAAAGTTGCAATGCAATGAACGACCACCTGCCAAATGCAACCAATGCCAAAGGTCAAATGCTATCTATATATATATATACATGTTATGGGTATTACTTTTCATGCCTTTCATAGTATTGAGGGCGCTGGTTTTCTGAACATAACAAAAGCTCACAGAAGGGGCAATAAAAAAATCTGGTGAAACTACTGAAATATTCTTTTCCTCTTAAATAATTAAATACCAAGACTACATACATTTACAATTGAACTCAAATAACATTTTGAAATGTCCAATAATAGTAATTTTTTATATAAAAGTAAAAGATTAGTTAAATTACTATTACAATACTGTTATTAGTAAATTATGTACATATTGTTTTTGTTCAACCTATTATTATTAGTTCAATAATTATCATTGTTACGGATAATTTATAATGCATTTACTTACACTATTACTATTATTCCAAGCCTATTTAGGCTACTAGCCTACTACCATATACGACATAGACATAACATAGTCATATTATCATTGACATAGGTATATGCCATAGCGTCGTACTGTTAGCTGATACTAGTCTATAGTAAACAGGGCCCAGCCAGGCCGCCCATACCGCCATTGACAATGACTAAATGGTAAACAATCAAATAAATTTAGTACATGCAACATTAATATGTATACTCACTCATACGCCTAAATTTATATGTGATTATAGCTGAATAATTCGAAATTACTGACCTGTCTGGAAGAACCTTTGAGAACGCTGCATCTGTTGACGTTGTGACTGACCCCAAGGCACGGGCCACGGCCACAGTCCACTGGCATTGTCCCCAACTCGTTCTGTTTACTTTGTTTCGTTCCATAGTCTTTCCCAAATAGAAATACACCTTTATGCATGGGTACTGTCTTTGTCTGCCTAATTTAGCCCATTTTGCCGTGTCGGTGGCATATATGTTCGTGGACGTCTACTCATTGCCTAAACTAGGTATTTCACAACATCAACAGCACCAAAGGTCAATATCGCCCATAATTCGCGATCACGAGAAGACAAGAACGCAATTCCACACAAAGTTCAATGTCTATACTCAGGTAAAATTTAAGCAAAATACCGGATCTGGCTTTTATCAAAAACAAAAGAGTTTGCAGTTTTTCAATTAATTTTTTAAAACAAACTAACACGTATGCATAAACAAACTAGGATATCATTGGGGAGTACTTGATGCCTGTTTTTTTTTAAATTACTAAGAAACGCGAGGAGCAAAACAATCGAAATGAGTACCTTTAAGGGTTGCACCATTTTTGATTTCACATACATAACTTAAAAGGTTCCCATGTTATTACTATTTTCCCATCAATTAAATGCAGTCCTCATGCAGGCTGTGCACAAGAAATGGACTGAAAACTAATAGACAAAAAATGCCACCATTTTAAGACTTAAAAGTTGAATAGCGCCGTAAAAATTGAAGATATCAAAAAAGGGTAATAAACTACATATTATTATCCATCATGTGGCACCATTTAAATTATTATATAACATATTCTATGTTTTTGTTGACCTATCTATCTTAACCCGACCAAGAAGAGTACGGCTAGACTGCCTAGAGACGTAGACTCATAGTCGTAGAGTGAATTATTAATTTTAATAATTAAAACATTTGGCATGCTTGTATATTAGGGGGTATTGGTGTTGGCAATCGAGCTGGGTAATCTTTTACTTAACTGGCCTATATTATTAGGACCTTATGAAAACGCTTTTACCTGCTTTTTTATATGTATGTGTTCGTAATTTAATTCTTAATCACTTCCGGTACAAAGAGGTCAGATATTAATTTTTTAATTGTCTTTTAGAGCAATTTAATCCCGTCGAGTCGATGTAAACCCGGGGCCATACCGGGACATGTACATGCGAATTGAGAGCATCCCGGGGCATCAACATTTTTAATAGATTTTTGTTTTTATAAATGGTTAAATCTTATTTGTAATGTTTCTTATGGGAATTTACTTCATCGCACATCTTGCGAAAGTCTGCGAAAAAGCGGAGAGAATGAATATTTTGTTTATTTAACCATTTATAAAAACAAAAATCATAATTAAAAATGTTTATCTGATATGATTTGAGGTCGGGGACATGTCCGCAAAATCGCAAGAAAGTCGCCTTCGCGTTTTTGATGCCCCTGGGATGCTCTCAATTTGCATGTACATGCCCCGGTATGGCACCGGGTTTACATCGACTCGACAGGATTAAATTGCTCTAAAAGACAATGAAAAAATTAATATCTGACCTCTTTGTACCGGAAGTAATTAAGAATTAAATTACGTACACAAACATATAAAAAAGGCAGGTAAAACCGTTTTCATAAGGTCCTAATAATATAGGCCTGTTAAGTAAAAGATTCCCTCGGACACTACACGTCGCACGCACATACATAGACAGTCAACTGAATGTAGGCTAGGCCCATTGCCCTAAATATAACGACCCAGAGCCAGCCGGCCCCAACTAACTTACTAAGCATAAGCTTAGCCTTAGGCTTAAGGCAAGGCCTGGCGGGGTCACGACAGCCCCTCGACCCGAGGCCGAACGAGCCTAAACGTATGCATTACACGCGCCAACTGAACTGTCCAACATTCGACACATTCACACGATCAACTGCTAACATGGACGCAATTACCTACCTTTTAATTAGTGCTGTAACATCATTTTGCTTCCCACGTTGACCACACTACCACACTCGGCTCGCCATGTTGACATACGGGAACCATTATGGACGATACTATTATTCTCATTTGTAAGGGTGTCCAATTCTTTCGTTGTTTTTACAGTGGTTCTGCCATCCTAGCGCGAATGATCCTGCACCGCACGCGAATGCATGACGGCGTGTCCCTATAATACCGTCATGCACCCAAAGAACACTTAAATGAAATCGAAGTACGTATAAATGTACTCTATTAAATGTGAAATTTCGGATTTGTTCACCCTTTTATGTTTTTGGACTTGTCGTTGCAGAAGAGTTTCCCTCCATTCTCGTCAGGTGGCATTGGTTGGTGCGGTTGTGTTATAGTTCAGCATGTGGCGCCACTGTTGTGGCCAACACCGTTCCTCTTTTACCTGACCATTAATTGGATTACGAAAAAGATACCCAAAGCAGAGAACACTGTGGACGGAGATAGATACATGTCCTGTTACAACTGACTGCAGCATGGTGATGGTGGCATCATCAACACCTCTGTTCGGTGTGTAAGCAAACTGACATTGATCTTGTTTCAGTTCTGATAACATTAATTTAAGAATCAGTTTTTCTATGACTATGCCTATGCCATGGACTTCATTATCATGGATGGTAAGGCGCAATGCCAATGGATCTGTAATCATTTAGTTCATGTGAGTTGGAAATTGGAATTCTTGAAAAGTGGGATTGCATTGGCTGTCTTCCACTGGGATGGAATCAGACCTGATCTGAGTGCCATGTTAAAGATCTTGCAAAACAAACCACTCGGTTCGCTGGCGCACAAACTCGGGAGTCTTGATGAGATAATGTCTTTCCCCGCTGCTTTGTTGGGATTCAGCCACTTGAATATACGTCTCAGATCGTCAGTGGTCACTCTCATCCTGTCTACGTCTTCACAGAGATGCTCGTCATGAGTTGAAGAAGAACATATATGTCCTGCGCAAGGGTCAAAACAAGTGAAGAATGCAGTTAGGTCCTGGGGTGGTATGAAATTGGTACACACTGATCTGTCCTTGTGACCACACCCTGTCATTGTATGAAGTATTCCCAACATCTTGCGAGTGGATGCTGAATTGCAATGTTCCTCCACTTTAATTGCGTCTGAATTTGAGTTTTGAGTCTTTCTTTTGAGTTTCTCAATTTCTCTTTGCACTTTCTTCAGTTCATTTTGATCTTTACCTGCCAGAATTTTACGTTTTTTCTTTATCAGTTCCACAACCTCAGCATTCATCCCGGTTTGCTGTTGGGACCGCATTTCACAGTGCGACAGGGGATACACAGATCTTCATAAAACTTGACATATGATGACAATGTCAGTCAGTTCGTTCAGAGACTGATGTTCTTCTTCAAACAGATATGTTCAGTTTGTGCAAGCAAAACAACCTTTGCCTCTTCTGACCACTTTTTTTCTGGAATGTGTATGGCTTTGACCGTTTCAGCAGTTGTCTGTAAGTTGGTAGGCACAGAATAGTGTTATGGTCGGACAAGCCCACGGGAGGCAACCATCTGCATTTGTAGGCTTTGCCTTTGTTGACATTACAGTAGATCAGATCGAGTGTGTTTGCCGATCTGGTGGGGCAGTCAACGTTATTGTTTATACAGGGGCAGTGTTTTGTTCACTTGTTAAAGTCACCCGACACAATAACAGCTGCATCATGCAGTCTTACTCTTATATTGAATTGCGCAGCGGCAGCATCACTCTTGTTTAGGTCTGTCTCGGTCCATCTTGGTTCGTATTGAGTTCGTTCTGAATTATCTTATTATGTGGCTGACCAGGACGCCTTCCGTGTCTTGTCGGGCTCTCCGCGCTTTACAACACGTTGCTAAAACGTTTCCTGACCATTAAACCGTGATTGGTTTCATCCGGCCTTCGCTTGTTGGGGATAGACTATTTCTGCGTTCCAATGTTTTCGATCGTGACTCATGACCGACTTAAATTGGTGTATCCCAGCAAGGAGCCTCTAATTGGACAGGAGGCGTCACTGAGCAAGAAAATGGCAGTCTACACCGAAGGTTTTTGTCTGCCATTCGGGAGGCAAGCGCATGCGCCTGAGGGACCGCCAGAGCGCGATGTTAGCGTATTTATTCAGTCACTTCATTTCATCAGAATAATCACCAAGCTGTGATGCGTCATATAAAATGAAAGTAATCTTTGAAGTTATTTAGCTATCACAATTCAAAATAATGAAATTTGCAAACAAATCACGTAGAAACCAAAGACCGTATATCAATACAAGACGGTGCAGCGCACGCTATCTACATTGTTCGAGGAAAGTACGTAAGCAGTTCGTCCGCCATTTTGGAGTTGCGCCAAGCCAGATTATACGCGCGCAGAAAATGCAGTTCTTTGAAAGAGTCTCAGTAATGATGCATAATGGCAATCCCATTTATTTAATAAAACATATATACAGTGTGTATTAAACATTCCCCACTTATATCACAGTGCACATGCATTATATCATTACTAGAATTTAAAATATTTGAAAACAAAAATATGGTATGCATCAAATATACATGAATTAATGTAATGTATGTGGATTGCATACTAGGGTAGTTTATAAGTAACTAAATAAATTATAAAATAAAACTAATTTTGCTCTTATTGTCATGGGAATTTTCCACATTCCTATGACAATAAGAGTAAAATTATTTTGTCCGTGTGACAGTCACACAAAATGTAACGTACACTATGCACACTAATTGAAATGTGTATAGTCCTTTATATAGTTGGTTTGGTGCTTGTAATGACACAAAGATACTCTAGGCATAGTTACTTATACACTACCCAAGTATGCAATACATTAATTCATGTCTATTTATTGCATACCAAACTTTTGTTTTCAAATAATTAAAATTTTAGTAATTATATAATGAGTGTGCACTGTGACCATGTAATGTAATTGGGGAATGTTTAATACACTACACACGTTTTCAAATGTTTTATTAAATAAATTGAATTGCCATTATGCACCATTGCTGAGACTCTTTTACTTTACGAACTGAGCAAAGTGCAGCCCAATTACCATATGATATTTACATATTTAATTGTAGCTAAATATGCATGTGTACATTGCTGAATGTCTGCATGGGCATACGGATGTAAGCAAAAACTCAATGGAGTCAGCTCAGCTGTAAACATGCCAAATGAGTATATTACTATATTTAGAATAGTTTTGCCTAATATACTAGCTCGATTAAAGTCAAATTAATTAGTTTTGTGCACGTTCTAGAATTGTATGATATAAATGCAAAAGGTAATTGCTGTTCCACTTTGACCCCATTTCTTTCGTGTGTACAATGTGTTAAGTCAAATGTATGACAACATTTATAATTAATGGATTTCGCGACTGTCCTAATCAATATCAGTCTATTAATTAATAATTTAATTTGGATGAACGTACGTATACGTAGCGCCCTGCCTACCTGTTCGTAAAATCAGTATGTGTACATATAACCCCTCGCTAACACATAACAAGCCCTGACGTCTCCCCGCAAAAACAAAATGAAACGCACGTGACACATGTGTCAAACGCTCCTTGCCCTAGCGATCAATCACGAGCGCACTGGGCGTGGCTTAAAAGCGCCTGTTAGTTTGTCATAAGTGAATCGCAAAAACGCTCCCAGAGTTACGTACCACAACAAAAATACCAAGTGTCTGAAGCTGATCAACCAAGGCGAGACCGTACATGCCTGATAATAGCCAATGGAGAGCCTGAACATGCACAAGCCATGTTAGTCCAATACACTAAGTACAGAGTTAAGACAGGTAGAACTTTCTGCAGGAAAAACCTACCATGTATGGACAAAATGCCTAAAGCCTATTGGCTCCCGTAGTCGTGTTTACGGTACATCTACATGTTTCGATGACGTAGTTGTAAATGGGGACTGAATAACGTTGTTATGAAAGATGCAAAGTTTGTAACATGGTGACAACATGGGACTTCAAAACTGCAGAAGAAATACTACCAGTATGGATTCGATTAAACCACCGAGTCCAATGAACTTTTCAGATGCTGGTCTGTCGGAGACCTGGACACGGTGGAAACAACGGTGGCAGTTGTTCATAAAGGCATCAGGCGCCAACGAAAAGTCACAAGATGTGCAGTGAACCATTTTGGTGAATGCCATTGGCGAAGAATGCATCAGGAGCCAACGACAAGTCACAAGATGTGCAGTGAACCATTTTGGTGAATGCCATTGGCGAAGAATGCATCAGGAGCCAACGACAAGTCACAAGATGTGCAGTGAACCATTTTGGTGAATGCCATTGGCGAAGAATGCATCAGGAGCCAACGACAAGTCACAAGATGTGCAGTGAACCATTTTGGTGAATGCCATTGGCGAAGAAGGCATCTTCATTGAAGTGTTCAACACATTCAGCATTCCACAAAGTAACAAAGACAAGATATAACCATTGATACAAACATATGAAACATACCGTAATACAGGAAGTAACATCATATTGGAATGTTACAAGTTCAACTCACAATCGCAGAATGAAGCTGAAACCATTGATCAATACATGACACAGCTAAAAACCTTGGCAGCTAACTCTGAATATGGCGAACAAAAAGACTGTCTTATCAGAGACATAATCATAATGGGTGTCAACTAGCAATTTGAGAGGGAAATAAATTGCACGATTTGATTCTATATGATTTGATTCCGTTGGTACTCGATGAGGACAGTAGCAGCCTGAACACGTTCGTAACACCATCTGGATGGTATCGATTTCGGCATTTGGCATATACGTAATGCAAATGAAATCTTTCAACGTGAGATGACTAGTGTTGGAAGGTGTTCCTGGTGTAATAAAGGCGACATCATCATCTACAATTTAAAGGTACCGTAGGAGTACGTGTTGGCCGAGAGGGTCACGAGCGTTCCGTTCAGGTAGACGTCGACCTGACTGAACAACGAATGTAGCCACTTATTCAAGGGACCGACGGGAGCGGCGGCGTCGAGGTGGGTTCCATCGGCACGGGTCACCTACGCTTGAACGTGTAGCAGCGTGCTGTCGAGATCCAGGTAATCGTCTCCCGATCCGGATATGAGGAATTATATCGGTCCACCCGAGTCGAGCGAGGACATGGGTTGACGTTGTACCGTGTGACTATCGATGATGGTGGTCTGAGTCGGAAGCACGGTAAATAGATCGAGGTCTCTCTTGACCCCCTCACACGATTGTTTATACACGGAAGCCATTGTCGAATATGTCGGGCTCACGTTTCTGCGACGTGTGTATCTTCGTCCGTTTCCTAATTGTACTGATTCGTTTCGTGGCGGGTGCGCGTTTTACACGCTTACACAGTTGAACGCCTGGGGTCAAGAAGTCGCTCAGCATGTCCCTGTCGGCAGACGTAACGCAACGTTTGGTGGCCGTTTTTATGTTCTGTCCCGACAAGACGTCATTAGCTATGCGCGCGCCGGTTGCCAACGATCTCTTTCCCAACGCCACTGCAACTCTTTTGACTAGCGGCATGACGCAACGCCGTAGACCTCCGAAAAGACTTCCTAGTCCGTGTCCTCGTTGGTATCGGGCACCAACAAAGTAGAGAAGCACTCGTCCCGCTTGACGAGTGTAGTAGTCTTTGTAATTCAATTTTAAAACAGTGCCATCCGTCGTCGTCAGAAATTAAGTGTCACCGTCACATAACCGACACCGAACGGCACGCGCCGTCCGGTGCCGTCTCTTATATCGATCTCCATCGTCCCGAGCTCTTTACACAAGAGAGGGACGTTATCAAAACTCTTGGACACGATGGATCCGTTCCGTCCGGTAACCGCAAAGCTCACAAAACCTGTTCGAAACTATCGCCGACGAAACGTGACTTCACGACGTCAGTGTAAACGTATATGGTGGTGAATCATTGATGCATGTCCACCATGGAAGCGGCCTCTTTCTCGAAGGCGTACTCATTAAAACTGTCCGGTGTATCGGATTGGGTGGTGGTCGACGTCGGTCTGATGTTGTTTCCACGCATGGGTGGGGGGACGTAGGTGCGTGTTGGCTTCGTGTCGGTACTGGTGATCACCGTCGTGTGGAAACCTAGTATGGTTTCCTTGGCACTCCCTAGTGTTATGCTAAACTCGGTTGTGGGTGTCATGTGCAAGGTCACTTTGTGAGAGATGTCGCTACAGCTATTAAATTTAGCTTTGATCGTATATGTCGACATTTTCCACAGTGTCCTGATGATGGCGCGCAACAATTGGGTCACGTTGTACTAAAACCCATGCTTGATCTTGGCAGACGGGATGAATCCTGTATTATCGGAATTGTAGAGGTAGAACGGGGTATCCTCCTCACGAACGTTGTACCAAGTGTGCGGGTAGCGGAAATCTACCATACCGTATTCCCACTAGCCGCTGCCAGACAGCACGACACGACGAGGCAAGTCCGTGATGTAATGCGCCACCGTGTTATCTGGGTGGGTACGCAAGGAATCATTGCTAGACAACGTGAGATAGAAATCACTCGTCGTCATCTCTCAACGTCGGGTGGGGTAGCAGGAAAAATAATGAACTGTTCAACAGGGCCGTCGACAGAGTCGGATTCCCGTGACCGATCGACATGTTGTAGATGCTGAACACGACGACCGTGTACAAGACGACGATCTAACACAGAAACACGATCTCCTCTTTGCGACACGCGGTTCCGAAGATGTGCCACGGAGTCCCATCGTTTCTTCTGCGGAGGAGCGTCGACGTCGTCGCTATCGGTAACGGAGATTGTTGTCATCTCGTCCGTCATGGGGGGTCGAATGAAGGCTTGTCGTACGCGTGATTAGACTTCATAGCCGACGAAGGCTTTGGCTTCGATTCAGCTGTTGAATTTTGAAGGGTATCCGAACCATTTCACCAACACTTCCCTTCTACCTTGTACCCTTTCTCGAACCGTCTCTTGACCTTGCTGACACAAGCGATCCGCCACGTGGTACGTGGGCACGCCCTTGCCGTGCTGACCACCATACAAGTGCTGCCACACCTCTTCCTGATTCGACGCATTCACCTGCGACGGAGGCATACCGATGCTGCGGGCGGGGGTGTCGTTGTACGAGCGTACTAGGTCCTTAAGGATATCAATGTATCGCGACGTTTCGTGTTTCATCATGTATCGCCAGATACGCGTCTTTAACAGGCGATTAAATCGTTCCACGATGCTTGCCTTGGTCTCCTCGTTGTACGTGGAGAAGTGGTGGATACCGTGCTTTGTCGATACACCCGAACGCCGCATTTCAGGAATTCGAGACCTCTATCAGTCTGCAACGTCAGCGGTCGATCATCGTCGGTGAATAGACCGTCAAGCGCCCTCACCATCGACGTCGCCGACCTGTTGTTCAGCGGAACGCATCGGGCGACGTTCGAGAAGACGTCGATCACCGTGAGTAGAAAGGTCGTACCACCGTTGTCTCTTTTCAGACTGGACACGTCGACGAGATCGGCCTGCCACTGTTTGTTCCGTCCTTCCACGACAACGCGTCGTCCCTTAAAAAGAACACTCTCTCCGGTTTGTGTAGGGTATAGGCGTTCTATTCCGATAGCCATTGTTCGACGTCTCTTCTCGGTACATGCTCGATAGGTCGGAAGGCGGCGCGTCGCAAAGATTCGATTCACCCGTAACTCCCCACCTTGGCGGGATTGAAGTAGACCTGATGCTGTTTGCGATAGTGAACCATGTCGATAGACGAATCAAATAGTCGATGGTAATCCCGGCCACGACGTGACGTCCGGCGTAAGCGATAGCGGCGAAGAGACATCGCCAACTGCCCCGTGGCTCGATCAGTGTGCTATCAATTCGTCATGGATCTCCTTTAAAGACTCCCATTCCGCCTCCTTGCGTGCTTCAGACGGTGGGATGGGTGTGGCAGACTGTTCCATTCGTCGACGTCATAAGGGTGACCACTACAGCGCTCGTCGTGCTCTACCGAGTGGCTGCAGCTGCCGCTGCACTCTTCTGTTGTGCTTGTTAAATTTCCTGGCCTCGTTGCCTAACAAATCCATGGGTAGAGTGATGTCGCCGAGTTGTCGCGCAAACAACTGCCATCCCATCGGATCGCCAGTGGTCTTTCTCTTACGCAACAGATCGTTCACGAGACCCACATGTTACTTCCGGACTGGTACTACTTTGTGAATAAGCTCTCCACGCGCGCCCCACATAACGTTCCGTTTGAGACGCTCCATCAGTAATCTGGCTTTGGGCCGTTGTACCTTAGGAACGCTGTCGACTACTTTCGTTTCTATATCGCCCGCCCCCGCCTCCGATGGGGCCAGTGTCGCTAGTGTCGCCGTCACCGCCGTTGCCGGTGGTGTAGTTTGTTCATTGCAACCACGCATTCCGGTTCTTGCATGCGTCGATCGGCCAATGTGTTGTACAGTTGCAACACATTATTATACATGACCTTTTCCTCATCGCTGAATTCCCGTATGTCGAGTATGACCTTCATTCTCGTCGTCGGGGGCCTGCACCTTCTATCCAAGTTTATCCATCGGTGGCAGTACGGCGCGAAGACTGTCCAACAGTCGTGGATCTACCAAGGCCATCTTTCGTGCGTGTTCCATCGTCGTCTTCTACTTGAGTAGCACTTCTTTGAGCAGGGGAAGAAAGACAGCATCTGCGAACGGTGCTAGCAAAGCCAACAGAAAACCTTCGGTCTGTCCCACGCCGACCTTGTTGCCCTGATGCAAGATGCGACGTGTCCTGGCCGCCGAGACGCCACTCCGTCCCAACTCGCGCAGTTTCGTTTCGTACTTACTCAAAAGTCGTCTCTGTATGGCGGTCAAAGGAATGTTCTTCGTCAATATGTCATAGGCACACTCGGCCAATACACACAGGAGATCGGCGTCGGCGTTGTTGATGATGGCTCTCCTCTGTTCAGCACCTGTATGCAGAGGATATGTCTCTTCACGGGCTCGGACATGGTGCTAATGAAGAGATGAGGTGCGTGCGCGGTCATATTATATCTTACGTTGGTACACATACTGAACGCCGCCGTCCCGAAAGATGTGTTCTTGCTTGTCCTATTTGAGATCGATCAAGAGATAGCCTTACGGCGACAACGTGGCGTCTTTGAACGCATTTTGTACAAAATTCAGGCGCAATGGATACATCTGTCGTGCCAAGTGACCTATATGAGACGCGTCGCGAGGATTCTTGAAAACCACCATATAGTGTGCGTTCACATTGATCGTGCGACTCTCCTGCTTTTTCGGAAACAGGTTTTTCACGGGATACGGACGTGTTCTGATAATGACTTTTTCGTGAACAAGGTCGTAACCCGTTCTTCCGTTTCCGCCATCACATCGTCTATGACCACGATGTTTCTCGTTGATGCATCGAACACCTTCTGCAACCCTTCCTCAAACTGTACCCCTTCGTTGTGCACAGGGGTGTAAGCGCTTTGCCATACTCCGTAACACAACGTGATATTCTCGGTAGGCGGATCTATCATCGTTGCGACGTGACGTAGCTACTCCTACGAACGCTCGCGTCCGTGACATGGTGTTCTATGACGATCGATTGCGTGACATACATGTATGTCTAAATAGTTATATTTGATTTTTTTTCTACTTTCTGCTGGGTAACAGCTCGGGGCACCTCTAACCGCAACTGACGTAGGGGCGCGTTTCCCTTTGTGTCAGCAGTGTTTCGGCGTAGACTTGCATCAATCGCCCGTTACACGTCCACCGGACCCGTTGTGAATCCGTCCTCGTGGACCTCGCGCTTGGCATAGAAATAGGTCAAGGCCGCACCTTCTTGGGTGTACGTCACACGGACGAATTATTCATCCGAAACCCGCGGTTCTTTCCGCTTGCGGTCGGTCAATTGGTCAGCACGTCCACGCCTGCTTGTCGATGGTGTTGAGTCTTTTGTTTAGTCCCTTGGTGCTGTATTTTTGGATGGGTCCCGAACAATAGTAAATCTTGCTGCAAAGACCCAGGAAACAATCCCGGACCATTCGACTTGGAAGAGTCGCAGCGTTCTCTTGTCGTACGCTTTGCACGCCTTGCAACATTTCGCTGTGTCGCTCCACGGACGTCCGGCCAGTCGACAGCGCACGTACTCGCTCTTATAATCGGCGCAACATTCGGACGGTAGCCATTCGGAGCGGTCACGAAAACAGTGTTCTCGCCGGCCAGAGCTAAGTATGCGCTGTTTCCCGTTGACATCGTAGACCTCTCGGCCGGTGCACAGACATCCGTTGTAATGGCGTCAGTGAAAGTGTTAGGCAGTCTTTGTTTCGCTGCACCATCCGACCACCAGCAGTTTGTCGATTCTCTTCTCTCGTCCGTTGGACTGATGATGTATAGTGCTTCCAGTACGTTCGGATTCCCACGTCAGCCATTCCGCGGCCATCTTTCCGGTCGGCTGTGCCTTCTCTTCCCGTCGTCACGTGTACCATCCCTTCGGCGTGACTTGTGATAGGGACTAGACGTACAGAGCATACGCATCGTAGCCAACTATGGACTGACAAGTTCGAGCTGCTTCTCCGTAGGCGTTACGATGTATCTTAGTGACCCCGTTCTTGTGATGTCTGGTGAAGATAAGGGACGCCTCTCCGACGATGCTATCTGTGACGAGCCGATGAAGATCCTTGTTCGTCTTGTTTAAGAGCATAAATTAAGTCTTCTCCGGGACATAGTTGAACAGGTGGTCAAGGTCAAACCTAATATGCTGATGCATTGTTTGAACATATCAAGACTGTGTTCCCGGTAGAAGGCAAGTTGTTTCTCGATGACCGCCAAGAACTGTACGACGTCCCTGTAGTTGTACCAGATGAAAAAGTCCCACAATGTCTTCATGTCAATGTCTTGCCACGCCTCTTAAGAATGGGTGTAGTCTTCGTCGGATATACCACCGTTCGTCAGTCGATTGAAGAAGGCCTCTTTCACGGGAAGAGCGGTGTCGTCGAGTCTCTCCAAGCTATTCATGTATTCGTTCGGGAAATGAACTTTTGTGATCTCACATCCGTAATCTTTCAGGTACTTATCGTACGATAATCCAGATGCGATGTAATGAGTCATGTCTGGGAATTTCAGGTCATTCGTCGATAGTCACATAAGTGTTGTTCTGTTTGATCACAAAAACGAGCCGACACCCTCGTTGACCTTGTTTTCCTCCTCCTCCTGGTCTAATTCTTTCGCTGACAGGAAGTAGGGCATCAGGAACTGTTTGACGACGTTAAGATGGCACCTGCCTGAGTTGAATCCGATGACAGGCAACTGCTGAAGCCAACTGTTCAATTGACCCAAGAGAGCTTTGTGGGGATTTGTCGGTTTCCGCTGTGACTCTTTGCTCTCGTGCGCACGTGTCTGTTGCTCCCGTTAGATCCAGCCCGACATCTCTTCCGCGAGTTGGTGAAACACGTCCTCGTAATCGTCTTTGATTGCTTCATAGACGGCTTAGCTCATGGATTGAAGAATGGACATCATGTCGGACACAAACTTGTCGCTTTCACCATCCATGATGAGACATCGCACTTGTTAAAATCCGAGTACGTTACTCGCCAGAGACACACTCAACGGCACGTGACGTGCTACCCAGTGGACCTTAGCAATGTCGGATGGAAGTTGTGACGTATCAAACCAGGACTCAAAGGTAAAGGTGGCACGATAGGGGTAGTAGCGCAGCCACTCGGACACATGAATGTTTTCGTCGTCCAATCGCTGGAACACTCAGAGACATACGGTAGACGACACCGGGATAGATTTCACGTACACCTCCCGTACTCGTGCGCTCGTTTCTCTCGAGATGGTATGCGTCTTTCCGTGACGAGTCGCCACACTTCCTACATCGATAAGAGTGACAGTACATGTTGGTTCGTACATTTTGTATGTATGAGAAGCGTGTCCCGTGGATATTTACGTACAACGGGATAGCGACATAGCGATCGGTGGACGAGTTCGGCAGTCACTTTTCCACCATCTTCTTACAGTTTGACGAGTGTGTAGACGCACAAGCTGGTCTCAAAGTTGGTCTCTACGCCATATAGATCGTCTGTCGTCACTCCACAAAAGTTTTTCAAGGCCACTTCGTCTCGATCTGTCTCGTAAAGTACCTTCACCGCGGGTTCTAAGTGACTTCGGACACATCCACGATGAGACACAGATTGTCGGTGTACTTCTTGTTGCCGTATCAGTTCCTTTCCAGTTAGATGACAGCTTTGTTGTTTTTGGCATAGCTCGGAAGTGTGACGGCAACACATCCTATAGGAAGGTCTACGATGCGGTTGACAAAGAATGTGACATTCATGACAACCTCACATGCCCGTTGACTCTCCGGACGTTGATTTATGACGCTCTATAAGACGTCTCTTTCTCGGATAAGCTCCAGAAATGCACCAAAGACTTCGGCGTTGGTAATAAGACTCGATTTATCCCGGTAACGACAACAACAGTTGCAGGTCGAATTATAGTATCTGTATCTTCCCGTGGTCTTGTTCCTCAGAACGAAACCGTAACTGAGATTAATCTTGAACGCATGCGTCTGTTCTCGGAATATGGTTTTCAGTGACGGTTCTAGAACAGACGTGTCCGGTGTTGACACTCTGTAATTGTACCTGGATTGAACAGGTCCCCTGGTCACGTGGGTCCGGGTGGTCGACCAGTGGTCTCGAACGACGTCTACAAGCTCCCTAGACAGAGTGTCGGCGAAAGGGAATCGTGGCGGGGGACGCATGTTATCGTCGTCGTCGTTGCTAACACGTGGTCGCTCTCCACATCGCGCTCGCTTGGGTAACGGTGGATCGGTTGACTCTTCATGTCTACCGCATACTATATTGATGTACCGTAACAATTTGTCACGTCTCGTGAAGACTCTTGCGCAATTCTCGTCACGTGGTACCCTGCCGCATACCATCCTAATGTGACGCAACAAGATGTACAGTGTCGTGAATTCTCTTGTGCATCTTTGACAGCTGTGCGTAGTTCTTTTCAGTGTTTCTTCAGATGGTACCACTAGTGGTGGTGGTTTGCTCTAAATATGTCTGTCAATGTAGGGTCTTCCGCTTGATGTGTCAGCTGTGTATGACGTTGTAAGTCGTCGTAGGTATCGAGAATGATCCCGCATTGGCGACAGAAGTGTTGCTTCATCGTGGATGTATCTACAACTGAAGGTAAGGCATCGTTGTACGTTTGTATATATCAAGCGCTCAATTACGTCACGGACCAATGACTACACGGATGGATGTGAGCGAGCAAACGTGTGGTTGGAGATGAGTAGGGGCATGACTACGTGTGAACTAACAACCTTTTACAATACATGGTTTGATGTGATTGACATGTCAGCAGGAGGTAGGCGTGTGAACTTATATATGGTGCAAGCGTGCGCATGTATCTTAGGTACCCGTACCTGCATGTGAACTCAGACAGATAAAATAGTGTGTGCGTGCGTGTGTGCGTTCGCGTGTGACTAAAGGTTACGTACCTGTGTGTGAACTCAGACAGAGGAATAATGTTTGCCTGTGAGTGGGATATACCGGAAAGTCACTCTTCAATATGAAAGGTCATATGAACAACTAAGAATACCATTTCAACTAATTGTATTCTTTGAGACAAAAATTTAAAAAAAATTTCATAACACATTGTCGTCTCAATATTGCACATTACATATATAATGTTAAAGGACAAATATATATTGGTTTTAAAAACAACACCACTAGTATCATAATTATAAACTGAACAACCTGGTCTTAACTACAACATAATATTCGACTATACTACAACTATAATAAATGTTCATCTATAGCTAGTAAGCAAAAGCTAGCATTAACTTTCAACCCCTAGTTACCCTTTAATTACCCCTAATTATCCTTACTTACCCCTTTATTACTCCTGATTTACCCTCAGTTACTCCTAATTGCCCCTGCTTACCTCATATTTACTCTGAATTACCCCTAATTACCCCTTAGTTACCCGTAACTACCTTTAGTTACTTTGTTCACCTCTTAATTATCCTTAAATACCATTATTTATCCATAAGTACCTTTCAATTACTTCTAATTACCCTTAAGTACCCCTAATTACCATTTAGTTACGTTAATTACCCTCAATTGACCTTCAACTATCTTTAAATACCTCTTCTTTACCCATCTTTGCCCATAATTACACTTAGTTACAGGGAGCGCTACCTTCTTCCGGTCACGTAACTGCAAAGATGCCTACACTGAAGGCTGAGTCAACCACCATCTTAGAATTTCATCAAGACACCACCGCCACCGCATGCGGTCTATAAAACCCCAAAGAAATAGAGGAACCCTTTTTGTCGCCCGTGAATCTAACATACAAACTTGGAAGGTGAAGCGTATGGGGAAACGGACGATATAATGCATAATTTCCAGCACTTACTACTTCAAGACGTCTAAGATTCATCTTATCCTCGGGACATGCCTTTTCGTGAACGTTCGCCATCTCGGTAGTTGAGCAGTTGGAGTGAAGTTGCGTTGTTCGAAGTCAGTGTAAGTGATATGCTCCACTAGACGTATGGTAGGTTTATATACACACACCCGATCTCTCGCGCTCGATCATGTGTTTTTTAATAACACCTGACGACAACCGTTCGTTCACATACAAGAGCGCTTCGTGTACTTCCTAATAAAGGCCTATAACTGCATGAGAATAACGCCGAGCATATTCTTGCCCACTTTCCCACGCTTCGAACTTTTTCCCCAATATTCTTCCACATTAGTAACATTTTCAACGAGCCGTGCGTTCCTTCTATCCATCACCCGTTTGCGCAGTTGAGTGTCATGGAATTTCACAGCAATAACGGCGTACATTATCTGTCGTCGTTGAGCTAGCCATGTGGATGTTAATTTCGCTTTTTTTTTACTTTCTTGTACACTTACTGAGGTATTTCGCCTGTAATCGCGCAGTCTTTTTTCAAGAAGTTTGATAGTGTCCGGCACCTCTGAACTGTACGTCTGTTTTCACCATATGTTGCAACTGTCTAACGTTTGCACGCGACACTGGACGCTCACAAAGTTGTTATCTTTTCGATGCCTGGGCGATGCAGCATGTGATGGGGTTGTGTACTCAATAATTGTCGCTTGATTTCTGATAAGAGCCATGCACTTTACATATCCCAACTGTCACGAGGCTACTTGCGGATATCATTTGCACTTTGCAACTTCCCCGTAGGCAATGTGTCTGCATAATAATACTGTATATCAATCGTTCGTTGTAAAGTTTAAATCAATCGACTCACACCAACAACCGTGGGATGAACTGAGTGACGATCGAGTGGCTGCACATCTGCTGGTGCAATGGTGTGATTAATACAATTTCACAAAGTATCTTTCAGTGCGATTATATCTATAGAGATACATCATCTTTCTAATTGCTTTATGTCATCCGTTTTACACGAATAGGCACACAGTTAATGTGGGTAATTCCGTTCTTACACATTAGTAGTAATGTATGTCCCTTACGCCGTATGGTGTCGCGCCCCTGTGGAAATCCCATGTTAAGAGATAGGACTTTTTCCACCCAGACCGCGACAAACCGCTCCCAGGTTAAAGATAGGGATTTTTAACATGGGAGAGATAGGGATTCCACCAAAACTGGTAAACGACTTCTCACATACTGCTCCCGGGTTAAAGATAGGGATTTTTAACATGGGAGAGATAGGGATTCCACCAAAACTGGTAAATGAGAAATCTCGTTTACAAAGTCTGCCGAAAACGGTTTTCGAGATTCGGATTTTGCGCCAGAGCGCAACAAACCGTTCCCGGGTTAAAGATAGGGATTTTTAACGTGGAAGAGATAGGGATTCCACCGAAAATGGTAAACGAAAACGGCGTTTTTTCTCATAGACAACAGATGGGTTAAAGCATAGGCCATTTTCACCCTACGTTAAAGCATAGGCCATTTTTATCGCAAAGGTATCCGACCACTTTTCGAATTTTTATCCCATGGTAAAGCATAGGGAATTTTCACCCTATGTTAAAGCATAGGGATTTTTATCGCAAAGGTACGCGACCCCTTTTTGAATAAAATAAAATATACCGAACACCATTTGAATATGTCACACACGAGATTGCTTGACCCGTAGGTCCAGGCTTCGCCAAGGGATCGAGCCTTTATTTGTTTGACTATGACATGTCGAAAATGTGGTCTTATAAAAAAGGCGTTATGTATAACAAAAGGCTTATAAATTCAACGGAGACCGTTTTGTCTGAAGTAATATATACGAAATGTAGATTATGTATAGGACTATGTTATACCAGGACCTATAGCCTTTCGAACAGAGCGAACATTTTGGGGTTAGACCTTTGGTGTATGTTACAAAAAACCCGTACTCGAGAGGTGTCTGGACACGTTTGTTTGTCGCAAGCACGCGCACCCTATATGACGTCATGATACGCGCTGTAATTTTGTACGCGGGGTGAGTTGATCAATCAGGTAGTGCTTTGGTTAGACCTTGTATTGAACTTGCGCGTATGTAATGTAATCCTTTCATGTGACGTCATGATGCAGTGACGTCATGATCAGTGACATCATCAAACTGCTATGTGCAGTAATTTTGTACACGAAGTGAGTTGTTCAAGCAGATAGTGCTTTGGTTAGACCTTGTGTTGAACTTGCGCGTATGTAATGTAATCCCTTCATGTGACGTTAATTAAATAAGTAATTGCGCATGCGCAATAGTGGCTATTCTTATAGGTCGTAGGTTGTCGACCCTTTGATTAGGTGTAGGACGCTCCTAGTCTATACATTTACATAGGTTCAAAAACATAGATCCAAACCGGATAAAGCATAGCCATAGGCATAGCCATAGGCATAGGCATAGAGGCTAAAGGCTATCTGGCCTACAGCACATAATCACGGACAAACACCTTACAAACACTCCCAAACAACTTACAAACACTGACAAACAACTTACATCTCGGTCATTTTCTCGTCTCTTGTCTCGTATCATCCGAAGTCTCGTGACACATCTCGGTCGTACTCTCATCTCTTGATGTATCTATGTATATATGTATGAAGCTATGAGTTCATTTTCGATTACCCATGCCAGGTTATTTGTTTTACGACAGAAGTCGGTTTCGAAGGTTTTACCGAAGAAGCACGAATTTAAATACTATAGTACGAAAAAGGATCAAAACGTTCTAATGGACATGTGTACACTTGTCCCTTAATACGGTAAACTATATAGATACTGGTACATCTTATCTGGGAGGTTATTATGGGTCTGTACTGTTCTAATATAACGCTTCATTTTCCTCGAACAATGAAAATAGCGAGTACTGCGCTGTCTTTTTATTGCTATAGGCTCTTTGGTATCAAAACACTCGAGTCGCCATTGAGCATTGCACATACTGACATAGCGTGATTGTTTATTTAAATAGATGAGGCTTGAACGCAATTATACACACACGTGCATACGTACATACGTGCATACGTGCATACGTATAGGTTAAGAATGATAGTGTGATAAAAGGTTGCCGTCTAGGTACAGATGAGACATACATGTAGATGAAACTTGAACAAGGAATACCCCTTCAAAACAGTTTACAAACAGGATACCCACTGTGACCGTTGGTAAGTACTATGATATTCTGTCAAATACTGTTACATGACAACCAGTTTGACCAAAATTTTACACAGATAGCTGGTAGTTTGAATGTTTTAGCTGATAAGTTCGTATAACTTCCTTAACACGGGACAAATACACAGAACCTTGAGGCTTAATTTATACCAGTTCATACCAGTTAACGGGGAAATTTTTCACTCGCTATAGCATGTCGGTATTTTTGAGTTGTATATCCGTGTTTGTAAGTTGTTTGTCAGTGTTTGTAAGTTGTTTGGGAGTGTTTGTAAGGTGTTTGTCCGTGATTATGTGGTGTAGGCCAGATAGCCTTTAGCCTCTATGCCTATGCCTATGCCACTATGGCTATGCTTTATCCGGTTTGGATCTATGTTTTTGAACCTATGTAAATGTATAGACTAGGAGCGTCCTACACCTAATCAAAGGGTCGACAACCTACGACCTATAAGAATAGCCACTATTGCGCATGCGCAATTACTTATTTAATTAACGTCACATGAAGGGATTACATTACATACGCGCAAGTTCAACACAAGGTCTAACCAAAGCACTATCTGCTTGAACAACTCACTTCGTGTACAAAATTACTGCACATAGCAGTTTGATGATGTCACTGATCATGACATCACTGCATCATGACGTCACATGAAAGGATTACATTACATACGCGCAAGTTCAATACAAGGTCTAACCAAAGCACTACCTGATTGATCAACTCACCCCGCGTACAAAATTACAGCGCGTATCATGACGTCATATAGGGTGCGCGTGCTTGCGACAAACAAACGTGTCCAGACACCTCTCGAGTACGGGTTTTTTGTAACATACACCAAAGGTCTAACCCCAAAATGTTCGCTCTGTTCGAAAAACAAAACAAAACGAGGCTATAGGTTCTGGTATAACATAGTCCTATACATAATCTACATTTCGTATACATTACTTCAGACAAAACGGTCTCCGTTGAATTTATAAGCCTTTTGTTATACATAACGCCTTATTATAACACCACATTTTCGACATGTCATAGTCAAACAAATAAAGGCTCGATCCCTTGGCGAAGCCTGGACCTACGGGTCAAGCAATCTCGTGTGTGACATATTCAAATGGTGTTCGGTATATTTTATTTTATTCAAAAAGTGGTCGCATACCTTTGCGATAAAAATCCCTATGCTTTAACATAGGGTGAAAATTCCCTATGCTTTACCATGGGATAAAAATTCGAAAAGTGGTCGGATACCTTTGCGATAAAAATGGCCTATGCTTTAACGTAGGGTGAAAATGGCCTATGCTTTAACCCAGCTGTTGTCTATGAGAAAAAACGCCGTTTTCGTTTACCATTTTCGGTGGAATCCCTATCTCTTCCACGTTAAAAATCCCTATCTTTAACCCGGGAACGGTTTGTCGCGCTCTGGCGCAAAATCCGAATCTCGAAAACCGTTTTCGGCAGACTTTGTAAACGAGATTTCTCATTTACCAGTTTTGGTGGAATCCCTATCTCTCCCATGTTAAAAATCCCTATCTTTAACCCGGGAGCAGTATGTGAGAAGTCATTTACCAGTTTTGGTGGAATCCCTATCTCTCCCATGTTAAAAATCCCTATCTTTAACCTGGGAGCGGTTTGTCGCGGTCTGGGTGGAAAAAGTCCTATCTCTTAACATGGGATTTCCACAGGGGCGCGACACCATACGGCGTAAGGGACATACATTACTACTCACATTGTTCTTAGATACGTAGATAAAATAACTGCCAATGATACAGTTATCACGTACGTATATCAATATATATTATACCTTGATGTCATGGGTTTTTAAACGGTACTTGTTTAATTACACAGATGAAGTTGTGCTGGCTAGTTATTTAGTTATCTTCTATCTTTCTTCAGCGACGGACACAGCAGCGACAGCGACGGCTGTAGCAGCAGCAGTACTGTTTCAGACTGCACGTAAGTTACCTCTGTCTATTGACTGATCACCAATTATATACGTTTATACTACTCCATGACCTGCTTAGAAGCGTGCTAATTCTCCACTTTTGGATACGTGATGTCACGTGATTACATCACATTCAATAGTCCTTCCTTACCTGTCACCGTATGTTGCCCTGGCTTACCTTCTGATCGCATCGCCTAGCAACGTGGTGTCTGGTTACACTCTGTCCCGACCCGGTCTACCTCGTAATGTCGGACTGGGTATCAAGAATGTCTGTGTTTCCAATACCCATCCTGTGTGTAAGATTTAACGTATACTTCGTAGAGGCCGTTTTCAAAATTTTGATTTATGTTCCAGAGAAGAAGAAATATGATATGGTGGATCCTCCTTCCCCGTTGTACGACCCTGACCCTCCCACAATCGACAGCGGCGATGAAGAGGCCTCGTGGGATTGTTCCTACGATTTCGATGAAAGTGGCATCGGTGTTAATATATAATTAAACCTATGTAACCTTGAAAATATGGTGTTTTGTTCATTCTTACATATACGCGATAGGAGATAAAAATTAATCTTACACTCGTCCAGCACACATACAATACGTCCATTACCCCTTGATTACCCCTAATTACGCATACACATACCCTTATTCACCTTCATACACGTGTCCCGCCTTCCCGCAGGAGGCACTATCTGCAATACATTCCACCAGGGGGCACTATATCCGGTCACGTGACCACAATGACAGGCGACATTTCTACAATTTCACCATGGGTGCTCCTGCTCCCTCCTTAATTTATAATCATAAACCCCGAGATAACTACTGACGGCCAGACATCAATTTCTAATTTTCTTTCCACTGGCTGTCAATGAGATTTAACTATGTCAGAAATATGTTTGACGCAGATGACTCGGAAATGCCAAACAGTTTATTGAGCTCAAAGTTTACCTTGTCTAGGCGAAGTTTCATCAGTATCAGAAAAAACACTGCTCTTCTACAGATATATTATTTACGTGGTGTTATATATAGATTTTTTTAAACAAAAATGAAAGTGTAATATGTATCGAGACCTCTATAGAAATGTATGGCGTCATTATCATACATGAATTTTCTGGCAGAAAATTCTTGCCAGCAAGGTGTCTTTGTTTGGATACTGACGAAGATCACTGCTGCTGGTGGCTCAGGTGCTATGTCTACCTCAATGTCAGCTTCTTCTGTGAAGACAGCAACCTCATATGCTGCCAGTAGCAAACTGTCCTCCATAACAATTATTTCGTTGACCTGCCTCATAGCGTTCAGCAGATTCGTCCTCCTGGCAATTCTGTTCTCTAGCCCTGCTCTGGAAATGTTTGTGGTTGGTTTGTAAGAAACCTGGCTGGGAATAGCGCCTAGTTTCAACTTGCTAATAAACGGCTGCTTCCAAGACAAATGGTTCTGTTAAAGAGAGGTACGACTTTTCCGAAAGAGAATTTCTTCAGCATAAATTAATACAGTGGTACCCTTTTTCAGAGACCACAATGTATGCATTGTGTCAGTGTACACTGTATTACGTATTAGGCCTGTCTTACTCTGTCAGTCATTCATGAGAGGATAAGAAGTGTCGATGTTTTAAATAATTGTAAATACAAAGCTTTTCAGAAATAAAGACACATTCATACATTGTAGGACCTAAGGGTAATTCTACAGCCCATGTTAACTTACTACTGTTGTTTTTAATATAAAAATACAACTAAATCTAACAGTAATGGTCTAAAGCTAGGGTTAAATGTGGTTCTACAATAAGTTTTTAGCTGTAATACAAGTTACAAATGCATTGTAATTTATGCTGACCACTGACATTGTAATTTGACAGCTGACATACCATAAAACTTTGTTTCGTGTACGAAGTCATCCTGGGCGAAGTGTTCCCTGCATACCACATTGCGCGGGGCCGGCTTCCGTTGTGCATTGTTCTTAGTACTCATCTGCTGTTTGATCTTAGTTGTCCACGCATTTGTTTTAAATTTATGCCCCCCTCGGTTTTTACAAAACGGTACACAACACCTAGACGGCATAATAAAACCTGTCAACCGCTCTTCAACTTGTTGTGGCCGGCAGAAAAGGAACGCACTTCCGGGACGCGGCAGCTAATGCTGCCACCTTTTGCAATAACGTGCACCAATGATCGCATTGCAGCATGGCTGAATGCTTCCCAAACAATTTGAGATAGTGTTCGATTGAACAGGTGCATGACGTGCATTTCATGTGCATGGCTGCGCATTGACGATCAAGCACAACTGCGTAATTAAATAAAATGTTTCATTTACCAAAAAAAACCTTTTACTACATCGGTTAATATGCGTTTGTCCTCATCCCTCGAAAGATTATTGTAAGAAAATCAAGAATATTTGCTCGTCTTCGTAGTCGTAGTAGCTGATTGTTAGCTTGACTCGTAAATTTTGACATGAATCAAATGTGCGAAATGGCAGGAAGGATAGAATAATCGCAAATTGTTTTGACGGAAAGAGACGAAACATCTTTCAAGTTGATGAAGCTATGTGGTATTATAGTTATTTTAACAGTGCGATATAATGTGGTGTGGTGTTTAACACAAGTCTATGTGATATACCAAGTAGTGTAGTTTGTGCTTCATACTCTCGCTTTCAGCTGCAGCCGCCAAATAGCTCCTTGTAGTGAAAAGGGAGCCGAGTGCGAAAGTCTTCCCTGCTGGTACATAGCCTTTCCAAAGACAAGATTCTAGCACAACCATCTTGTGGTACACTGCGGATACTGGGCACCTGGCGGCCCCAGGCTAATGTTCTAGGGATCTTGGAGCAGGTTGGCGCGTTAAAGGTGCAGTGTGCAGGACCCACCAGCATTTGGATACATCCCGATACTGTACCTTTCCAACTCCCAACTATGGGCAAATCGTACTGGGCAGATTACGCTCACTAGCCGAGGTAGGCAGGTGATCTAGGAGAAGGAAACTATGACATAAAACCGCACTAGCAGGTCAGCCAGGGCACCGCTGGTGAGTGGCTTTGATGTCCCAAATCAAATTATGGTACAAGTAACGGTGAATGAGAGGGCTACCGAGTCCGGAGCAACCGACGCGCCGGCTACGTTGGCAACGGCGAGGTGACAACGAAGTCCAAGGGGATCGTCCGGCCGGCAGCGATCCAAATGTGAAGACCGGTTAGGCAGTTTGAATGTCAGTTCATTGAACGGAAAAGTAGTTGAGATGGTGTAGATGATGGAGCAAAGGCTATTGGAGGTGCTCTGCATACAGGAAACGAAATGGAAGGGGGATAGAGCGAGTTTACTGCTGCGTGGATTCAAGCTACTGCACGCAGGAAGAAATGAAAGAAGTATTGGAGTTGGCGTCATTTTATCAGAAGAGATCAGTAAGAGGGTGGTTTGAGTGGAGAGATGGAAAGGACGCATAGTGATGGCATGGCTGATGGTTAGGAAACAGCTGGTGAGTGTTATGTTACGGGCCACAATCACGAAGGATGGAGGCAGAGAAAGAGGAGTTCATAGATGGTGAGGATGGTGGGATTGGTGGAGCTGGAGGTGATGTTGTGTATTGCGGGAGACTTCAATGCACATGTTGGAGAAGCGGAACCATGTGAAGAGGAGAGTGTAGGCAAACACGGGTGGGAATCGAGGAACAGAGAGGGTCGAGCTCTAGTGGAACTTATGGCTAGAAAAGGCCTGACAGTGGCTACGTTACTTGCATAACAGACAACTGTATGTTAGCTTTGACGACTGCAATTCGGACGTATTACAAGTGTTATGTTAGGTACCACAAGGCTCCATTCTCGGCGCAAAACTATTTAAACTATACATAAAATTATATGTGTATGTGTGTGTGTGTGTGTGTGTGTGTGTGTGTGTGTGTGTGTGTGTGTGTGTGTGTATATGTAATATTTCAGAAATAAGAAAATAATATTTTGTTCTGGGAAGGACCCAACCCAGCCAAGCAAAGTTGTCAGCAATGAACTACAAAAGGTGCATGTCTGGTTTGCAGTAAATAGAGTATCACTAAACGTTGCGAAGACAAACTACATGTTGTTTATCAACTGTGATACAAATCAACTATTGATGTAAACATTTATAACACATCCATTGATGGAGTATATGTTACAACGTTTTAGGAGTCTTAATACACATTAAACTTAACTGGAAAGATAATATAAGTATGATCAAGTCTAAATTGTCAAACATTATTGTCATAAAAATTATATAGGGCAAAACATCTGCTTGATACAAAATCGCTTGTTATATTGAATTGTTTACTATTTCTTCCGTATTATTCGTACCGCTGCGAAGTTTGGGGAATTACGTATAAATAATTTATTAATGGCGTTTATACATTACAAAAAAGTCCGAATAATTTGTAATAAGAATTCATTAATTCATACTAATGCACCATTTTGTGATATATAAGCATTCTTAAACTTCTCGACTTAATAAAATTAAGAATTTCTACTGTAATGTTTAAAGCTAACAATAAAGTGCTGTCTGACAATCTTCAAATTTTTCAATGTAATACTACACAGCATGCACGCACGCACGCAAACGCATACTCGCACGCACGCATGCACGCTCGCATGCTCAAACACACACACAACACACTCGTACACACGATAGCACGCGCACGCAAACACACACGATAATAACATATAGGCCTAGATAATGTTACTCTCGCTATTCATGTTGGGGCTATAATGCGGATACTATATACCCAATCATTTTCTGCCAATGCATGGGGATATCGTGGAAGGTGTTTTTAATATCTGCATCTGCTAATAGCAGGAACGTTCGCAGAACGTTCGTGGAACGTAACGCTTCAATAACGTTATTTAGAACGGTACTGGAACGTTCTGACACAATGTACATTTTATTACAAAATGTAAGTACGTAAATGGTGTGTACTATATGCCCGATAATTTTTGGTCAAGACATGAGGATACTGTGGACTGTGTTTTTTAATATCTGCATCTGTTAATGGCAGGAACGTTCGCAGAACATTCGTGGAACATAACGCTTCAATAACGTCATGAGAACGTTACTAGAACGTTCTGATACAATGTTCGAAGAACGTACGTTGAACGTTCATGGAACGTAACGCTTCAATAACGTTAAGAGAACGTTACTAGAACGTTCTGACACAGTGCACATTTTATTGCAAAACGCACATAAATTAATGGTATACTATGCTACATGCCCAATCATTTTCGGTCAAGACATGGGAATACCATGGACTGTGAGTAAGTAATATGTCGTAAGATGTATTGCTAAAGTTGTAAAAACGTTCTGAGAACGTTTCGTGACACTGGCACTTGCATGGCACTTTATATTTAATTAATTTCGTTCCGACGCCATTTGAGGTTTTTTGGCAAGCCTCAATTAAGGGGGGGTGCAATTGGAAGTTTTGTCCCCCCCCCCCCCCTCCAGACAACCGAGTAAACAAGGAACCAATTTGGAACCATGCAGTTTCACAAATGTCTTTCTTGTTCGTAACTGGTACGGCTCCACCAGTGTGTGTATAATTAATTCACATGTATTCACGTGAATGCACGTGCATCTTCATAAATTCAGGCATTCAACTGAAAAAACTGGTATGGTTGTAGTGGAAGGTGTATTTACGTGAATTGACATGTTTTAAAATTTCACGTGTCGATCTGGGGAAACCGATACGATTCTAGCAGCACGTGTATTCAGGTGAATAATTAATTCACTTATCTTTTTAGATGTGGAACTGGAGAAACTGGCACTGTTTTACCCGTACGCACATTCACGTGAATTTGTGTTCTTTTTTGTTCGCGTGCAAAACTTGAGAAATTAATTGGTACGGTCCTAGACGTACGTATAGTCACGTGAATACACGTGTTCACATCATGTGCGGAACTAGGAAAAAGTGTTTATCCATTTGCACTCCTGCACTGATCAGTTTTGTAACTTCAATAAACTTAAACATTAAACGGATCACGTGAAAAAGGTCAACCTATGGTACGGACTCTCACACATACGTAACGGTGAAAGGGTAAATTGACTGTGTAACAATAATAAAAAGATCACTCGTTTGAACCATTCAGTCTAATGAACCTCGATCTGCACTTATAAGGTCATATTATAAATATAAATAAGTGACAAATTCAAACACTGTAAAAAACAGAACACATTATAAGCCTGTTTAGTTGGTATTCTTTCAGTTATCTTGACCCACGTGAATAAACGTACTGTGATGTATCGCTGACTATATCCATGCACACACGATCAAAGCATCTACCGAAGCCCGCGAATCCTTCATTGATGGGAGTTTAACAACCTCCGTGCAACTAATGGCCATTTCGGGTGAGGGGTTGTTTTGAAAACAGATTAATCTTGGGATGGTTCCCATCCCGGCAGTAGACTATACACATGAATTCAATGTGTAATATGGGATACCCAGCGTTCAACAATACTGCCAGCCAGTGAATCCATGTTCTGTTGGGCACGTACATAGGGCTAAGCTTTAATTTGACTATTATATTATGCATACATATACATATGTAATATTTCATATTATCCTTTATAATTATAATATCATCGTTGGACGTCTTCTCGTATTCAAAGATGACATTTATCGTCCCGTTCTTATCTTCCTGTTTGTCTTACCTATGTTGTCTAATCCCAGCGGGCCGGCACACGACGTTTTTATTTTGTGGATGACGGTGACCAGTTTACTTACTCATTATCATCTTACGTTGGAATAATTAAAACAACCTGGTTACAGCCTTAATTGGCTCCGCTGTCAACCTGGAATTGTATATAATTTTTTCGATTGTTTTACCGATTGTTTATGTTTGTATGTATGATATATACATTTCCAAATAAAGCCTACCTACCTACCTACATTCTTACAGGTGTTTAATGTTATTTTGGTCATGCGGATGACATATTACAATGGAGTGTAAAGGCACATATGTTAGACTTATTTTTATTGCCATAAATAAGGGGTCTATATTAGACATTTTTTTGTTGGCAGCAAATTCATACGGGAGAATTGATATACATAGTTTTATTGATACGAAAATTACAGTGAACAGATAGATTTACCTTTTCCCATCTCATCGTTATGTAAAAAGACTGTCATTCCATTGACCTAGCAACAATTAACGTCCGTCAAGCCGTCAAAGACGGTGCTGAACATTAGCAGCTGTCGGACATTCTGTTGAAATTCAGGTTTAAATATTGAGTTGTCATTGACGAGGCTTCAACATTTTAGGTGACAGGTCCGGTTGGTGCTCGACACTTAAGCATCATGTCGCACATTAACATATATGTACGCACTATATATATATATTATATATATATATTATATATATATAGGATGGGGTGGAGTGGAGCATAGGTCACGTGGAGCACAGTAGCGCAGCGGTAAGAGCTCCGGAACGCGGGTTCGAATCCTGTGCGGCGGTGTCGGACCAAGTTCGTTTACTGTACATTGCTTCAGTTCACTCAACTGTACGAATGAGTACCTGGCTATAGACAGTGGTGGATATTTGTGTACGAATAGTCTTCGCGCATTAATTGCAGCGTGGCTGAATGCTTCCCAGAGAAGTCGAGATTGTGTTCGATTGAACAGGTCTGCCAGGGAGTAAAGTGTAAAGCGCTTTGAGCAGTCCTGAGGACTGGATACTGCGCTATATAAGAACTTATATTGTTATAGGTACATATGATTACACATTCAAACACACCCCCACATACACGCGAACACACACACACACTTGCGCACACACAAAGACGAATGAGGTGATGAAAATCATGATTATCAATAATTAGGATGGTGATGATGTAGAATCGTGATGATGATTGATGGTATTGACAATGAACATGAAGAAGAGATCGATGACGGTGATGCATATGAAGATGATATGATTCAGATGAAAACAACGAAGAAGATGATATGTTGGTCATATTATGATGATGATAATGATCCACTACATGATCGATAAACATGTTTCACCCTTGTAAACACTGAGTGTAGCATCAAAACCTTGTTAAAACCAGCACAAAATCTGCTAATCAGTCAAATTTAAAACTGTCCCGGCAGAAAACCAGTAAAATCACACGACCAATAAGGTAATTTTGTTCACAGTAGAAACGAATTCGATCCCCTCGCGTTGGTTTCGTATCGATTGGCCCACTGGATCAAAAAACGAAACCCTAGAGTTTGTCTACGAACCCTAGGTTTAAAAACTGCATCTATGACATTCACCAACCATTGACAGAACGTCCCCCGCGAAATAACGATCACGTCCGTCACCTGCAAGTGACATATGCGCAGACGCGCCAGTGTAACTTTCAAGTGGGATTCGTCAGGAAATGGTCAGTACTTCGCGGGGAATTATGGAAAATATGGGTGGGGATTTTCAACCGAACTATTATATTTTGGTGGGAGAATGATTCGGTTCACTTTTGTACAACAACATATATGTATACCATTCAAACAGTACTTATACTCTCGCTGTTGTTCACATAAACATATTTCGCTTTTTACAACAAAGTGTATTCGTACTACAATGTACATTTCGGCTAAAACAATATTTATATTATAAAACATATCCATAACTGTTATCTTCTTTCATCGCCAAAGTAGGTGATGTGTGAATAATTTATGACAATTACCCATAGTCAATTTAATAAAAAGTGCACCCATTTGTTTAACTTGTCAAAAGTATTGACTTTGTCTATAATTGTTACATCTGAACTGTAACTAACCAAAACCAATTGCCGGGCCGACATTGTTGACTTTAAAATTACGGAGGACCAATAACTTATTGACGATGTCATAAAGCAATTATACTAATTTCTTTATGATATATATATATATATGTTATATATATATATATATATACATATATATATATACGTTATATATATATATATATATATATATATATATATATATATATATATATATATATATATATATATATATATATATATATATATATGTTGGGCGCTGGATCTGCAGATCTTCATGTAATCTATAAATTATACAGAAATTAAGAAGTAGTCCACATGCTGGGCACGTTTGCTGAAGTGTAAACGGGATATTTGTTCAATGGTGACAATGCTATTTTTTGTTGCAATCCAACAATGTTATAACTTGTGGTGTGTGGGCCTATGTATTTCACATTTGCAGTTTTAAAACCAAATCAAACCAGATTTATATACACAAAACAACATAGACTGGTTTATCTATACAATTAGAATCAGGACTACGCACTGGCGAGATGAAGGCCATAGCAGTGGCACCGATAAAGTGGTTCCGTCATTCGTCTAGCCAAGGACATCGTTTTAACACTGACCAGCCACATACCAATCGTCTTCAACCACATTATTGTTGGCAGCTAATTTTTCATACACGCTAACGCGCTGGGCTGCTGTGTACATGCGACATGCCATATTATGTTCAACGCCCAAAATACCGGTAATCTGGTCTGGAAGAATGCATTTGTGAAAGGGAACTAGGGAAGCGAAGGGAACACATCGTTTGAATTTATTCAGAGGTATGTACTATGCTATCTGCATATATTGATATCGTTGCTGTTCTAACTAGATATGTGACTAAATTCGTCCATTGTCTAGTTCAGTGATATCGCATCGTCACGGAATTGCGCGACGCAAGAACTACTTAGGAAATGTAATTTACATATGCCATGGGCACTTGCGTAGAATCCTGATCCACCTCGATTTCGCCGTTGTAACTTGAGTTTTGCCTAACTTTGATACATCAGTGCGTTAGTTCAATTATTCAACCTTATCCCACGTATATTTACGTTTCCGAATATTGCGTCTTAGTGCACTTCTGAGGCGTACATAGGGCCCCGATTTGCATCAACATACGCCGCTATATCGCTCATTTTATGAGCGCGATGCGGTAACGCACGACCGCAGCGGTGCAGAATAGCGCAAACCGGGTCGCTGTTTGGGCTTCAAAGTGCGCTAAGACACACTATTTTCGTAATATAAATATGCCTGGGATGATATTGAATGATGGAACTAACGCTCTGATATATCAAATTTAGACAAAACTCAAGTTATCACGGCGAAATCGGGGTGGATCCGGATTCACGAGTGCTTATATTATATACGTAATACGAGTAATAAATTATTGTAAACAAATAGTCGGCCGAAATAAATTATACGGGTTTACTGAGCATCGACAACTAGACTATAGCATTTCCAATTCCAGTTCAGTCACTCGCAAACAGTGACAGGGAAGAGTGGGTCTGTGGTGAATCTGCCATCTCAATGTTGTGGGACAGATTACCTGGTTGATCCAATGTTGTCTTCCTACTCTAATTTAGTCACACAGTTGGATGATAATAATAGTGTAAATTACTAATATATGTTCATAAGACTGATATGCAATTAAATATTATATAACACTATTATAACAATCAGTAAGATAGTACACAGAGACCCTTAATATATATTAAATAACGTAAACAAAACTATATTATCCAGTGTAGATGTCTCCCAAAGGGGTAAATTGACCTGTTACCAACCCCTGTTTACCACAAAGGGGCAACACAAGTTTCCATCTGGTCAGTTAATTACCTTAGTTGAACTCCAAGTCCCAAACGTGGGCTACTTCGCTAATGGGTCTCCAAGGTGCCTCATTGGGACAGCAGTGGAGTTATGGCTACACTGACAGTGCTGCAGCTGTTAGTTTCACTGTCATCTACACTCACCCCTTTAAAGTTGTCCACTGCCGTTCTCTTGTCCCCATTACACTAATGGTAATGTCTACTACAGGCATTGTGACTTTGTGACAGCAGGACTTAATTAGAATAAAGACATAACTCCATAGACTTTTGTCTATGTTGAATATGTTAAACTAGTTAATACTCACTAACTAATAAGTACGTAGGTCCAATTAACGCATCTGTAATTTTAATTGCAATGACAAATGAAATGTAATTGTAATTGATTTTGTGTAATAGCACCCAGCCCTGCTGACAGAACTAGACAAGGACAATTTATTGAAATAAAATGTTATTGAGCAAATATATTCCACAAAGCATGCTGACTAGTGTTTAATTGCATTAGCTATAATGGTCTCTATTGACCCTTGGACAGTGACAGTTGGTAATCCACTGTCTGAGAAACCAGTAGTATTGGACACTGCCAGCCAAATGTGTCCTTCTCATTAATTAGCACAGTTATGTTAATGACACGTTGGGATCACAGTATCACAACTCAGGCATTAGGTATCTTGTATGGTTTGTGTAATTGATGTAACTAAACGCAATTACACAGAAACATATATTACAATTGCAGGACATGTTCAAAAACATAATCAATTACAGCATTTTTCTGTAATCAATTACAAATACAATCACATAATAAAAGATCCCAGCCCTGGGTATAATAAAAGTTTTCATAAAGTCACCGGGTAGAGGATCATGTCTGAGTGATAAAGTTACCGGTTGTACGACTGGACGCCCATGGTATAATAACTGTATGTCATTCTGGTGAAAACAAATGTTTAAAAAGTCATGTCTACGCCTACGGGTCCTTAACAATAGAATGTCTACTAGTAATGTCAAGGGGTTGATGGTTAATCATGGCTTGATTGCCTCTGCAAATCTCTAAAGTAAGCCTTAGGAGCTGGCTGGAATTTATGGGGCAATTAGGAGAGCTGGAAGGTCTTTGCCAGAAACTTGAGGACAAGGAAATCCACAAGAAAACTGTAAGGAGGGGTTTTCAATCATAATTATGGGTTTTGCATTAAACATTTTAATGTGGGGACCTGAGTTTTTTTAATGCGTTACCAGGTAAAATAAAATAACATTCAAATTGTGTAGGGTGGGGGTATCAATTAATTTGTTTGTGGGTGGGGTAAATATGAGGCATCGATATATTTGAAAAGTTGATAAGTAATTAAAATGCAGGAGGGGGGCATTTTCTCAAGGTACATGTATGAGGCAGAAATTATATTGAGATGTGTGGGAAGGGAGTGTTTAAGGTAGGTAGTATGGATTCCACAAAAAATCTGTAGTTTTCAAAACAGATCAACCATATTTGGTATGCAGATACATACCAACATAGTTAAGGTTTTTTTTTCATGTTTCGCATAAATTATGCAAATTAGGTATCCAATATGGCCGCCATAATAGGGAAAATTAGGTATTTTTTGCCGCGCTCTAACCAAAAACGTATTCAAGTTACAAGCTTGTAATTTAGCACAGGGATTACTGTTATGCATATCTACTGCATGAATATCACATAAATCAGATATGTTGTGTTGTTTACGTGAAAAAAGATTTGTTGTCGAAAAAACCTATTTTGTGTAACTTTTTCACATAATTAACGCCTATAATTCAGAAATCATTAAATATATTATGATTTCTTTTAATTCATGCAGTAGATATACTCATTAGGCACTGCGGTGCAAAATGTTTTGCAGTTATACCCAGTATTTATTCTACTAGAGCGCAGCAACTTAAGTACTCACAGCAAAAATGGTATTCCGAGAAAACGATGATAAGGTAATTTTGTATAACCAAATTCTGCCAAAAGCCGTCCGAAGAAACCTCAATATTGCCACTTTTTATTACTTTTTCAGCTAATATACTAACTGCATATTGAGGTAAGGATATGAAAGTACATAAATAGCAAAGAAAGTCCTTTTCCAAAAAATGTCAAACATCACTTTTTGAATCCATACTACCTACCTTAAGTAGTTCAATCTGTGTGGGTAGTGGGGCCAAAACAAGTTCACGACCACTCCCCCAACTGTTTAAATGGAAAAGCCCTTAGTGAATCAAACATATTGCTACATGTATGTTTAAAGATAAATGTAAAAAAGTGTGTATTTTGGCAACAATAAACAAAACGACAATTGTATCAATACAAAGTTTTGATATGCAATAGATCAGTGGATAGACATTTTCTCAGGGTGTTCATATCAAGTTGTTTTGAAACATGACTTTAATTGTGTTTCTTGATTTATCCTAAGGTTCTGTACTTGAGCTCCTTGGGAGGAGTGAATACTGGCGACAGTATTCGTCGCATGCTGTGGAAGGTGGCAGTGGATGATATTCTTGGACAATACAGCCTCAAGGGGAAAATGTTGAAGCGAAATTTCGTGGAGTTGTCCATCTGCCAAGTTGTGATCAGTATGTTTCTCTTTTCTTTATTTTTATATAACCTGGTCACCGATGAATACAATTACCACCTCATAGCAATTGATCAAACTCAAAACTCTGGACATTATCCATTATTCATCCACTGGTAATTTACTGTGCCATTTTAAAATCTTCCATTTTGAAACCGCATTTCAAGTTAACCACTGATGTGAAGATGTTGATTTTAGTTGCAAATGGTTAGCTTGTATTAAGTTTTTAGGTGCATAACCACAAAAGTTGCCTTTTGTTTCCCTTCAAGATATTTTAATCTGAAATGTGTTACCTCATTTAGTTTTTCTCGTTGATTTCAGAAACGTGTACACCCATTCACAAAAGTTAATTACATTGAAGAAGTGATCTCAGAAACGTTGAAGTTTGCACCTCCCAGAGGAGGGAGAAAGACCAACAAGGTATTTGACCATGACTCGCTCTTAGTAATATCTTTCGTAAATGATATGCCCCCCTGGCCTTGCTATTGAATTTGCCATTCTGTGGTAGGCCATAGATATAAATGTGTGGATTCCCATGAAATCAATATGTGGTTATAATTAATACACGATTAATGTTGCTGGAGAAAGCCATATTAATACACTATGTTCTTTTTCTTATGTAAAAAAACACCTGTCTCTGATGCAAAATAATAATTAGATTAATGTTATTGCAACAAATACATTCAATTAAATTATTGCAACAAATACATACATATACATTGTGTTTTTGTGTGCAAAAATATATACTATAAAACAATATGGTTCTCTGTGTCTGTCTGTCTGTCTGTCTGCCCGCCCGCCCGCCCGCCCGCCCGCCCGCCCGCCCGCCCGCCTGTCTGTATGTATGTAGACCGTTATCACCGTTTGCATGAAAGGGGCTGAAATATTGTGTGTGATGTGGCAGACCCATTTGGGTAGTTTGTAGATTTCGATTTTCTCGAAATTTGTTTGGGTGGTCGGGATGTTGGGGGGTCACAATATTAAAATGGCACTTTTGTCCATCCATTTTGCATGTATTTGGCTGAGATTTTGTGCAATCTAATGGGGCCCATTGTGGTGGTTTAGACTTAGATTTTTTTTAATGTTTTTTTCAAAATTCGTCTAGGGCGGTGGGATCTCGGGGAGTCACAATTTCAAGAGTTTCAGTGCAAGCAACAGCCTTTTTTCACCATGCAACGTCGGTTACCCAGCTAGTTGTTCAACAATACGTCATCAAACATATTCTTTACAGAAGGCCTTTACATTCCCCAAAATAAATAGTGTTTGATTTATATTTATATTTAGAATACATGTTTATATTCAACAGATGCCGGCAGTCACCCAGTCCACCAGGTTGAAGATGATGACGAGGAAGATTGAGTTTTGTAACTACCATGTGTAAATAAAAGTAATGAAGACCCATTTATTATTGTTTTATCGTTCTGTTAACATTAGGCAAAAACGTTCTGCTAACGTTAGGCAATAACGTTATTTATAACGTTCTCGGAACGTTAAGAAAACTTTCCAAAAAACGTTCTGCTAACGTTATGGAAAAAACGTTCTGCTAAAGTTACGCAACAACGTTATCTGTAACGTTAAGAAAACTTTCCAAAAAACCGTTCTTCTAACGTTAGGCAAAAACGTTCTGCTAACGTTAGGCAATAACGTTATTTATAACGTTCTCGGAACGTTAAGAAAACTTTCCAAAAAAACGTTCTTCTAACGTTAGGCAAAAACGTTCTGCTAACGTTATGCAATAACGTTATCTGTAACGTTCTCGGAACGTTAAGAAAACTTTCCAAAAGAACGTTCTGCTAACGTTACGCAATAACGTTATCTGTAACGTTCTCGGAACGTTAAGAAAACTTTCCAAAAAAACGTTCTCCGAACGTTATCTCTAACGTTACCGTAACGTCAAACTAACGTTCTGGGAACGTTCTGGGAACGTGTTTTTGTTAGCTGGGATATATATATATATTATGTATATAAGTTGGCGTAAGTCACATCGTCGTCGCATTTAAGGACCAATAAAAGACATTGCATATCGACGACATCCACACCAAAGAGATAATTGTAATTATGAATAAACTAGAAAATAAATGTATTGTTTAGAGAATCGCATTCACTTCTGCTGCCGCCCTATAAACAAACGCACGTGAATTCCTACTTCCCGTGAGCCTAAGCGCGCGATGACTGACTGGGCGCAGCCATGTTTGTCACATGATTGGGGTGGTCACATTGGAAAATGCTCCGCCTATCGCCTAGGCATTGACGTGGCAGGGGATACGCAATTTCCTACACGTCCGCCATTTTTGTGTAGCAAGTGGTTTTGACTGGGCTTGTTTCCAATTAGAAATTTTGACTTAATAAATCCAGGTGAGCAACGTAGTCTATCATAACTGTGTGAAATCTAGGAGGTACGTATTGAGTGTTAGTAGACGTTAGAACTCAAAACAGCCATAATTTATTATTTTATAAAATAGAACAACGTAAATTCGAGTCGTTCATGTCGTGGAAATGGAATATCCGTTTTGCGACTCCCATGTTTCAAAGAACCGGCATCGTTCGTGTGTCTATTTCATACAGTTTAAAACCTGTATAACACGATAATGTCGATATATGCTGTTGCGGAATATTCGGTAGAATAGTTTTAGACAAAAGTGTGCAGTGAGAATTATGTGTATGATGTTGGTACCACTTCAGTTTTTGTGTGTTGCGATTATTTGGTACATTTGTTGTCATGACTGGTCATGCATCCGTCATGATTGGCGAGTCCATGACTGTCAATGTGGCATGATTTTAAGTCGTATGGCTTCGATCATTATAAACGATTGGCGAATAACTATAGAGTAGGCTTTGTTCAGATTTTATGACTGATTTTGTCTAGTTCAGTTAGACAAAAACTGTTTTGAACTAATACAATATGAATAACAAGGAAGCATTAGAATTTGGTGGATTTGTTGTCACGACTATTCATGATTGGAGAGTCCATGGCATGACTGTCAATGTGGCATGGTTTTCAGTGGTATAACTTAAGTCATAATAAACGTATAGTAGGCTTTGTTCAAATTGTGTGACTGATTTTGTCTAGTTCAGTTAAACAAACCTGTTTTGAACTATTAAAGTAACAAGGAAGCACTAGAATCAAATTAACGGGGAGGGCGCACCAGTTTTGGCATCTGTACAATTTTAACAGAGAATCCTGAAAAACTGTTTGAAAAGTCACTGAGATTACTATGCAGATTACACTCAGGCTGCGACATTAACACTGGCCTGATGGCCCGGCGCCTTTTTTTAAGCTTTCGGGCCACCTCTTATACACCCTGGCTATTTCTCGAGCAGCTAGAGAAATAACGGTCAGACTTCGCGTTATTTATCGAACAGACCGGAAGTTGTAATGACCAATCAGATTGCTTATTCGTCGAGCTGCTCGAGAAATAACGTGGACTTCGTTCGTTATTTATCGAGCAGATCTGGACGTGCATGCATGTGCACTTAGAAATATTTTCAAGGCATCTACGTGGACATATTAATTGTTTGAAGTAAATCCGACGCTGTTGAATCGTTTCGTGCCTGTATTTGTCCGTTCTGATGGGAAATGAAGACTTCTTATTCGTCGAGCTGCTCGAGAAATAACGCCGACTTCGTTCGTTATTTATCGAGCAGATCTGGACATGCATGCATGTGCACTTAGAAATATTTTCAAGGCATCTACGTGGACATACTAATTGTCTGAAGTAAATCCAACGCTGTTGAATCGTTTTGTGCGTGTATTAATCCGTTCTGGTGGGAAATGAAGATGTTTTTTTTCCAGTGCCCGCGTAAACTACTAGATATGTGGATGTCAAGACTGTTCAAGGTTATTTGAAAAAGAAATTCAAGACTATTCTGAACGACAGATGATATCTTTAATTGCAGTAAATTCAAATTCCTATACTTTTCATCGCTTGTTATCACATCAAGCCTACACCTGTACACCTTTCATTGCTTGGCATCACCTCAAGCCTACAACTGTACACATTATTTATTTTGCAGGCGCCTTGTGTATTCATTGCAGTAAAAATTACGTGGCTTTTTTGTAACGCTTTTTTGTAACAGTGCCACCAGGCCATACAGTTCTCGCAGTTAATCCGATTTTGTACATTTTTCGTTGGATGACAGGTCAGACTTGCACAAGTCACCTTAACCCTCTCGTGGTCAGAACGCCCGAATCAACCCGACTCCCACTCACAGCCAGAACGCCTGAATACAGGGGCACATTTAAATTGGTACCGCGAAACAGTGTCATCCAATAACGGCAATTTATTTCGGCAGTTAGCATATAATAATATTGAAGTTTTATTGGGAAGCGTCAAAAGTGAGAAATGATGGCGATTTCCATGGCTAAATAGCGCCAACCACCATGCGTTTTTTTACGCCACGCAGTGAATATTTTAATGGTGATTTTCAGCCAATGAGATTAATGTTTAACATTTGCTGCGGGCATAAACATGGAAGTACCAAGGAATTATTCCAAAACACGCGTCCGCAGGCGATTTCTACGATTATATGCTAATTTTTGAGCGGTCTATTTTGTTATAAAGAAGTATTAATGCGCAACGAAGCGGGTGGTGTTTTTTAGCTTTGGTGTAATTCTCGACATTGTCATGTCGAACTCCAGTAATTCAGACTTTGATGGGATTTTCGAATTGAGGTTATAGCGAACGCTGCCATCGAAGGAGAATGTTTTGCACTATGAATACGCTTTTAAATATAACACCAACTTAATAGTTCAGACGGGATGACGGCTATGATCACAAAGAACGCCATTTTGTATAAAATCTTGAAAATACATGCACTCTGAAAAACTGAAATTATTTCAGTTTTATTTACCATAGACATTTAATTAGTTTTCCATTCTGTAGCATAGTAATTTATGAACATTTCATACGCAGCATGTAACCGCTAATTATTATTTAAGCATTTAATTTTTGTCAAACTTTAGCAATTCATATTTGGGTAATAAATTGACATATATGTCACATACTTGGCTAGTTACACCAGGAATTAGTTCTTCAGATGTAGTGACAATTTTATTTGAATCGGATCAAAAATTATTTATTGCATTCATACAACCCAAGTATATTACATGATTCACTCGCAGCACATTCTCTATTTAATAGGATTCAATAACAGGCACATATTTGCATTAATCTGGCCTTGAGAGGGTTAATTTCCACTTTCAACCACGAACCGGCTCCAAACCTATATATATATACCGGGTAGTTTCTGAATTTTTTGGCTTGGGCTTGACCCATAATGGGAGTAGGTATGCCTTCTGTTAACGCTTCAGCACCCTGCAAGGAATTCAAGCCCGATATCACATGCAATTTTGACATGAACAGATATATTATTTTTGTCCAGTGTGATATGTACTGTAATGGTGAGTTATTGCTTTTTGCACTGATGACAATGGAAATAATTACAAAAATGATAGCGTATAAACAAATGCATTTAATTTTATCACTTTAATTGTGGATGTTTATAAATTTGTCAAAAAATGGTATTGCCTTGTTTGTTATGGTATGTGACAACGTACGATTCATTCTGTTAAGTGTACAGTACACTTAAAAGCAAGGTTACACCTGTATGATAATATTATTAATTAAATTATTTGTCATTTCGACATATGTACAACTATATATGATTGGAGATAAGTTAGCAGTGTTTTTTCTATACAATCGATCTGCACGACATATATGTTAACACGTGTACACAGTCAAACAGCATGCCTTGACGTCCTCTGCGTAAATTGCAGTTTACTTCAGCCGGGATTACAAATGTCAATAAAACGTGAGAGGAAGTAATGTATACATCCATATGATGGTAATTTGGTGATCAAAGGAACACAGCAAATGATGCAGTTGCAGGTTGAACTTTCTCATGAAAATAAATGTTTTGATTAGTCATTAAACTTACAATTATGTACACAAACATAACATTGTATGTAAAAATGTGGAGACATGCCAAAATATTTACAAGTACTTTCTCAGTTGACTTTCTCATTGTAAACTGACATATGTTTCAGCCTAGTTGTCTGTTTTATAATGTTTGTGATTTGTACATTTTTAATCTATGTGAGCATGCGTGTGCAATTCAATATGTTCCTTATATTTTGACTATGATGTAATTCATTTTGCAATATATTTAATTTTTTTAATCAGAAATAACATGGCACTCAAAGTATGAACTATGTTATTTCTCGAGCAGCTCGACGTATAAGAAGTCTTTATTTTCCCATCTCAGCAGAAAAATACAGGCACGAAACGATTAGACTCGGATTTACTTCAAACAATTAGTATGTCCACGTGTATGCCATGAAAATATGTTAAGTGCACATGCATGCACGTCCAGATCTGCTCGATAAATAACAAACGAAGTCGGCGTTATTTCTCGAGCAGCTCGACGAATAAGAAAAGTCTATTTCCCGTCAGAATGGACAAATACAGGCACGAAACGATTAAACAGCATCAGATTTACTTAAGAAAATTACTCTGTCCACGGAGATGCCTTGGAAATATATTTAAGTGCACATGCATGCACGTCCAGATCTGCTCGATAAATAATGATTAAAATCGACATTATTTGTCGGGCTGCTCGACAAATAACAGCCAGGCCTCGCGTTATTTCTCGAGCTGCTCGAGAAATAACTATCAGATTCGGCATTATTTATCGAGCAGCTCGAGAAAAAGCCTGAGCCCTTCTTATATTTTACTGGCCTGACGGACCACTGGTTTACGGTTCTCGGGCGTCACCAAGACAAAGCGGCGGTCACGGCACGACTGCATCGCCATTGGTTATCAGATGCAGTTCGCCAGAATTCTTAGACGCCACTCAGTTATAGGACATTGTAAACAACGTAGATACTAATTCTAATAAATAATGAGTCCAAACTCCAACACTTATCATGCGGACGACGGCGGGCAAAGCCGTCAAATTAATTTTCTAACCACCGGCAACGCAGGTTTTTATGACGAGAGACGCCATTTCTTAAGTCCCACCGCGTCCCTTGGACACACTTTGTATGGTGGTGAGCCAGTGGATTCAAAACCTTAATGTCACTGCCTGACACTACATACTTACGATTGCAGCACAAACATATATTTTGGGAAAAGACATCACCTTAAAAGATTTGGATAAGCAAGGTTATTTTTGTTTTTGTGCTTTCATTTGTAGACTAGACTACCTTCACCATGGGGAATATGTTTGAACGACTGTTCCGAAGCCTCTTTGGCAAGAAGGAAATGAGAATCTTGATGGTCGGGTTGGATGCGGCTGGAAAGACAACAATCCTGTATAAGCTTAAATTAGGCGAAATCGTAACAACAATTCCAACAATTGGTGAGTATCTTCCAGTAAGTTGTTTTTTCGCAGATTAATCACTTCTTTCTTTGTGTTTTAACCCTGCCGGTGAACAACGGTAAACTTCCACGGTGTACACAATTTGGAGCTATTTGTAGGGGTGCTTTTAAAAAACCACAACTTCGCTAATACATATCACAAAAATATGATTGAGCTATCATTTTGTTGGCAAAAAGACCCTTTATTAGTATGCAGTGATGATATTTGCATAATATCAAATAATCATGAAGATATAACTGTTTAAAGTTTATATTAAATAAATACAAAAAATATTTTGTTCGCCCTATTACTAGCTAATTTGCGAGTGGTTGTATGTGTCAATGTCCAATTAGAGAAATGTAGCCATGTATATAAGCTGAGTACAGAAAAAATTAATCAAATAAAATCAGAAGTTTTTTATATGATTTTTTTAGGTAGACCCATGTAAAATTTAGACTATTCTTCATGAACGTCAGAACGAGGGTAAAGTAGAAACCCAAGTTTGCCCAGTGACAAAATAATTATTGTGCGGTTGTATGTTCATGCATGCAGTGTGACAAATGTAGCTGTATATTTCAGCTGCGTGATAATTAAAACTAGACTCATATATTCAGAACTTTTCATTTTATTGTATTTTTCGTAGAACGTTCAAATACAACCAATATGGCAATAGGCCTCATAGGCCTACCGTTGCACGCCGTGGCGCTCCTGTCCGATAACATGACATAACTATTGTAAATTTCCTTACATATCAATAAAGTAAGTAATACCTACAGTTTCTAATTACACACATATATGTCATCAGGTTATAGGACATGTTGTATTTGAATTCTGAATGCATCGTATCCTTTGCTGGCGGACCGAGTAGGCCAGCCGAATCGGCCCATGTCCGGGTGCAAGACAGCGATGTCCGGCTCGCCAGCAACTTGCATAATATCCACTTCAAAACAGCCCCCAAAATCTGTAACTGTCATGTATTTTGCTGATATATTGCTGCGGACATTTGAAATAATTCAACTTATATAATCGAAGCGAGACAAAAAACATTGACTTTCGTCATGATGGAATGAAACCAGCGTCAACAAGAAGACGTTTTAGAACCATGCGCTGATTGGTTGACCGTTGACATAAATTTATTTGGATAGACCAATCGTTGGGCTTTCCATCGGTACCTCCATTTCCATGTTTAGACCATATGAATGGGAATGTAAAATCCTGACGCAGAGCGTACTAATATCGGCCATATAAAGCTTGGTTGTGATTTGCTATTACTGAATCATGACGCGATACAGCTCATTGATAAAAATGCCACAGGAAGAAGAATAATTCAGCTTTCCAATGGTACCTCGCGTTCCTCTGTCAGTTGCTAGTGACAGAAACGAAATTTTTTTGAAAAGGTTATACTAAATCGGCTTGGAGCAGTTTTTCACTGATCGCACGGGCCGAATTCGGCCCAGTGGCCACCTGTAGGGTTAATTGCAGTAATGTCATTTACATAATTTAGCTATTTCAGTGCCAGGCAAAATTGTGCTGATATATATATATATATATGTATACAGAAGAAGTGCCATGTCATTTTATTGAGACTTGCATATTGTTGAATTTTGATGCATTGCCGTCTGCGCAAATATCACCCAAATAAACTACATTTCCTGAAAGAGCAGATAATTTTCTATTTAATTCCAACAACAACAGTCGGATGATACAACGTAACTAATATATATTTGCTTAGAATGTCTTCCGACACAATTTGCTTGATAAACACACACAATTTTCAGCATGTAAGTTGCTTCCTGATTCAGGAAATGTAGCAAGTTACCTTTCTGAAACCTTGTTTGCTCAGACGGATGCTGAAAGCTCCATCTGAGCAAAAAAGATTCAGAAAGGTAACTACTCTTACTCATTTTCAAAATACATAATTTTGGTTACATCTTCCGGTTTATTTTCGATGTCTAACACATGCAAATCTTAGCTTAATTATAACAACAGCAGCAGAACACCTCCTTTTTATAATTAATGATTATTCTCATTGGCCCATCTGTAATGATGTCATTACACACCAGATCACTGCCTTGCCATTGCTGCAGAGCAAATGAATCCATGCATTGAACTGGCTTCAGGTGGATTCAAACTTTGATCCTTCCGACTTTACACATGTTTACACTGGCTTTTTTCATGCAGGTTTCAACGTGGAGACGGTAGAATACAAAAACATAAGTTTCACAGTGTGGGACGTGGGTGGCCAGGACAAGATCAGACCTCTGTGGAGACACTACTTCCAGAACACACAGGGTACGTATGACAAAAAACTGTCAACTGTCCCATATAAACAGTGAGGCTTTCTTTGTAGTTACCTTTCTATCCCAACTATAGGGACATTGGTTTTCTGTGACCTTGGAAAATTGATGGAATTCCTAGAATCAGCATTTTGGAACGGAAATTCTGTGATCATGGTATCAAATTTGAGTTTCACAGAATCAATGTTTTGAACAAAATTTCGTGATTGCAGAACGAGTAGAATTATCAACAATAATTTGAAGCGATCTACTTAAGGGGACACATGCTGCGGCAAACTTTTTTCTTTAATTTTAATGGTAGAGAACTAAAACTAGGTGGAAATTATATTTGTGGGTCAAGTTAGAGATATAACCGGTTGAATTTTTTTGGGACAGGTGGTTGCCAAGGAAATGGCAGCCATTTTTGGTGATCCATTCTAAACCAATTTTCACGCAAATCCCCAGAACCAATACATTGTGCTACAACATTCAAAACAGGCTACATGTATAGTAAATACATGTATCTACAAAATGTCGGAAGGAGTTTTTATGCTTTTACATGTTTATATAAAAAATATTTTTTTTGAAAACGACATAATTTCCAATTATTTAGGTAGGATGCGTTGAATGTGCAGGGAAGTAAAATGTAAACATGGACAAATATACAGAATCCCTCCTGTCATTTTGTAGGGCATGTCTTGAAGTATTTGTACTCCAAATTTTGAGTTGCTATGTCTTACAGTTCTCTCTTGAGATCCGCATGGAATTTATGTATTGAATAAAACAGAATTCTGAGAAAACAACAAAACAAACCTTTGTGTTTTATCTTTACACATTTTTTTATTATTCAGGTGGTTTTTGACTATTCATATGTGTATATACACCTGTTCTCACTATTCATATGTTGGAAATGCATCTTCTGTTCTTAATATTCAACAATAAATATGAAGGTGTAGCAAACTCTAAGAGTCGAGGGACACCAGACAGCTCGGCATACTCTTCTCTCACGTAAACAACAACGGCATCGAGACAAGTCGTTACTGTCCATCACTGCTGCGGCTATCTTTTTATGGTGTCTTACATACGGCTTCTGATGAATGCAGGGTGAATCCATCCACCAACAAATCTGACATAGCCCGGAAAATCCAACACCACAGTTCATAGTTCCTCCCACCAATCTCCTTGTTGACGTTGTGGCAAATTGTGACTGACAGCCATGATCACCAATCCTGCCTAAAAGACAGTGTCTCACTGCAGACATGTCCACATGTGGTACACTAGGTGCGGAATGCTATGACTGGGCCCTTTTGTCCAACTGTCAAATCTCCCTGGCAAACCGGGCATGGAAGGTTCACAACGAGTTTCTTTAATGAGGCCACTTGCACAAAGAGACAACTGTCGTCTGTCACAGGACATTGAGGTTCGCCATCGACATCGGGCTCATCTGTCAGTGATGAGGACGCGATCATTGGTTCGTGAACAGAATGCTGATCGTCAGCTTCAGCACAAACGTCCATTTCACCAGGTTCCACGACGTCACCTTCCACGGTGACCACACTGCCACTCGGGACTGCTGCCGCTAGCCATGACGCTATCGCCGGCGATGTTGGTCGGTTTACTCCGTAGTTCTCGCGCAATTTCTGCATTAACCAAGCCCGCTTCTTCGATCCATACGCTCTTGTCATAGTCTGTTTTACGCCGCGATCCGTCAGCATCTTGACTAGAAATCGCGTACTAATAACTGACAGAATCATTGAGCTAATACAATGGTCACCATATTGACTCACTTTGTTGTTATGCCGTAGCTTGCCGGAGAGGTCCGAAGGTCGGCCGTTGGCCAATCAGAATCGAGAGAATACGGATCTGCGGAGCATTGTGCCCTATAAGGAAATTTCCGTACAGATACAACTCGCTTTCTAACGCTGATTGGCTCCATACTAATAAGTGTTTCTCGCCACGGATAAGCCTGTCTTGCAGCTGGGAGAAAGCTAAATTTAGATATCCAACATGGCAGCCTCCAGTAAGGCAAAGTACCGGTAACTAAGGAGTGAAATACGCTTAATTTCTGCAGTTGTTCGTAAGACAAAGAAACTCTCATCAACACTGGTGATCAAATAAAGCATTTATTTCATATACAGACACATCAATGTGAACATTTATGAATTAGAAGTTGAGGTTAAGATGTTTTATTAGTGAAATACACTGAAAACGAAATTTCACAAAAAATCGAAAATCCCAAGCGCATGTCCCCTTAACCTTCTCGTGGTCAGGATGCCTGAATCAACCCGACTCCCACTCATGCTGAGAACGCCCGGCACATCTAAACTGGTACCGCGAAACCGTGTCATCCAATAACGGCAATTTATTTCGGCAGTTAGCAAATAATAACATTGAAGTTTCACTGGTAAGCGTCAAAAGTTAGAAATATTAACGATTTCCGTGGCTAAATAGTGCCAACCACAACGCAGTGTTGTAGTCCACCTCGGCGTCACACAATTTCCGAAAGGGAATGTTTTGCACTGTGGTTACGCATTTTTAATATAACACCGACTTAATAATTCAGACAGGATGACGGCTATGATCACAAAGAACGCCATTTTGTATAAAATCTTGAAAATACATGCACTCAGAAAAACTGAAATTATTTCAGTTTTATTTACCATAGACATTTAATTAGTTTTCTATTCTGTAGCATGATAAGTTATGAATATTTCATACGCAGCATGTAATCGCTAATTATGAATGAAAATTTTTTTTTTTTTTAATTTAAGTCTTATTTTTGTCAAACTTTAGCAATTCATATTTAGGTAATCAATTGACATATGTGTCACATACTTGGATAGTTACACCAGGAATTAGTTCTTCAGGTGTAGTGAAAATGTTATTCGAATCGGATCAGAAATTATTTATTTATTTGCATTCATGGAACCTGAGTATATCACATGATTCACTCACAGCACATTCTCTTGATTTAATAGGATTCAATAACAGGCATATATTTCCATTAATCTGGCCTTGAGAGAGTTAAGGGACAGTATGGCAGCTAGAATGGTGGTTTTTCACAAGAATACTCAAACTGTGTTTCTTCCATATTCCAATAGCTTTGTATGTTTACTATCAATAAAGGTACCTTCCATAGCAATTGCGTATTACATAAATCACTTTATTAATGGATAAGGTGTGGCACTACCATGCAGTTATTCAATCTTTGACGGTCTTTTATAGAAAACAAAATTTTTAGCAACAAACTAGCAACACTCCAGAACTAAAACATGGTATGGTAATCCGGTTTGGATTTGCATTTACAATTACATAGTTTAAAAATTCAAGATAAAATAAATATATATTCAAAATGTGAAATGTTTTTTATAAATACAGATTGGGGAGAATATCACAGAGGACACAAAAATCCAAACCAGATTACCATATCTTTATTACTTCTAGAGTGTTGCAATTATTAGATGTTTGTTACCATGGAAACAGGGTCGGGCAGCAAAAATATGTATATATCTTTTTACTTGGTAAGACCTACATCATGGACCAATGAAAATTGTGTGAATTGTAATTTTATTAAATTCCATATCTAGCTGCCATACCAGCCCTTACTATATGTTGTCCAGTGTGGAAGTTGATCATTGCCGTTTGTTGTAGGTCTCATCTTCGTAGTGGACAGCAACGACAGAGAGCGAGTAGGGGAGGCAAGAGAGGAACTAATGCGTATGTTAGCGGAAGATGAGTTACGTGACGCCGTCTTATTAGTATTCGCCAACAAACAGGTGACTATTGAAATTCCCTCCTTTATAATATCGCTAGCAAGGATATCACAAAACTTCAGCGTGTCCAAATTGTCTAGCAAGAGTACCAGGTAGTTCTTGAAAGTTGATAATGTGTCTGTAAATAAAACTATTGCTGTTGCTTTTTCAATCTTTCTAAGCAGTTTTTGAAATGCAACCTGTTGTCCCTATTGATTTACCCAATGTGTGATGTATAATTTCTACCACATATTTAAATTTATTGATGCCGGACAGTAATACTCCACATGGGGTTGTAAGGGAGAGGATTACCCCCACCCCATATAGGACTGTAAGCATTGCTATCTTGTAGGCAGCAATGCTGTATCTAATAGCTTGTTTAGTTGCTTTCAATCTTGTCCTATAATTATATAGAAGAGACTAGTTGATCGTGTGCTGTGTTCCAGGACCTGCCGAATGCGATGAATGCGGCTGAGATCACAGACAAGTTGGCTCTGCACTCGCTGCGGCAACGCAACTGGTACATCCAGGCGACGTGTGCCACGAGTGGCGACGGCCTCTACGAGGGGCTCGACTGGCTAGCCACTCAGCTCAAGACCCAGAAATAGCCACATAGAGACAGCGCAGAGAGACTTTCAATGTGGCGGTGGATGCTATGTGGCGCTGGGGTGGGATGATTTCTCGCACTGCGGGGTTTTGTAGCAGCCGATGCGATCGTCATGCAAGAAGCACAGCAGTTGGCTGGGGCGTCACTTGTTGCTGTTTCACACAACGGGTGACGTCCCAGCCTGTATCGTGTCACAGTCACTGGCCAGGAGTTGGTGGAAACGGCTCCTCGCTAGTGTTCATAATGAGGCCAACTTGGTAATGTAGATATACTCACGCAATTCCTCCAGCTGCGATTGTCTGGCGATGCAAATTAAACACTTGTAGGGTCCGTTCTTTATTTATTTTAATTAATGTTCATCCATTGACATCCTACAGTTGTCTGTCACACGGTAACCAACTATTGTACATTTGTTGACAATGCGTGTCGCAGGTGTGTATCCCGCTACTTTATTCAGAAACGTTCAAGATGTTTATGCTGTTCTATTTTGACGTAAAAGAAATTGAGTAGGTAAATGCTTTGGAATAAGCTGTCGTTACTTGCATAGCGGTTACATGTTCTGGTTCTGGTGTTTTCACAAAATTTCCAGATGTACAATGGTTTTTGTTTGTTTACCGGCAAAACTGCATGTGAAATGTTGGCGATAAGCTACCAGGCATTGCCTTGAGAAGTGTACAGTATTGTGGGACATCTGTGTGTGCATTCCGAATTCCCTTTTGCATACAGTGTTTGTTAAACGTACGTTTCTAAATGGCGTGAATCAATGTACAGTTTAGACATACTGCTAGACATGCCAACATAGAGGAGTGATGATTTGTAGCATCGTTAGGTGTATCTCTGAGTCTACAGAAAACGGCGGAAAGAGTATATAGAGTTCCATACTGCTGTTGTAAGATTGCTTTAATCTGGTCCCCTGTACAAAATGGGCACAACTTGTAAATCGCTCCTGTCGTTGACAGAAACTATAAATTCATGTGGCAGCATTTGTCAGTCCTTGTAAACAGTTGTGTGGAAGAGATGATATGTAGAGTACAACTTCTGCAGCAAAGCTGTAGGACATACAGACGATTTAGAAAGATGCTGTTATTATGTAGTCTTGTAACATCCTGTAAACTGAATAAACAATTTGCCACTTGAGAAGTACAGACATTGTGTTGAGAACAATCGCAATCCATTTATCAAGGCCCGTTCACATAGAGTTCGCTATTGCTTGCCATGTTGATTTACTGGTGGCTAGGAAAGAACTGGGCTTTTTTGTAGAGGCTCCCCAAGATCACTATCAGCTCATTTGATTCCACTTATTGAAAAACATTCTGGCTTGCCCCTTTTGTCTTTCTTGTATCGTGATGTATATAACAAATGAACATTATCACTTAATGAAATGCACACGTGAGTCACCGCAGCAATGACAAGCGACATAACGGCTAAATTAAGATTTTCTTTCTACATGGAGAAAAATAGTACACGGGTCAACAAAAATGATATTATTCCTTGGGTCATAAAATTGGGTTTTCATAACACATTATAAATGTTGTACTTTGCCAATTCAAAGACTAAAATCCAAACATAAGATGCTTGTGGTATACCAATGTTGGTTTAGAAATGTACGTTATGTAGGTCTTGCAAGGATTGTAATTGGCTGCAATATTCTGTTCAAGTTAAAGGTGCCTCCTCAATTATACTTTTTGTTCGTCTCGTTTCAAATTTAGTAAAAAAACTACCTAGTATCCATTACAACATGCTAGTTGTTCGTATGTATCTGTGGTAAAATGATCATACAAACCATTAACTTGTTCGAACATTTAAACAGATGTCAGTACTTTATTTGTAAGTACTTATTACTGGTAACTGATTGAGCTTTTATTATTTAAACTATTCACATTTCAGATCTGAACATGAAAGAACCTGGTTTGCGACAGGCCAAACCAGTTGAGGAAGCAGCATTAACAATAAAACCGAGAGCTTATAGAATAAAGCAAGCGAGCAACAAAGAAAGAAGATGAATCAGAGTCAAATGACCCACAGCTTTTACTGGAAACAACAAGTGACAATGTATCACAGATTGAGATCGCTCTCTGAGCCATCAGACATGTAAGAAACTAGCAAAACACAGTCTGCAGGAAACATTGCTTGTCAAATGCCCATTAACATGCCAAACACCAACTAAAGCAGTCCACCCAGTCGTCACTCTTGTAACATATGTACCTCCGATGGTTACAATGGTTATACAATCATGCACGTTTCAAATTGTTCTAAGACTTGATGCCAAAGTTCTGAGAATACTAAATTCACATTGTGATGCTTGGAAGGTAAAAACAGCAGAGTGCCGAGACGTGACTGAAATGACACTGATGAACATTATAGGTGTTGAACACGTATATTAAGACAATACTGCTACCATGTAAACGGTGTGTTTACACATCACTTGCACGACTGATTGGTTTAGTCTTACTGCAGTAAACTAATATCCTCTGAATAACCAAACATTGTAATCACATTTTTGTCGGATAATTCCATAAACAAATCAGAACTTAGAACACGCACCACTCATTTATGTCAGTCTGCAACATTTTAACAAGAGTGCCATATAAACATCAATGCTGTGGAGATATAATTTAAGACTTTTCGACCAGAGTGTGCATGGAAATTGTGTATGAGTGTGTCTTGTGTGTTAGTTCATTACATAAATGTACAATACAGAGCATGCATGTATTCAACACCGTGCATATGCAAACAAACAATTAATGATGATATAGTGCAGAGCAAGCTGTTGTAAGACCAGTCACAATATACGCACGACTCAACACTAATGTAAACTTGAAACTAAATTATTGTAACTCAAACTTCTAAATCATGCTGCCACTGTGATTACTTACAACAAAACAATAAACATCTATACGATCAGCGGAACTATTTTTAAAATGATATGTTTATAGCACAGATCTAACCACCTAACTTTAAAATTAATCGTTGAACTATAAAGAATATTTTTATTATAAATATCACACAAAACATGGACAAAGTAATACAAATATTAATAAAGTAGTCTTGCAATAATTTTGTTATACATAATCATACAGTGCAGAGTAATTACATGAAATCCTTCCACAATGGCAACTTTGTAACCATGCAATGCCACAGAACAGTGTTTGTACAATATTTACGTCGTACACCAAATAATATTCACACAAATGACCGAAATGATGGCAGTGTACACAACTTGTCTCTATCCAGAGATATCTCGCATCTGTGCATAGTGAAATGCCCCACGTGGTTCATTATTATTAGGATATTTCCCCCAACTAGGGGCGTCATTCTTTCTATACTATACACAGGAGCAGTCTTGGTTAAGGGAAGAGCTCCAACAAGAATTCTTGTCGGCACTTTCTGGTTGTTTTGGTTACGTTAGTTTGAACTATACTAAGCAAACACCTGTGGCAACCAAAATGGCTCCAAAGGGCAGACAAGAATTCTTGTCAGAGCTCTTCCTACTGGGTACGTTTCAGATACAAAAGGGACCACGTCTCTAATTGGGTGAAATGTCTTGATAATAATGTACTAAGTGGGGTGTTGAACTATGCCTAAAGACATCCACAGTATTTCTACAATAGACCAGAAGAACTAGACCACAGTTCTACAGAAAATAGCAACTAACCTAGTTAGAATGTTACATTAGGTCGACAATGAATTTATAAATTCTTAAACGCTACATAATTTAGCTACTGAAGTTACAAATGTATTTTCGGGGCCAAACAAACTCTCCGTCTGGCGTAGAGTCTTGTGCTGCCCTCCTGGTGGCCACTCAGTGTGCTGCCGTCTAGTGTGTGATGTGAGAGAAGACAGAGAAGGCTGATGAGAATGGGGGTGAACGCGACGGAGAATCACAGATTGGCACAAAATGCTGAAACAAGAACAAAATCAGCAATAAGAGTGTGACCACTGGTGGGTTTTGTCATTTCCGACTCCAATAAACCTATTCAATTTGTTTCTTAAAAGGAAAATTGTTGTCGGATAGAAAGCGGCCGTATATTGCCTAAAGACTAAACTTACTACACACGCGTGCACACACAATATTTCATAAAAGATTTAACTAAACAAAGACTAATATATACTTAAGCTTTTTCCAAAATGTTACCATTTCAAAAGAAAAAGATTTTTATTTTGTAAATACAAACAACACACCTACTATGTTTAATAAAAATCTTTAACACACATTAAAACATAAACCTGGCGTGCATATTACATTGTCTGTGGCCCGCCCTCCAAGCATTTGACACATCAACAATTACAGCATTCTAATTTCACCAAAAATTACTTTTTACAGGTTACAAAACTGAAATAAAATGAGAATAAAGCTACCAACATAGTCATTGCCATAACAATTATTTTTAGAGCACCTCAATCTAACATGTAATTTCTAAAGTAATCTTCCATACAAATGTTAAATACATTTTAAAGAAGAATTTAATGTTTGACTTTCAAGAATGTGTACATAACTGAAATGAGAAACCAATTACATTTTCATCAAACCCAATTAAACAAAATTGCGGGATTAGCGGTTCGGTTGCAGTGCAACTGCCCCGAGCCCCACAGGTGGTACCACGTACCTGGTCATCACCCTGGTCGAGTACGGTGGCGACGGGGTCTGAGCAACGAGAGATGAGCAGGGGCGCGAGGCCGAGTGTGACGTGGAGTCGACACGCAAACAACGCCACCTCCTCGTCCAATAAGGCCTCACAGTAGCGATGCGCGGCCGACCCAAGAATCTTATCGCGGATGGATGCCATCGTCCCCTGGTGGCGAGTGTTCCTGCGACGGTGCGGGGCGAGGTTGCCAGCCAATGAGAGCGCGCCGACAGCGGGAATGACGACCCGAGGCAGAGGCGAGTGTTGCTTCACTTTTGGCGATGGCGTGTTTTCAAAGTCGTCCATTCTGTCATGGAGCCGTCTCGATAGGTTCGCTACCGGCTGCATTCTGTCGAATGTCGGCGCCACCTTGCGGCCATGTTTGACGGGACTGGGCGTGAACATGGTGAGTGGGAGCTGGATGGGGAACGACTCCTTTATGGGAGATAGGATCTGAGCTGACCCAGCCATGCACGACTTGGGCGAGAAGACGGCCTGGTCATAGTAGTCCACCCGCTGCTGGCTGCCCGGCGTACTAGGCGTGTAGAGGACGGAGCCGTCGCTGCCACTGAAGCGGGTGAGGAAGGGGGAGTAGTGGGAGTTGCGCAATGGGCTCTGGGGGAACGGTAGCAGGGACTTGCCAAAGCCCTGAGTGACGACGGGGATGCCCAGCAGCGCCATCTGTTGGATCGTTGGCGGTGTCACCACCTCGGAGTCGTTGTCATTGTCTGTCACTATCAACACAGGTGACTGTGGCACTCTTGGTATGTCGGTCCTGATCTCAGGAAGGGACCCACAGCTGGGGACCAGGTCCTCTGTCAGGGACTGCAACTGTATGGTCCTCATCAACTCTGTGATGTGAGCGGTGCCGCCAGCGCAGGTCTGCCCGCTGTCCTCAGGACATGCCCTCTGGTGGGGATCTGGTGAAACTTCACCCTCTCGCTGACAATGCAACAACCGTTCTTTGCTTCCCATCGGCACTGGGCCGCCAGTTAGGGCCGGGCTGCCCACCGAGGTTGTGCTGCCGCTCTCACGCACCTGTACAACCAATGTAATAGCTTAATCCCACCAAAATTTAGTTAGCCCGATGGCCAAAGTAAATAATGAAAAAGAAGTTATATTACATGAAGTCTTGCTCAGTCAACTCTTGCCTGGTTGTGTGAACTTGCCAGGAAACATTGCCTGCCCGAAGAGACATAGTTAACAGTTTGTCCAATGATTTCAGTAAAACTAAATAAAAAAATTTCACAAACAAGCTGGCTGATTGTAGCAGATACTGGATAGTTTATATGTTTTTGAGAAATGATTCTATAACAAGATATACCAAATGTTCAACTGCAGAAGCAGACATAGGCAGCATTTATGTGAGATGATGCCGACACCATTGCGGCAATGCCTACGTGTTTAGAAAAGGTCAAGGCTGCATGTTTATTTGTATACTAATAGCAACCGAATGTCAAATAAGGAAACTGAACTACAGACTTTTAGTATGAAACACTGTCAAGCTTGTCAAAATTGATTACAAATACTTAGAGATGACATCTGGCAAAGAAGCCAATGTTTCAATGGTAAATGTTAGCACAAATGTGAAAAGGTTGACTGTTTGGCTGGTGTGGTCCCCACATTTGTCACATGCGCGATTCCATAACAAAACACACAAATATAATTTCTGCATTTTTCACCACCACAAATACGACTGATGTAAGGGGCGCTGTTACCAACCTGTTTACTCAACTGGCTCTGCAGCGCCGCCTGGAGGCGACAAATACGACTGATGTAAGGTGCGCTGTTACCAACCTGTTTACTCAACTGGCTCTGCAGCGCCGCCTGGAGGCGACAAATACGACTGATGTAAGGGGCGCTGTTACCAACCTGTTTACTCAACTGGCTCTGCAGCGCCGCCTGGAGGCGACAAATACGACTGATGTAAGGGGCGCTATTACCAACCTGTTTACTCAACTGGCTCTGCAGCGCCGCCTGGAGGCGACAAATACGACTGATGTAAGGTGCGCTGTTACCAACCTGTTTACTCAACTGGCTCTGCAGCGCCACCTGGAGGCGACAAATACGACTGATGTAAGGGGCGCTGTTACCAACCTGTTTACTCAACTGGCTCTGCAGCGCCGCCTGGAGGCGACAAATACGACTGATGTAAGGGGCGCTGTTACCAACCTGTTTACTCAACTGGCTCTGCAGCGCCGCCTGGAGGCGACAAATACGACTGATGTAAGGGGCGCTGTTACCAACCTGTTTACTCAACTGGCTCTGCAGCGCCGCCTGGAGGCGACAAATACGACTGATGTAAGGGGCGCTGTTACCAACCTGTTTACTCAACTGGCTCTGCAGCGCCGCCTGGAGGCGACAAATACGACTGATGTAAGGTGCGCTGTTACCAACCTGTTTACTCAACTGGCTCTGCAGCGCCACCTGGAGGCGACAAATACGACTGATGTAAGGGGCGCTGTTACAACCTGTTTACTCAACTGGCTCTGCAGCGCCGCCTGGAGGCGACAAATACGACTGATGTAAGGGGCGCTGTTACCAACCTGTTTACTCAACTGGCTCTGCAGCGCCGCCTGGAGGCGACAAATACGACTGATGTAAGGGGCGCTGTTACCAACCTGTTTACTCAACTGGCTCTGCAGCGCCGCCTGGAGGCGAATCAACTCCTCTTGTTTCTCTTTGATCATCGCCAACTGCTCCATGATATTCCTCTTTGTTGTGTTGTCATCCCCGGCAACCACAGCCTCGCTTTGACGCCGCAGCTTCCTCACCTGGCCCTCGAGTCGATCAAACTCCACGATCGACTCGGACAGGTCCTGCTCAAGGTCACTGCATACTGGCGGATGACCTTGGAAGGTCGACAGATACGGCGATACATTCTCCTTGTCGCTGGCCGTTTCAGGGACAGAGCGAGCATGGTAGATCTTTGAACCTGAGTCGTCCAACACAACAAACTCATGCTTGATCGCACCGAGGTATTCAATTGGCAAGCTGCCAAGTTTGCCCGCAATACCACCTGGTGATAGACGTCCTTCTGGTGAGTTAGACACGTCGGCAAGCACGTTTGGGAAGTAATGTTTTGGAATGGGTCGATTCCTACGACCACCACCAGGTGAACCGGGCTGTAGCCTACACTGTGTGTTCCGCGGCACGGACAGGTCTTTTCGATTGTGACTTTCCACTACTGGCTCCACCTGGTGGACTACATCTGCTCGCGCTTCGGCTGATCTGTGGTCGTTCTTGTTCTGATTAATATCGGAGGGTCCTTCCTTTTTGTGGTCCACCACTTCCTGAAATCAGTCATACTGAGCACTGTAAGCAGGTCAAAGTTCACCGACTCACAACTCAACAGGGTTGGCACATTTCCGTGAAAAACCGGTTTTAGACAGGGCAGTGAGAAAATTCGGTATTTACCGGTAATATCCGGGAAGAAGTCCACAACTGAGATTACCATTGGCTAGTACTGCTAAAAAAGTATGGTGACTGAAGTCAGACAGCCTGACCAGTATTGTCAAGTGCAAATTTGCAATCTGTTTAAGGAACAAAGGAAATGTTGAGCTCTGGACATTGGCAGGTTCTAATGCACCCTCTCAGCAAACATTAGTTGTAACATCGCCAGCCACACCATGCCTTGAAATTTAGACCAAGGGACAATCACATGCTAACTGGCTAAGGACTAATGTTTGATTTGAACTTGACAGCCAATTGAATATAGTTTAGAATGTAATGTTTGTTGTGGTTTACAGTCAAACTAGAATTATGAATGTCCAATAATGACCAGTATTGATATATATATATATATCAATATTGGTCATTACTTGACATAATATATATATTCATTCTGGTGATGGTACAGTAGCTTTTATTGCAATAGAGCTTCAAATATAATCCTTTAAAGAATTTTTCCAAGTTATCCCGGTTTTTACCACTATTTGAGGTTTTTCCCATGACGAGTTTTACCGGTATTTACCACCCAGTATTTACCAGAATGGGAAAATCATGCCAACCCTGCAACACCACAAACACATGTACACACAGACATGCCCAGGACACTCATGTATCAAGGACAACTGTGTATCTAGGACACCTGTGTCTCTGGAAAAGATGTATCTAGGACACTATCAAAATGTTGACACAACCTACGTGCATATTCCTAACCAAGGGATCTGTGTCCTTCAAGTCAACAATGAGCATGTGTTTTTACAACTGTGTTGTATGACACAATACTCACACCCTGTGCTTGAAAAGTGTTAGTTAAGAGAAATGGTGTGAGCACCATCATTATACTGCAGGGACAATACTAGACAGTGTCAATACGTGTGACAAAGACAGACAACAAACACGGACTATACGATACCATTCTACTAAGAATGTTGTACTTCAGCAGCAGGACACTCACCTGACCGTTGCATTGTGCAGTGTCCGAGTCGAACGTCACCAGGTCATCGTTGAAGGTCAGCTTAGTGACCATTGTGTCCCTCTGTTGACAGAGTGACACAGTCAGTGACAAGAGATATTGCACAAAGAGTAATCAGTCAAGCTGCAATCCTAGCAGGCTCACGTCACTGTTTGTGGTGCCATTGACTAAGAGGTCTTGATTTAGTAATACACAGTTTACTCTGATATCAGCCATACTACAAGATGATGTGATGATATCAGCCTCATCACAAGATGGTCTGAAGATACCCTCCCTACTACAAGACAACCCTACTAAAAGATGGTCTAATGTTATGGACCATGAGGGTCTTTGATGCATGCAACAAGCAGACTAGACCAGCGGACCCAGCAAGTACATCATGATTGGTTGACCTACGAACCTTTGAGTTTGGAGTGAGTCTACTCTGCCGAGCCAGGTCATTCCACCGAACCTTCTTCTTGGTGCTACTCTGGAAAGGGAACACTGTGTGAACACTGACTTCGTCGGAGCAGCGTGTTAGCGACTGTCAAGTACCAACTGTTACATGTCATCCTGCTCAATCTATAGTTGATAATCCCGGTCATAGACTATTCATATCAAGTGATACAAACACAAAAATATATTACAAATATATAATCACAAGATTTTACTGAAAATATGACATGGTATTGTTGCATTGAGACATGAACATTTAATGACATGAAACAACATGAATGTTCACACACAAAGCTACATGAATGTCTACAAACCTTGCTGAGTTCTCGCAGTGCAGGAGATGAAGCTGATGGTACAGGAACTCTCCTGGCCTGAATGACACAGATACATTGTAACTTTCAGTAATTCCAATACACAAAACATATTTTCAAAGCTCAAGATTTTTATTTTAGTGAAACAAACCTGAGAGGCAGCAATGATAACTACATCAGTAATTCAATAGAGTGCTCTCATAATATTTTCAATAAGCAATACAGTCCGTTAGTACTTTTTATAGAAATATAACGATACTAACGTGTACAGCAAAACCAGTTGTGGTGTCCCACTGCCTAGCATTAACCCCGAGTTGCAGGCTTGGGTTCGTGTTAATCACTCACCCGTGGAAGGGTTCTTGACAAGTCCTGGCTCCTCGCAGCACTCGTACCAGTGCCACCTAGTGGCTCGGGGTAAATGTATGTCTTGTAGATGGATTGGCGCTGTTGCACTGCAATGGGGCCTCGCAAGAGAGGTGACGATACAGCTAGAACACACGTGGAGTAACAGTGACAGCTAGAACATAGGTGGAGTCACAATGGCACAGTTAGGACAGAGGCAGAGTCACAATGATAGTAGAACATAGGTCGAGTCACAATGACAGCTAGAACTCAGGCAAAGTCACAATCTAGGACAGAGGTAGTCACAATGACAGCTAGAACTCAAACAAAGTCACAATGACAAACTAGGACAGATGTAGTCACAACGACAGCTAGAACACAGATGTAGTCACAACGACAGCTAGAACACAGATGGAGTCACAACGACAGCTAGAAAACAGGTAGAGTCACAATGACAGCTAGAACTCAGGCAAAGTCATAATAACAAACTAGGAGAGAGATAGTCACGACGACAGCTAGAACACAGTTACAATCAGAGTCACAAAGACAGTGAAAGGTGTTGTAGTAGTGCTTTCCCTAAAAGGCAGTGTTGGGCATATTTGGATCATTATTTATGTCGATGAAACTGTTATTCAAACATTCTAATTATGTGTGACAATGTTTGATAAAAATGCACTGTCAAATATACATTAATATGCTAGTTTATACAAAAAAATAATTTTTCAGTAATTCAGTACTCTCGTAGAGGACATGCAGTGCATGGTGAATTGATATCACAATGCTAATTCTGACCAATGGACGTTATGTAACTACAATAGCCAGCAAAAACTGGCTAGGTGTGGACCAAAAGTAAAGACACATACGGAAACTCACAAACTGACGTTTTGGGCGGTCACTTCAAAGTTCCTTTTTAAGGTAAAAACAACTGCAACTTTCTGAGAAATAATAGTCATCTACGTTAGTGTCATTATCATAAGTATGAACAATTGTTAAAACTGGTTCCCGTCACCTTAGTGACACATGTAGCATGTACATCAAGATAGGGTAACAGCAACTGTTTCTACAAGTGGCATGTTTTGTTGCAATGTGCCTCTGAGTGTGAGGCTATAGGCCTTGTCTACTTACAGGCCCTGGAGGGTACAGCTGTCTCCAGGATGAGTCGTGACACAGCCTGTTTCCTGTAATCAGAGAACGTTTTAGAGAGACGTTTGTCCCGTCTTGGCCCGGTGTAGTACACAGACCGTCTTGGTTCCTGGAACAAACACATCTTTGTATCAGTCGACACGTCTTAGAATATATTATTTCTTTGAGGAGAGACAAGAGAATTCACTATGTACAACATGGTGATTGCTGCATTCACACTGTGTAAACACATTAGTTAAATGGCTTAACTTCATGTGTGCAACATTTACGCTAGACAAGACAGAGGACATTATCCACTCCACGTAAATAGTCTTTCCAATGACACTGGATGTGACCCCATCAGCCACGAGGCTTGGCGAAAAGGGTTTCCCCCATAAAAAGTGTGCGATAATGGAACTGCAATAGACCAGATTGCCGACTATCAGACATCAGTCAATTCAGTTTTGTCAATTACAATTCTAGTCAGTTCCAATTCCATCTGGGAAAAATCAATTCCAATTTTTTAAATACTAAGCTATGTAAAAGTTTAAATCCAAATATATGCACAGAACACAACATTGAGCAAAGTTTACCTGGAGTTGACAATCCTAACAGAGCAATTGGTTCACAGCTACTACATTGTCTCATTGAGCAGATATTTCAGGAGCCATTTGTCAGTTTGTTCACTTTTATTGTTCTTGTTCAATGACAGAGTAGACAGTGTCTGTCATATAATGTTGGCAGCTTCCTGTCTATTACCAAATTAAGGGTGATATTGCAAACAAATTTAATACGATTTAAAAAAGTTAAGAGGTACATATTAACACTAGTATTTGTGTATATTTGTATTCCATATTCAAAATTGTCATTTAATGCTTACCAGTGTTTGTTTCGAAAACGTCTTTGTGCATGACTTTTTTATTTAATCATTCTGGCAACATACGGATATATCACTGACTGATATTATGTCTGTGTGGATAACAATGACAGCACCCAATCGCGCCATCACTTCCACCAAACTCACATTTACAGTAAATGGTGTCTTAAACGTTGGCGCCACTGCAAGCGTCTGCCTCTCATTGGCTGTCACTGTCGTTGCCGTGGCGATGCCCGTGTTTGATAGGATGCTCTGCAGCGATTCCTTCTCCGCGATAAACTCTTCATCAGGCTGTGAGCTACTTGGGTCAGACCTGGAGCCTTGTGATTGATCGGGATGTCTGGACTCCTGGAGGTGACCTTGAGGACTAGGCTGAAGTCTCGTCAAGGATGCTACATGTCTTGTGATTGTGCTGCAAGGCAAGGTGGATTAACATGTAATACAGTGTCAGTTGAGCCAACAGTATTAGTATGTCCCCAACACATGATAGACAATGTATAGTGTAGCTTAGAAAGAAGGGAAATTAAAACAAAATGCTTGCCTTAAAGTCCACTTTATGTGAAAAAAACAGAGACACCATAACATATGCAACATGAATAAGAACAACTTTCGTTGCATCAAAATCCCTGAGAAACTGTCTCAATCTGAGGTAAACAGCGCACTAAAACGAAAGGTTTGGCTTCTCAAATATCTTTACATGTTGTATTGAGTTGTATACAATGACCACGCGCTAAGTTTTAAGTATTACAGAAACGTGCAAAAAGGTTGCCATCATCGACTCGATCAGACCAGTTGATATGCCATAAACGTCCCTTGCACCATGTTGTCATGTGTGTTTTATACCAGTGACACAGCGTTCGAAATAGCACTTGTCCGTTTGTCCGGGACAAGTGATTTTTGGCCCAGACAAATAAAATGATTGTATATGGTAGACAAGTGAAAATTTACAGTAAATAGTGATACATGAAACATTGGAAACGTTTTATTTGAGGAAATTCAAACGTAAATGAAGTTCGCTGGCAATCGCGCGCTTTGCTATGTTTTTAGTGTGTCGGTGTCTTGTCGTTCCGCCGTCAGTGTGTTGTACGTCAGTGTTCGACCAAGTTTAGTGCCTGCGTTAACAGGGTCATCCGCTGAGCGCACCGACCTAGCTCTGTCATACGCATAGGACAGACTCTGCATCAGCCATCATTGATTGAGGCTTTATTTCACAAAATCATAAATCGTTCAGTTTGGCTGACGTACAACTTGCTTCCACTCTCAGATCACATTTGATGAACTTTGGAAATAGTAGACTTGATATCGCTAGCTGTTATTTGAATAATTATATAGTTGTAACCATTATTAGGCCTAACCCACATGGGTACTGCATTCTTCCAAGTCATAGAACGTTAACCGATCCAGATTGGTGAACATTTTCAAAACTTGTAACTGGCTCTCCGCTAAATCCATGGTGGTGGTTGATAAACAGAATATTAATGAAATTTCAGAAGTGTTGTCGTATCTATGTAACATTTATTTTAACCATAAATTGTGAGTTTTCGAAGCCGAATTATACAAGACGCGGAGAGGGATGGGGTGTCAACCGCTGTTGACATGTCGGCTTCCGCCAACTACGGCGGTCTGCACGCAGCAGCAGGGTTGGCACATTCCCGGGAAAAAACGGTTTTAGACAGGGCAGTGGGAAATTCCGGTATTTACCAGTACTATTCGAGAATAAGTCCATAACTGAGATTACCATTGGCTAGTTCCTGTAATTAAACCTAGTCCATTTAGAAAGATAGTTAATATCCATCTCATGCAAACAGGTTGACTTGTTACTAGTTCAGGCATATCCTTGTATTTGTTTAAAGCATGAAGTCAATTAGATGAAAGAGTTATTCATCAGTTAGTAAATAAATATCATTGTCACTTTCACAACGGACAGTGCCAAGTACTGCTAAAGAAATATGGTGACTGAAGTCAGACAGCCTGACCAGTATTGTCAGGTGTCAATCTGTTTAAGGAACATAGGAAATGTTGAGCTGTGGACAGGTTCTACTGCACCCTCTCAGCAAACATTAGTTGTAACACTGCCAGCCACACCATGCTAACTGGCTAAGGCCCTACAAACGGTTGTAGCCATTGTGCCTGTGAGCCCAGAATCAGCTGCAACTTAATGTTTGAACTTGTAGTCTGCATGGATCCTCTGCTGGGAAGCCCTGTACCCCAGCATCAGTAGACCAGACTAGACATACACATTCTGTCAGGCATTTTGTTCTTGAAGTTAGCACCATGTGTGACATCCATGTCTGGGGCTGTTTGGTGGAATATATTATTATATATATATACATTTATATATATATATAATATATATTAATTCATTCCGGTGATGGTACAGTAGCTTTTATTACAACGGAGCTTCAAATATAACCCATTTACGAGTTTTTCCCAGTTATCCGGGTTTTTACCAATATTTTGGGTTTTTCCCATGGCTGGTTTTACCGGTATTTACCAGGGTGAAAAAAACGTGCCAACCCTGCACAGCAGCAACATTACGACGTAACTAAATCTATAAATTATATTCCGCCTGGAAAATGTATTTCGGGCACCAATAAAACCGTTTTATCATCATTGAAATTGCTGATGATCAATTGGATATTATCTTCGTTTGTAAAATACAGAACTTTGTTAATATTGTTCATAGAGGTTCAATAAAATAATTTCAGATTATATAGTTTACTATGATTTTTTTGACATTTCCTGGCTTTGCATTGGTCATGTTTCTGATGGTTGAGTGGCATCTTCAATGACAAACTGATGCCACAATTTTACAGCAGTGATATATGTTATGTATATACCATATTAAACATAAACAGTTTTTGCAACATTATAACAAATAGCAAGGAAAACAATTGTCTCATTCCTATCATCGTAATAATTATTTGTTATTAATAAGTGTTCATATCAGCATCACTAAAATAGTATTACATACTTTTAATATTATTGATGAATAATAATGATAATGGATCGGAAAATAGTTGCAAATATAATTTTGCAATTTCAAAATTTGCAGATGAAATCAAATTGTGTCTTTGATCACAAGTCACTCAGATGTACATGCAACGAAACAGCAGGAACATTGTTTTGCTGTCATAAAAATAAGACAGAGTTTTTAACGTTTTTTCCTAAGCTTCGATTCCCCTTGACAACCACTCGGATGAGTTAAAATTTTGGCGGACAAGTACATTTCAAAACTTACTTGTCTGACAAGTAAATATTCTGGATTATTTCTATCACTGTGACATATGCTGTAGACAAGCAATAAAGAAGGGCGCCCACCGTGGCCGAGTCGGTTCTTCTCTTTTCCTCTCCTTCCGCTGTCCGGGGTTGGAAAAGTTGAACTCCTGGATCTGGAAACAAAGCGAAAGCTTCTCAGCAAGTTACAACCGAGACGTTGTCGGCAGTGGATGTTATGTTTACATGTGGGAAATCTATTTGTGATCACTACCTTTATATGTAGAATATAAAAATGGATAAATATTTATAATAAACGTAAAACAAACGTCGCCACAGCACCTTGGTCGACATTCAGTTTGCTGAGCACCCACATAAAGGATGTTCTGAGTATGCAGGCGCAGAGTGACATTGGAAACTCACTGGGTAACAAAGAAGGGACCAAATCAATGATGACAATGTCAGATTCTGACAATGTAGCGGGCAATCTTACCTGCGTACATGGCTTCTTTAAAGCCTTCCTCTGCTTACACTGGTCACTCCACTGGTTGTGAAGCTTTGTGAAGTCTGGCACGGGTCGAGCCTTCAACCGTGTTTGCCTCGTGCCACAGTGCACAGGAATTCCACTTCTGTGTAAAAGAAGCAGCTTCATTAAGCGTAATTTCACTGGTTCATGCGAGTCTCAACTTTCATCTGTCTAATGAAGACACAGATACTAGGAAGGCCATGTACTGTGTCTGGAAATATATTAGACAAAATACAATTTATGTCTGAACGATATCCAGATCAGCCAGTCAATGTGATACATGACAGATTGCTAGAGTTCAACAGCTAGCCAACACTGAACAGTCAATGGTGTACATGTAATATTGAACAGAAAAACTTAAAACTAACCAAAAACTTATAGCCTAACAAATTTACTTAATCGGTCTCTAGATTCGCATTGCAGACCAGTGCACAGGCAGGCCATAATGAGACTATAAGAGAAAGTTAACACGTGCAATATGTACCTTCTCTTTGCCTTTCTTGGAAGCGGCATTACTCTTGATTTTGCGTCCAACTATAAAGCAGATACAGCAATTAAACTTGAAGCATAGACCTATTAAATACAAATGGGGTGCATTTGAAAGATTTATGCAACCTGCTAAATCATTGTTTGCATCTTGCTTTATAACAATAAATTAAAGACAAAGCGAAATGAACATCTTTTATTCCCAATCTCAATGAAATATAAGAATTAATGCAATATCCTGATATTCAACACTTTTTTTAACCGCGCTTTTCTGTACATTTTCTGCACAGTTTGTCGCGACACCTAACGGTCATTGTCATGTCATTGCAAGTAGCACTGCAGGGTTTAGCATGGCGTGCATCTATGCAGATTGGTGTTTCAGACCTTACCTAAAATTGCAATCGTGGAATTTAATATATTTTGATATCACCGTCTTACCTACAAATGTCTTGCCGGATGTACACAGGAATTTTTTTAATTACTTCTTGAGTTATTGCTGTTTGAACATTGTGAATGCTCAAACTTGCAATGGGATTTAATTTTTTGATATCACAGTAAAGATAATAATCTAAGTTTGTCGCTGGATGTACGCAAGATTTGTTTTTAGTTTTTGAGTTAATGCTGTTTGAACATTGCTAATGCTTAATCTTGCAATGTATACGGGGCAGCGGATATAATCCAAGGTTGAACAATAACTCAAAAAGTTAACACAACACAGTTGTATATCCAATAACAAACTAGTAGATAAGAATATTATCTTTACGGTGATATAAAAAAATATTAAATTCCACAATTGCAATTCCATATACTGTCTGAAACAACAGGATGCAATGCTGCTCGCTGTGCTAAAGGACAGGGCCATCCTCGCAAGCCCTGGCAGATCTCCTAAACGAAGTGCGGAAGTTAGCAGAGTCAAACTAGTAATTGACTGCCAGTTGCGACTGCATCACCCGTGAGAACAGCACAAATACACACCCCAATTTGAAGACGGATAAACGACTTCTGGGATGTCCAATATTATGACCCATTTTCCCATTAGCATGAGCAGTTGAGAGGTATTGTGTATTCGAACAATTGCTTCTACTTCCTAAACATTGCATGTAACAAGAGCCACGGTTGGTTGAAATGAGTTTTACTATGCCCTGACAGGGCCTCACCCAGGATCAAATTTTTGCCAGTCAAATTTTTTCCGACATGCTACGAAGAGCGATTGGACACGCGATCGAACACTTAATTTTAACACATTTACACCTAAAATTAAAGAAGATAAGATCTCTTTACTCACTGTTATGTGACGCAATGCCAATTGAAGTTCCTGATGTAAGTTACGTGGTGTCTTTTAACTAAAATATGAGAATGGGAAACCGTTCAGAAATCAAAACTTGCTTGACTGATGTATGCTAGTACCTCATCAGAATCCAAAGACTTTTAAAATGTTAAGAATGATCAGAGCACTCTGGACCTGAAATGGTGGACACTGTAACTTACGTTATCCACCATAACCACACTTTTTAAAAACTACAATAAACAGACAGGATGTGTTTTGTGTGGCTCTGCTTTCTTCACGGGCTTCATTCCGTGTCAGATAAACACATTTTCTGGCAACTTTTTTTTTGTCAGCGATCGAAAGTTTTGTAACTTCTATTAGATTTGTCACGACGAGCTAAAATACAATTTTCAGGGGCTCATAACATTGTGAATATATATATAAAACAGAGCTTTGAAATTTGACGTATGGGGAATCCAAATATGCCATCATCTTAAGTGTCAAATGACTAGAAGAGGAGCTGTGGAACCGGCATGTTGAGGTTTTGTTTTTTCTGGCTCACGTTTGCGAGGCAAAATGTACCTGAGAACATGATACCCAATTAGTGCTGGTTCGATATATCGAAGTATCACGATACTCGTGAAAGTTCGATACCGATACTTCGTGATATCGCGATAGTTCGATATTTTTGTATCGAACAGCCACAGTTCGATACGTCGATACCTATACTTCGATATCGAGTCCATTTGACGTCGATGCGAAGACGTAACATTGTTTTCGAAGACGAAGTTACGGCCGGATGTACGGAAAGCATGGCTACTCCGCTGTGGGCTTCGCTTCCTAACTTGACAGGGTTGATTATGTTGTATGTATGCCTAATACATACAACATAATCAACCCTGTCAAGTTAGGAAGCGAAGCCCACAGCGGAGTAGCCATGCTTTCCGTACATCCGGCCGTAACTTCGTCTTCGAAAACAATGTTACGTCTTCGCACTTAGGCGTGGTTCTTTTTCAAAAAACATAATAAAATATAACATCTCAGTGGTTTTATATGCTTTATTGTGGAGTCAGTTTCCAAAAAAGTCTGTAAATAAATAATTATTTGAGTGCGATCTCAGCTTAGCCTCGATTATTCAAGACTCGTTACAACGTTGGGTGGCACTACCGTTTGCTCCACCACTTTACCTTGCCCACTCTACAGCGTACCAAAAACACACAACATTCCAGTAATTTTATAGAGTGTTTATTGCACGCATTAGTATTCATGAATCTAGTTTAATATAAATAATTATTCTAGCACGACATACTAGACTCGTTTACCCAGGTTCCGTTTGGTGGCGCCACCGTTTGCCATAGTCGCTCAACCAAGATGAACGACAAAATGTCAAAACGCACATCGACAATTTGGCATTTTTTTTAAAACAAATACGGAAACACTGTAGAGTGTCTACTATGCCAGAAACGCTACCCCCAAACTAGTGGGGGAAATACATCGAATTTGATTAAATATGTCACTGTCCATCGTCCAAAAGGCAAAACATTATGATTTAAGGAAGTCGTGGTAACACTAACAACAGTAACAACGTCAATGAGAACGACGTGTTCCATCAAAATTTTCGTCAGAAACCAAGCAATGGACATTTAGTAGTACACTGTAGTTAGTCGAAGTGAATCGCCATCGGTTGCAGTCTACTGCGGCGACAGCGTCAAGAAGTGACGTACGCGATGTGACTACCAGTTTTATTTATTTATTATTACTAGGTCTAGGTATTCTATTGCTATTGTCTGTAATACTGTATTGTTTTAATGTTACATTACAATTACTTTTACATTAATAAATTAGAATTAAACAATTACAATTTACAACTGTTATTTGGTTATTGAAATAAAATGAAAATTGCATATTAATCATTGTTTGCATAACTATATCAATTAGTATGTATCAATGGTTAAGTTGAAAATTGAATAGGTGTACCGTATAGACTACTATAGTTCCCAATAGACGCTCAGAGTGCTAAGACTTTGGTGCACAACTATTTGTTTCTCAAAAGTGGTACCACTACCAGGCAACACTTTTTCAAACACACAGTCAGCAGTGCACTTCTACCACACTGACTGATGCAACATCGACACATGACAAGAATGCAACATGTTGCAGCTAAAGGCACACACGCACACTATGAATGACCTATCAAGCATCTGCAAGGTGGCGCTAGCAACAGTATTGCCATAAGTTATGTCTAGCATGCATTCATTCATGAAAAATCTACTTTTATACATGTTTCCCTAATGAAAAACAGTGTGTGCTTCTATGCCATTAGTCTAGATGGATAATGTGTTCCTATTGGGATCTATACTGTATATGAATTAGACTTACAACGTAAGTATCGAACAAAATTCTGGTATCGATCGATATCAAAGAATTCTGGTATCGAACCAGCACTATACCCAATAGCGACTGATGTTTATTTTCAGTTTCCATAATGGTCTAGTTGTTATTCCAAAAGAAATCTGATCACTTACACTGTGTGATTGCATCATATATCTCCAACAAAATGGATGAATCATATTTTGGACAAACACGTCATATCTCCAGGGGTATAAGTCACACAACTTAGAAACTTTACAGGTGTATTCCTTAAATGTATATTAAGCAACCAGTAAACAATTTGAGATGTACTCTTCTTAATTTGGATTGTATTGATTTATAGGTTGAGTAATTTGCGTCTGTGCAAAGATATTAAAGTTTTTTGTCAAACTGGTCAGCAATGCTTTCTGTATTCATTCCGGATATAATTTCAAGACATGGTATGAAATATTTTAAAAATCATCACTAATATATAGTTATTCATGACATCACATTTATAGAGAACATTCTTTTACCTGGTGACCAATGGGCATAGTTACCGCTGCTTGAGTGCTTAACTCACAAGCTGAAGGGACACTTTAATTGCAGATTTATGAAATATGAACGGATCACAGCATTTCATCTGTAGAGATGAGTACTTTGAAAGCAGACATTTGTCATGGTGCATACAAACTGTAAGATTGCTGGAACCATTTTGAGGTTGTCAGTCACTTCTCCGTAGTATCAGTTTGTGCTCTTGATTTGTAAGCTCTGAAATACACTTTAGGCCAGTACTGCCACGTGTCCACGTATCTTGATGACATTCATTCTTCAATGTCTCCAAAAGAACAGGCGTTCAATTTAGAAGAATGACTATATGGCATTGTTGCCAAGTCCATATATATATATATATATATGTGTAATAGAACTACACATCCTTTAAGTTGCAGTCTGCACTGGTTGATCACAGCATGCTGACTGAGCAATCTCAGAAGGAACAGCCCACTATATAGCAATTGGGCAGAGCTGAAAGTGAAAGTATGAGTACTGTTTTACTGCTGATGAGTAACACCTTCCAGGAAACTGGTTCAAGACAACAGCATAGTACATAGGGCACTGCAGTATCCACATTATGCAACCTGCATGTGAGGGCCCCATGTTTATTGCATCGTATTCATTTTTGATAGTTACTGTTTACGACCATATAAGCTAAATGCTAGTATTCAAAAATTAATAAAATCCAAACTAAGAAGAACACATCTGTAATTTTTTTGCTGGTTGCAAATATACATTTAAGGAATACACCTGTAAAGTTTCTAAGATGTATGACTAATACCCCTGGAGATATGACGTGTTTGTGTATGGTCCAAAATATGATTTATCCATTTTGTTGGAGATGTGTGATGCAAACACAGTGTAAGTGATCAGATTTCTTTTGAAATAGCAACTAGACCACTATGGGAACTGAAGGGCTATTGCCAGTATTGGGTATCATGTTCTCAGGTACATTTTGCCTCGCAAACGTGAGTCAGAATTAAAAAAATGTCAACTTGCCAGTACGACAGCTCCTCTTCTATTCATCTGGCACTTAAAATATTCATCTGGCACTTAAAATTATGGCAGATTTGGATTCCCCAATTTTAGTCCACATGCCAAAGCTCTGTGATAAATATTCAAAATTTTATGAGCTCCTGATTAGCTCGTTGCAACAAATCTTATAAAAGTTACAAAACTTTAGATATCTGCCAAAATTTTCAGGATATGCTAGTTTTTAACATATAACAAAATCAGCCAATTCGAATCTAAGAGTAAGACGGTGTGGTGGAAGCCATTTGTTCATCTGACATGGATTGACCCGCCTAAACTTTGGCCCTGATCTTGATAGAAGGCGAAGCACTTGACACACAACTCAACCCCTCAACTGACACAACTTCACAAGTGACAAGGCCAGTGCAATGAGTGATCGAAGTCTCGAAGACTTCTCCAGGACTGGGATACGATTACATCACGCCATTCACGGGTGGGTCTTACTCTTACACTAGTCTTAGCGTGGGTGATGGTCATTACATGATTAGACACTACGACAACGCCGCTCCTTTTACTTTTCAAATTGTTCTAATAAAATTAGCTCTGTTTTTGTTGTACCGAGATACCAACGCGTTTAGCATGCAAATGCTCTTACCGACAAGCCGACTAACTACTGTGACAATGACTTGCCGACGCTGTGCTACTAAATAAGTGTGGATTAAATGCAGTCGAATTTCCCGGACGGTTGGCTACTTAAAAATAACAACCAATCGTCGAAGACCGGAAATAAACAACTTGGGTGCGGTCGAACTGAAAAAGCCGAGTGGTACCGGATAGCGCTGGGTAGTGGGATACAGAAGTGTTACAATAATATCGTTTGTAATATTTTGTGACGAATTAATATGTTAATAATGTGTATGTTTTACATTTTTTTGATATCGAGGAAAACCCATAAATTAAGGCTATGGGAGTAAATCCAAACAGAAAATCTAGAGCGTAGCCTCCCCAAGGCCTACGCACACTCGCACGCACGCACACACACGCACGCACGCACGCACGCACGCACGCACGCACGCACGCGTACGCACACACAGTCGCGCCCACATGCACGCATGCGTACGCACACAAACACACACAGTTTCTATTTGATGGTTTCAAAGCAGTACGGAAATGCAGCTTCAAAGGGAAATCAAATCCTTGCATGATTAATTAGGCGAAATTAAATATATAGCATATAAGGGAAAATAACTAATAATACCGCTGTACAAATCAATAGTTAGGCTTTATTTAGAATATTGTATACAAGCGTGGAGGCCATATCGCAAGAAAGACATAGATAATGCTAGAAAGAGTACAGAGGAGAGCAACTAAAATGATACCAAAATTGAGGGATCTTATAGTTACGAAACACGCCTAAAAGAATGTGTTTACTATATAGAGACCAGGGTATTGAAAGGAGATCAGATATATGTGTTTAAATTATTGAAATGTTATGAAAATATTGATACAAATATTTTTCTCAGTTAAGAAAGGTAGAAGGACTAGAGGACATCAAGTTACATTAGTAAAGGAGCAGTGTAGATTAGATATAAGAAAGTTCTCATTTTCACAAAGGACTGTACGTAGGACTAAATGAATGGAACATATTATCTGCTGATTGTGCTATAGTAGCGTGAATATGTTTAAAAATAAAATCAGAAAGGCGGGATACACGTAGATAAACAGGGTTGGACACTCGATAAGCCAAAAGGCTTCCTTGTCCACCTACCATCTAGAGTTATAATTCTCTGGGTGGCAATTAACCTTGTTAACTGTTGTTTCTACAGTTGTTTCCATGCAGCACTCGGCAACGTTCTATTAACTGACTAGTGTATGTATGTATGTATGTATGTATGTATGTATGTATGTATGTATGCATGTATGTATGTATGTATGTAAGTACGTACGTACATACGCATGTATGTATGTACGTACGTACGTATACGTATTAATGCCATGCTTTTGTTGACGACTTGTGCTGTGTGTGTGTGTGTGTGTGTGTGTGTGTGTGTGTGTGTGTGTGTGTGTGTGTGTGTGTGTGTGTGTGTGTGTGTGTGTGTGTGTGTGTGTGTGTGTGTGTGTGTGTGTGTGTGTGTGTGTGTGTGTGTGTGTGAATGAGACCTTATATAAGACCTTAAATTAACACTGTAACCACAATAATATATATATTATTGTTATATTGTGGTTACAATGTTACGGTCTTGTAAGATTTCATTCAACTATAGTCAGCCTTTTTCAGAACATTATCGCCAAGCCGACCTTTATGTGTTGGCACTGAGAGTGATCACTGCCAGGGTGCATGTCGTCCTCGCAGTCGTTCTTTTACGTCCCAAATTGAGACGTCACCGATATTAACGTGATCTCCGAGTCACGAGGGATACACAGCTAGTCCCCATTGTGGAGAGCCAGGTTCTTATACCAAATATATATGGCTGCTCGAACTCAGAGCGCTGGCATGCCAAGCGGATGTACTACGCACGCACGCACGCACGCACTTCATTCCGACAAGTCGATCCTGCAGCCAAACTAGTATCACAAATGTTGATCGTTCTCTGCACTTCTTTGGCTTTTGTTATCACTAGCGAGGCCAAGAATATTGTATTGAAGCTTCGGCAACCAGGGATCATCATCATCATCATCCTTTTGGCGGCTACAATCAACTTGTTGATTATTCTGCCGCTCCTTGGGGGTTGTGAGTAGGTAGAATTTGATTTTGCCAAGAGAAGAATATCTAGAGTGACAGGCCTATGGAGAACATTCGATCACTATAAAAGTAATAAAAAAACCAAACAATCGCAAATGAAATCAAATGTAAAACAATTAAATAAATAATGAAATGAACATTTAAATCCATACCCCTATATATAATCTAACTATGTCATATCTAGTTTTGTGGCACCCTTGCGTTGAAGTGTCAAGGGTGCTGGCAGCTATAGCTGTTTCATGCAGATTGTTCCAGTCTTTGATGGTACTGGGGAGGAAAGAATGTTGTCTGTACTTGGTTCTGCACGGGATCTGGCAGAGCTGCTGTGAGTGCTCTATCTTTGTCTGATCGGAGCAGGATGGAGTTTGGAGCAATCGACTACAGCTTGGTTTTTAAGGATTTTATATAACATGGTCAATCTTGCCACCTTTCTGCGGTACTGGAGGGAAGGCCATTTGGGTCTGTTGATCATTGTGGTGACACTAGATGTCTTTTGGTACTGGTTGACCACAAACCGAGCGGCTCTTCTCTGGACTGCCTCGATCTTGTCAATGTTGCGCTGTGTGTAAGGGTCCCAGACTGAGCAGGCATACTCCAGTATGGGACGAACGAAGGTATTGTATGCTGTCTCCTTCACCTGGGTGGCGCTGATCTTGATGTTGCGACGTAAGAAACCTAGAGTCTTGTAGGCTTTAGCACAGATGTAGTCAATGTGCTGGTCCCAGCAGATGCATCGGGTGATGGTAACGTCGAGGTACTTGGCAGAGGTGACCGTTGCCAAGGTACGGCCATGGAGTAGGTATTGGCACTCCGCTATGATCCTCTTGCGGGTGACAGGGAGAGTCATTCATTTCCCTGGGTGGAAAGCCATGTCCCATCGTTGTTCCCAGCTTTCCAGTCGGTGGAGGTCGAGTTGTAGCTGGTGGTGGTCGTGGTCAGTAGAGGAGAGGCGATAGACAGCGGTGTCATCAGCAAATAGGCGTGTCCGCGAAGTGAGTTTTTCTGAGAGGTCGTTGATGTAGGCCAGGAATAATGCTGGACCGACAACTGACCCCTGTGGTACACCTGAGCGCACACTGACGTAGCCTGAGGTAGCATCGTTAACCACTACTACTTGCCGCCGATTCCCGAGGAAAGCCCCGAGCCACTGGATGACTTTGCATTGGACTCCATAGTGGTGCAGCTTATGTAGTAAGAGACTGTGGTTAACCCGGTCGAAGGCTTTCGCAAAGTCCATTATTATGATGTTGACTTGGTGGCCTTATGCCATGTTCTCGCTGTGTTCTTCAATGAAGTCCAGTAGTTGTGTTTCACAGGACCTTAATTTGCGGCATCCCTGTTGTTCTGGCCTGAGGATTCCATTGGTTTCGAGGTGATTCATCAGTGCGCTGACGATATGACATGTTCTAGGATCTTGCATGGAACGCTTGTGATGGATACGGGGCGGTAGTTTGCTGGATCATAGTGCTCGCCTTTCTTAAAAACGGGCGTTATGTTGGTTTCTCTCCAGTCCAATGGGACTTCGCCTGTGTTGATTGAGGACTGGAAGATAGTAGTCTAAATCGGGGCCGCTTCAGTTGCCAGTTCTCTGAGTACCCGTGGACTGATGTGGTCCGGGCCACAGGCCTTGTAGACATTCCCAGTAGGAGCGACGTATCTTGCGCTGGATCGGGCTGCGTAGGTACCTAGACTCCTTCCTTAGTTCTTCCTAGCCCTGCTTCTTCATCATCTTGTACACCCGGTCGCGTCTCTTCACAAGTTTACGGATGTCTTGAGTGATCCATGCCATGGCTTGCTGATCTTTTGGCTAATTCTATATATATACTCATTGTATACATAAAACGATGATAACAAGATAACTGTTGTAGAAGTTCTAAGCTGGTGTATCAATTTATGTCATTAACTGAAAAAAATTGTTTTTGATGGTGGACATCAAATTTCTTTGAATTTGACATGTTGGCACCCATTCAAGAAGCTCCCCGTCCATTGTAATGATATTTTGCTGACTTCTGTTTTGAATAATGGACACTTTTGTAAAAATTCCTAGTGCTTTATTTCTTTTCAGTCTTGATTTTATGTCCACCGTCACAACATAACTCTGAGTCGAGTGCTTCAGCAACATTGACATTCACACCCCCAGATGCGAGTGCTTCACTTGTCGTCAAGCAAATCTTGATCTTCAACCACAGGTACTGCAGCTGCAGCATCTGTCCTCACTTCGTTTCTGCCTTCAGTCTATTTCTCGTGTTCTTCCTTCTGCAACTTTGAGTTGTACGTTGTTCCAACAGTTGACAAACATCTTGCTGGGACACACTTGTGGATTGTCTTGCAAACATGGAGGGCAGAAACACGTAAGATTCCTCGTAGCCAACGTGTTATTTCCCACGTGCTTGATGCTGTGAAGCTGACGTGTTCCTGGAACGGTCATCACAGCTGATGACGGAATTGATATCTGTCAATCTGCTCTGTTGTGATCAGCGTGAAGGAGGGCCTGGTGTGGCAGCATTGGTCTGAAGGGGAATCGGGCAATGGCAAAGTGTAGTTATCACAGCAGTGCTGGTACATTGCTGCAGCACTTTGTACAATGCATTCATCCGCATGAATGTCACCATCAACTACCCTCTTGATGACGCCTCCACAAGCATCACATGCACTTTTGCCATGTCTTAAACCAAAATAACATCTCTCAATGGGAATGTTGCCACACGCATTTGAGAGGTGAAAGAATGGGAGTTTTGATTTGTACTGGGCTGCACACCCATCTGAAAAGATAACCATCTTCTCAACCTTATCCATCACAGACAGAAGGTGGTCTGTCGTCTTGTCAAAGATCGTCTTTACCATACTGGCATCATGGCACAAGTCATCTGATAAAAATATCAGATAGTCCGTTACAGTTGCAGAGCAATGGGGGCAATTGTAATACAGCACTGTGGGATGCACGGTCACTTGACTGTACCCCCAATGGGCTGACAGCACTTCATCCTGATATTTGCAAAGAAAGTTCTCTGCAAAATCACAGACAGCCACCGCCCACATCTTGGGGATTGCCGACAGGAGCGTCCTGAACTGGCCAAACTGCCACCTGAAGACGAAGAGATGTTCTGATAATAGTTACAGTTCCTTCATCAGCTCATCAAGGAGTACCTGCAAGGTTCCATACTTTGATACTAGTTCTCTCCTCTTGCCACGATCAGATTTCACTATTTCCAAAATCGTCCATCTCACAATTCTATTGTGAAAGGATTGGATCTCCTCTTGCAGCTTGACGTTGAGCTTGCTTGGACCGCAGATTGGGCACTTTCGATCCAAACACTACTTCTTTGGCTCCTGGCAGAGGCTTTTTTCTGACAGTGCATCTCTTCCATCAATTGGTTCCCTCGAGGGTGAGGGTGTCAAATTTGAGGTCTACATTCGTGCAGATCTTACAAAGGCACTGCCTGTAGGTCTGCTTCCTGGACGTGAGGACACTGGTGGGCAAGTGGCGGTATAGACTCCGAAGGGACAACCTATGTTCAGGATGCTTTGATTGAAAGTCCTTGTGGATTCTTTTTGGGAGGATTATGTTTGCATCAGTCTTTTTGGACACATATCTTTTTCCAGGCATGTTCACAGACACTCTCGAAAACGAGATGGCTGCTCTACTCGCAGGTGTTTGCTTTCTTTTGTACAATTCCTTTTTAGGCCGTTTCTTAGTTGGAGAGATAATGTCAAGCATCAGTTTTCTAGCTGCTAAAGCTTTTTTGTTTCGTTGTCTTTTGACTTTACCAAGTTCCTTACAGAAGGAAGTTTTAAATTTTCGTGTTCTTTTTGTTTAGGGTTGTCTTTGCTTTTTTGAGTAGACTAGACACTAATTTACTGTATACGGAACATTTGTTACTCTTCTGAGTGAGAAGGCGTTTTTTTTCATTCTGTAGATAGCCTTCTTCCGAGCTTCCTTCCCAGAAGGTGGAGGGGTCACATTGGCATACTGCGATGCACTATATATGTCTGCCGGATGAAGTTGTTCTGCCTCTGACGCATGTGGGCAGTGGCATAAGACAGTCTGTTGCAGCGTCTCAACACTCAGTGGTGGTGGCGGCGTTTCTACACCAGGTGTTGGCGGCATATCTACACTAGTTGGTGGCAGCGTCTCTACATTAGGTGGTGGCAGCATCTCTACACTAGGTGGTGGCGGGGTCTCAACACGCTGTCTTGGCGTAGTTTCTTTCTGATTGTAGTATGCAGCACATTTCTCTCTGTGACGTCGCTATTAATATTAATTCTGGTCGGTTGTGACGTTTTTGGTCGATTGTGACAACTAACAATTCCCGGACATGACAGCAAAACTTACCAGGCCTTCTCGGCGGCGCCATTGTACGAAGCCCAACCAATGTGGTAAATCATGTGACTGCTTCAGGCCAATCACTGCTTAATCCGTGGCGCCGTAAGGGCTTTTGCATATCTGATATCGGCGATTTGTCGTTCGTGACGATCGGATATTAATTTCATGTATCAACAAAATGATCGTCTTACAGTAATTTATAGTACACATGTTAATTTATGAAAAAAGAACTAGTTAATTTATGAAAAAAGAACTAGTTTTAGACTTGTTTTGATACAAAACTCGGGATCACGGCGCGAGCATTTGTAAACAAACATCGGCTTTTGTGTAACATGGTCGGCGGACATTAAGCGTCACAAATGACGGTCAATTTATCGATCAAATTCACTTTATAAAAATTTGTTCTTTTTACGTTATTTCTAAGTAAGTATATGTTCTCTTCCATGTTTTATTGAATCCATAACCGATGGTTAATGTTAGTTAGTTTTGTTCACGGGACGTCGAAAGTGAGTCACCGTCAGTTGTCCCCTTTTCCAGCCTCTCAAAATTGCGCCGTTTTCAACTTCCACAGAGATTTTAACGCAGTTTGTGGAAACTGAATAACACCATTTTTTTCGTATGTATGTCTTTATTGTATTCTAAGAACATGACACAAGATACATATATTTTTTAACAAAAACATTTTAATTTTGGATGCAAACCAATCGGGGGTTCACTCCACTGCCTTTTGTCACAGGCTCATATATAATAACAGTCAATGGCAAAACAGAGGATTTACATTCTTGATAGTAATAATAATAATAATAAAATGACTTCTTTGGCGCCAATATCCTCAGCAATCCCTAGCTAAGTGGCGCAATCAAACCAAAGGATTAAGCGTTCTTATAATATATACACAAACACGCACGCACGCACACACACATAGCACAGGTCGTCAACAAAAGGATGGCATTAATAAGAAGCTATGAAGGATATGCCATGTATAATACTAGAAAAAGCAAACCTTTGTGTTTTTTCCCAACTTGAACAGTGTTTCAACTTAATTTCAAAACACTATAGAGTGTTTTCAAATTGGGTAGTGTTTTGAAATTCATACACCGGTTAAGCCCGACACGCATATATATTATGCTACATGTATTTTTTGGTTTATTTGAAATATCCGCGAGAGGTCGACAATTTGCTTATTAATAGGGCCTGTAAGTCTCGCGCCTCGTTTTCGGTCTGGAGTCAGCTGGCGACATCTACTCCATTTATGCCAGCTTAAATAATGGGGATATGTTTTGTTTTTGGTTGTAATCATCCGAGTTTTTTCAAATCGTGTACTTTTTTTCGGTTTCCTGCAAATGATCACAAGTTGAAGCAATGGGAAAAACTTTGACTTTGGTGACTTTGCTGACAATGACAAATATGGATTCTTTTGCCCAGTACGACTTGTCATTGAACTAATGGATACTATTATTTTTTGGTGATTGTGTGCATTAAGGCAACTTGTTAGATGTAAATTGTTGCCGAATTATTTTGAAATAACAACTTACAACATTTTAACATTCGCGGTTTTATGACAAGCGATAATCCGTTGTATCTCGTTTTAACTCCCATTACAGGTTCGTGTTTCATGAACTAAATATTATTATTTATTTCATTTAGAAGAAAAAACTTCGGGATCTAAACACAATTTCAGTATATAACCGGGCACACTATCCGGACCCACCTCGATTTCGCCGTTATAATTGAGTTTTGCCTAACTTTGATACCTCAATGCGTTAGTTCCAACGTTCAACATTATCCCAGACATATTTACGTTTAAGAATATTACGTGTGATATACGCCTGTATATCGCTCATTTTACGAGCGCGATGCGCTAACGCACGACCGTAGCAGCGGCGCGCAGACTAGCACATATTGGGTCGCTATTTGGGCTTCAAAACTGCGCTAAGACACTATTTTCGTAATATAAATAAGCCTGGGATGATGTTGAATGATGGAACTAACGGTCTGGACTGGTGTATCAAAGTTAGGCAAAACTCAAGTTATAACAGCGAAATCGAGGTGGGTCCAGATTCTACACAAGTGCCTATATGACCGCCGTCAGCTAAAATAAACCGATAAACTGAAAGTCAACAACTGTTTCCTTGCATCCGCATTGCTAAAATCATTGGGTAATAATTGTACATGTCGCCAGTAGTCACCATTCACGCGGAATTTCGCCATGTATCGTGACAGACACTAGATGGCGCCACGCAGTTCACCAGTCCTTGGTTCAGTGAACAAGCCAGCGACAGAATGGCTGACTCCCAAGATGTGAATGCGTCTACTCTTACGGCAAAGTGTGATTATGTCCGTTTCACTGTCGCCGACTTACACGGCATCCTACGTGGCAAGACAGTGCCAGTCAGACACGCCAGCCAGATATTACGGGACGGATTGGGGGCATACTCAGGTAGGCGGACTTAGTTAAGTAAGTAATTAAATCACTAAATGTTTATTTTCCAACAAACGAACAATACATACACTAATTATGGTATATCAAAATGATTATGTCAGAAAAAAGGAAACGCCTGGCACCTCTTATCCAGAGCGACAGTTATTGTAACTAAATCTTGATCAAATCACAGCGCCACGTGGTGGGATAAATTCTATACAGCCCCCCTTTAAGAATGATTTACTTACAACACATGACTATGGCAGATATTACACAATAGTACAATGTTAGTTATTGTTGGCTATTACAATATAAATACACCAAAATAGCACATAGATAGTAGTACTTATTTAACAATTAATAATTTGCATTGGCTTGCAGCAAATTACATCAATTTTCATCTCATTTATTGATAACAGAGACGTGGAAGTTATAATTAAATACACAGTCTAATACATTCGATATATATACTGTATCAAAACGTGATAGTTTCCCATAAGTACTTTTTCTGCTACTTATGTCTTGCATGTTTATGCATAATTTGGGTGTTATCTGCGCAAAATGCCGATAAACAAATGTGTTTACGCGAATCATTTTGAGCTTGCTGCCACGTGGATGATTAATTACACAGCCCGAGTATAATGAATATTCATGCGCGTACAGTGAACCACGCGAAGACGGTTGATGTCACACGCACAATCAACATGGCAGATTCTGAGCTGAGGTGAGTTGATTGAAGCAATGACATTGTAAATAAGCAATTTGTATACGTATGTATATTGACAGATATGTGTTATAAGTATAGGAAGCGTATGCATTGTTTATTTATCTTGCTTCCCAATGCCGTCACTCGCGTCAGCCGAGTAACGTACGTTTCGATTAAAGGGGAAATGAAATGCAGCTGTTTCGTGCTACATATTGAAATATATACTATATAAGTATACATTAATGGTAACAGAAACGTACTCATGTATAAGACAAACTGAAAAACGATTTTGTTCGATGCCTAAATCGCCGCTATAGAGCACTGCGTATCGCCATCTTTGTTCCAAACGAGTGGTTTGATTAACTCCTATCTAATCCATGTTAAATTTCGTTTTTTTTTGGGTTTACTTCATTAGTAGACATTTATGTGCGAAAACATAGATATGGTGCCCTATTATACACGATAGGTGTTCTATAGGTCAACAAATAATTTGTATACGCGTTCGAAATAAAAAGGTGAAATTAAATAGCAACGATTTATAACCAATGAAAACGTTGTTAACGTCACACTTCCCGAACGAAGAATTTAGTTGCCAGAAGGGGGCGGTGCTTTCAAAGCAATGGTCAGAATATTAGACAAATAACTTTCCAGTCAGGCAAGTGCTCTTCCTCTAATGCCATAATGTTCTAGTTTATTAAGTAATATTGTATGGTCAACTGTATCGAAAGCTTTACTGAAGTCAAGAAAAACTCCTAGTAAGTAGTCACCATTATTTATAGCTGTGGAAATTTGGTCTGCTAGTTGCACAAGAGCCATGTTTGCAGGATGCTTCTTCCTAAATCCAAACTGGTAATCATATAAGATGTTATGTTTGTTTATGAAAGATGTTAATCTGTTGTACATTATTTTTTCTAGAACTAGAAAAAACTGGCAAAATCGATATTGGACGGTAATTGCTTACAAGTGTCTTGTCACTGCCTTTGTATATCGGGATCACTTTTGCTCTTTTCAAGGAAAAATACCTTTAGTTAACGACAAGTTAATAACATGTGTTAAAGGAAGTAAGAAAGTATATGTTACTTTAACAATATGTGGAGTTACTAAGTCCCAACCAGGGCTTGATATTTTTAGATCTTTGATTATAGTTTCTACTTCATTCAGTTCAACTGGGGAGATAAATATTGTATGGAAGTTTTGATGCTTAATATATAATGACGGGTCAATACCATCTTTGGTAATCTTTTCAGCCAACGATGGTCCAACCTTAACATAATAGTTATTGAAGTAATTGGCGATTATCTTTTTATCGGTTATTAATTGATTATTAATAGTTATCTTCAGAGATTGGGGAGGTTTTTTATTTTTATTAATTATTTGCTTAATAAGTTGCCATGATTTCAGAAGATTAGATTGATTTTGCTTTAATAACTGTTGATAGTGATTTCTTTCTGCTCTTCTTAAAATTGAGTTAAGTTTATTGCGGTATGCTTTATAGTTAGTTTCATTAGTAAGGGTAGGTGCTTTTTTGTAGTAGGCGAATAATTTATTTTAAAATTTTATGGAAGTCTTCAGCCTGTGTGATAGCCATGGTTTTCTATTACAGTATTTTTGTTTAATCTTTACTTCAGGAAAGTAGTTAAGATAATGCTTACCAAGCTGTGAATAGAAAGCAGCATATGCATTATTTGGGTCATCAAGCTCAGAAGTAACAAGTGACCAGTCAGCATTAGTTAGACTTGTTGTAAACTTTGCTATGTTCTGATCGGTATAAAACCTCTTAGTTATGTATTTTGTGTTTACATAAGTTGAGCAACTATTGTTATAGACATAGAAGACAGGAAAATGATCTCATATATCTGTATATAGTATACCAGAACAGGTTTGTGTGCTATTTATAGTTAGGTTATTAGTAAAAGTTTGTCAATAAGTGTGGCAGAAGTAGCAGTTACTCTAGTTGGCTTGCTAATGAGAGGAATATATGACATGGTATACATACATTCAAGAAATTCTGAGCTAGGTACATGTTTATCCACATTTAGCAAATTGATATTGAAATGAGATAACACAGACAATTCTCTTTATGGATATTTTTTAAAATAGCATGCAAGATTGAGGTGAAGACATTTATGTCTTTGTCTGGCGGCCTGTACACAACTCTTATAATACCGTTCCTTTTATATGTAAATATACCTTTGTCCAACTCAATAAATACACACTCTATATCTTCATTACTTTTGTCTAAATCATCTGTTCGTTTGTAGAGAAGCGAATCTTTTATGCAGACCGCCATGCCACCACCCTTTTTATTGTTTCTGTAGTTATTTACCATATCGTAACCTGCAATGTTATAAGTATCAACATTGCTTTACTGTAGTCATGTTTTAGAGAATCCAATTATTGAAAAAGAGTGATTGAGATTGGCAAAGTAATTTTCAAATTGTTGGTGGTGGCGAGGCATACTTCTAATATTGACATGAACAACAGAGAATGCATGACTTATTAAAGGTATCTTCTATATGGTAATTACACTTATTCATGTTTTGAGTGAATTCACAATAGTAATTTGTATCTGGATCAGAGTTAAATAGGATGTCTGTATCTGACTCACTGTTGATTTCAAACGGTACGGAAGCTTTCTTTTCTAGTTCTTGGAATGAGAAAGAAATATTAACATGCATCCAACTTTCAGATATGACATCTATAAATTCACAGTCATTGTCGAGATGATTGTATGGAAAAATGTTAGACATACATTTTATACAATACCAATACTCACAGTAATCTCGAATATTTTGTTTGTTCAATGCTGTGATACAATTAACATGATAATACCCTTTACAAGTAATGCATTGTAATACAGTGGAGCAACTATGCACTCTCTTTTTACATATTTGGCAGAAGCCTTTATCTCTATCCATTATCGATCGGTGTAAACATATGTTCTTGCTGTGATTCAAAGAGTGCTAAAAGAACTAGTGAGTAATTCATAGTACGTAACTCGTAGGAATAAAGCAAGGTGGATTTCATTACTATCAACATACCTGTATGTTAATTTCACCCATTTGTATTAGAGTGATAGAATCATGATCTCCATTAGTAGTAGGTGTACTGCACGATAGACAAATACATATACACGTTGTGTAAATGATGACAAATGTTATACCATTAATGACAAAAAGCGATTCCAGCGTTGGACAGCCAGTTTGGTGAGGTCCGATCTGTTTTTGATTTGGACGACCCGGTTAGTAGTGTCCCGTATGAGTATATTACCATCAACTGTCCAAACGTCGTTTATTTTGCCGGTCTTTTTGGTGTTGCGGCACTTGTATAGTAGGTGCGATCTTTGTTTCGTGAGGTCGTCGTTAATGTATACCGGGTGGGATGTCGATGTCGCTGACCGTCCTGGGGCTGGTTGTTAGACAGCCAGTTTGGTGAGTTCCGATCTGTTTTTGATTTGGATGACCCGGTTAGTAGTGTCCCGTATGAGTATATTACCATCAACCATCCAAACGTCGTTTATTTTGCCGGTCTTTTTGGCGTTGCAGCACTCGTATAGTAGGTGCGATCTTTGTCTCGTGAGGTCATCCTTAATGTATACCGGGTGGGATGTCGCTGACGGTCCTGGGGCTGGTTGTTCATATTTAATGTGTTTCCGTGTCACGAAGACATGGCGTCTCGTTCGATATGTCGCGAACTTGATGAGGATCGGACATGTCTTACCTGGGAGCTTTGGGCCAACACGATGTATGCGGTCTACTTCCTCCACCGTCAGTGGTGGTAGAAGCGCCGAATTCATCACACTTAGTGTCTCCTCGAGTACGTCCTCGCCCTCCCGTTCGGGAATCCCCAAAATGCGCAGAGAGTTGCGCCTGGAATATTGCTCGAGGGCGTCCACCTTCTCTTCAAGGTCTACAGTGCCTCAAAAAGACCAGATGAGAAATCGACTTCTTTTTCTGTCGCCGTCGATGACCCCCTAGATCGACCCATGTCTAATAGATTGTGACGAGGGAGTGTCTCAGTCTGTTACTACACAGTTGTTTATATTGTCTAGCTGGTCGCTGTGCAGCCTGTCTTTGGTCGGTGGATTACATAATTACAGGGCAGTGAGAGAAGAATGTTCAATTCAGGCACCGATCACTGCTGTCCACCAAGCCGCGGCAGAGACAGTGGTCACGGTCGACTGACGACACCAAGCGTCATCGTAAAAGTCAGCATTCTACCTACCGCAGAAAGTTCACAACTTCAATGGGCACTGCATCATGAATCCACCTGTTATAATGAAGGCTCAGATCATAGTTCTTGAATGAGTAGTATGTGCGTTCTACCAATATTTGAAGTAATGTTGGAACACGAACACAGCGCTGGTCAGGTCCAATCTCACACCACGTGACCTCTTTTTCTTTCAGTTGGTTCACTTCACACTGTAACACATTTTAATCTAACTGTATTACAATTTGGGTCTGTGCCAGTCCTATGCACACATATCACATCAATAAGTAACACGTTTATTGATGATATGGGCCATCATTATGATCAAATATTGTAATAAAACAATACGTACAAAATATTCCATTACAGTTCCAGTTTTACATATTTGTGGGTTTCAACTTTCAACACTATGGGCATCTGTCAAGAAAACAAGTACTTATTATTCAAGATACAGATTCAAAGCTTGTAATACTAGTTTCAAAATCTATCAAGTGCCTCCAAATGGATTCATTTAGATTTATGGCACTATATAAGTGTTCTTTTTATTATTAAGTACTTTTTGAGATGTTGTTTTGTGATAATGTCAAATGTAATACTAACAATGAAGTATGAATATAAAACAAACATATAGCTGAATCCTTTGCTGCTTCATTACTTTGTATCACACATTGTGATGTTTGAGAAATGGTGGTCTGTTGCCAAAAAACTCACTATAAGTAACGTGTTTGGACTTGGTTAAACAATTCCAGTAAATTACGTATACCAAAAGTTCCCTACATCGAATAGTGTCTAGTAAAACACATTGCATACCACAAGTAGGATACAAGCTTTCAAGGGGATGTTCCTTACTTTAAAAGAGGTCCTATACAGTAGTGAGAATCCACTTTGCCTAAAACGTTTCTCTATTTCTGCCAATGATGTTCAAACAATGTTATTTAGGCATAGAAATCCATTGTCATTTTAAATTGGATGTCGTATCAATTTGGTGGCACTAAACCGAATTGATACGGATACAACTAGTTTCCCTTAAAGCGCGTTCTTTGCTTTGCCACAGCCTCCTCTTTTGCTGGTTTTTCGATGCCTGCATGCTAGAGTTACCTCCTTACTTGATGTCGAAACTTGGAGCACACTTCACAGCTTTGGGCCACTTGTGCATCTAGCTGCAATGCCCTCTAGAATTTCTCCTCGGAAGCTGTAGTCCTTTGATGCCATCACTTTCTTCACTACATACTCAGCAGACTTTGAATACTGCAGCTGATACCGTAGCTTGTTGTCTGCTGTTTTCACCATTTCCCGCTGATTGAACAAATGATAAATATAAAATCAGTATAACAATAGAAATATCTGAAGAATAGCTTGCTATAGCTGTAACATGCACACAGTAAACCAAACAGCTTGCTTGTATGCTCTCTCTCGAAATCAAACGGCTAATGTCATTTTTTAATCGGTTCCTAATTATGCCATCATTTTCAATTTCAACTTCCAAGGAATTCCACAATATATTCAAATATTTATTATTGAATCATATATATATATATATAATTTATATATAATGATGTTTATATTTATTATATTATATATGCATAAGTTTATATTTCAAGCAGTTCCAAAGCATACCATTCCAATTCGATTTATATATAAACAATTCAAGTAACAGTAAACAGATCTCCTCAATTATAATTATTTTATCTGTTGTTTGCATGCATACTCTTGTGCAGTAAGATTGTATTTTCGAAACTGCATTCCTAACATTGTTTTGCTATTGAGTACAGGCAGGGATTTTCAGCCATTTCAGTTTATTTCCTAATGCACAGTTGGATTTCTAAAGTGTGCAGCTTTGTCAAGCAACTTACACATTATTTTGTAACATCAAATGTAAACACTATTGATGATATCACAAGCCTTACCTAGTATTTGTGTTTTGGTCAGTGGTGGCCAAGGGGAATCGGGCTATGATGCCTTGACGGCTGAAGTTGGGTGCATACTTGAGGAAGAGGGCATATAAGCTCTCCAGTTCACCAGTGTTAACGCACTTCGTAACGCTCTCTATATCATACAGTAGACGGCAGTCCAGTATAGCCTTCTGGACAGTGAAGGCTTCTGTACCTTCAGTGAGCCATGGTGTTGTTTCAGTGAGCCATGGTGTTGCATGATTGCACTACCGGTACAACTCTGCACCCACTGTCCATAAATGGGAATTCCTGATGTGATGGAGAAGTGAGATCCACATCTTCATCAAGCGGGGATCACCATCACAAGCTGATTCGCAATACCACAGGTGGTTGGCAATTGCACCTATCGAAGGGACAACTTCAACTTTCTTGGCAGACAACAACCTTTGTTTCTTGGTAGTCCTCTAACAAAGTCTTTCTAATGCTGGGATGTCTGTCAGTGGCAAGATTGGTAATCTTCACCCCATGGTCAGTCAGGTTGTCTAAGCAGCGTTTCAAGCCCTCCACTTCCATCCAGTAACTGTTCTTGACCTCTGTGACCCGAAAAGTTTCTTGAGCAATGATGAGTTGGCTGTCAGTGTCCATGATAAAGTAAATGCCAAATGTAGAGTTGCGTCCTGGATTGTCATATCTTGCATCGCCTGATGCGACCACGCTTTGTCTGACCAGAGCTGACATGATGGCCTCTGAATGGCATGTCCACATGTCCTCTCTCTTTGGCAGTATGTATGCCCGCTGTATGCTGGAGCACTGGCGGGTGACAAGGCGCATAGGTTCATTAGGTTGACCAAATTGTACACAGTGAATGAATGTCCAGTCAGGAAGAGAACGCTTGGTGTCAACAAGTTACTCTGATAAATGTTAACAATCTTGGGTTGCGAGTGCCACATGAACGAATGGCCATCAACACATTCTGTGGTCACAACCACTGCAAATCCAGTCACTGTGATGCTAGGCTAAGTGGTTTATCGCAGTTTGGTGTTTTAGCAGGTGCAGAAAAGTAAAATTATGTTTTTCTCACATATGGCAAACTTTCTTTCTTTCCCATTAGTGTAAGAATCGCTTGAGTCATCATTAGTGATATCGCTGTCACCTGCTACAACATATTCTGCATCACTCGCTTCAATGTTTCTCTTCTCACTGTTGCAGACAGAATCGTCTGAAGATGGCGATAATGAGACTGGGACACCCGAAGGGTCATCTACAGTGACAGAACTGCCATGGTCAGGGTCAGTCGGAGAAAGCGTGCTGGACTGCAATGGCAACTTTGCATACCCATGGTCATGATGAATGTTTAATGGAAAACACTATTGTCTGTATTAACTACTGCATCGACAAAGTGTCGCACTGGCGACACGACCACCGGCTTCCTTTATGTTTTGACACTACAAGTCGATGGCGTGGCAGCACTACAAGTGACATTTGTATTACCATGAGGGACAATGTCATCTTGCGTGCTAAATCCTTCGCTCGATCCTTCGAAGCTTGCAAATAGTCATTAAAATTGGAGCACAAGTGCGATTTACAAGTGACTTTTTCAATGTTTTCTTTTTAGTGGATATGTGTGTTATCTTTAATTTTCATGATTACAATGCATGTGCACTCAAATGTGTTTAACATTTGAACTTTGTAAATACAAAATATATATTTATTAATCTTTGTGGCTTTTTCCTGTGACGTTATTTCCTTTTTTTCTTGTTAGGCTTAGATTCAAAAGTCAATAAATTAAATATAATGTCCTTGTTATTAAAAGCATACATTGGTTTTTGTAGTCGTGCAATCTATATCAGAAAAAAAACTTGGTATGATAGCATGCTTGCTAAACTGTCGCCTCAAAGCTGGAGCATCAATTCGGGGTCCATTGTTACAAGCCAATATTTGAGATACATAAATTAGTATTAGGCCTACATGGTAATTAACTTTACTTGACTGATGTGAACCTACTTACTATGCCAACAACTAATGATATCAGATATGACTATGGTGTTTTGTTGTATGCTATTGACTGTATCGTAAACACATATTTTTAAGGATTTAAATACTTGTAATGTCACTTATTTAATAATTCCAATGGCAATGCCTACAATACATGATTGATAGGGCTTGGTCCGGACTGTGACTAATGTTGACTAATATATGACGACATTATTTCGCAAAACGTTATACTGGCTACGGTAGCTGACATTTATTTTGTAATTATTTTGACTGTTATTTTCCCCACCAGCAACTAAGTCGATAACATAGACTCGTAGATGTAGACGTTGCGGTATTCGGACGTAGCAACACGCCGGCACAAATTGCTGTAAACTAAATCGGCGGATTACAAGCACTCATTATTCCTAATTATATCATAGTATTCAAACGTATTTGTACGTTATTACATTCACATTTCTTAATAAATTTCAATTTCGCATACGTCATATTTGTATATATGCAGACTTTGAAATAGAACTGTGGGACTATATAGAAGTCGTAATGATACCTAACGTAACTCGTGAGTGCCGAGTCACCTTGTCAACAACAAGCTGGTTTCGGCTTGTCATTTCCTACTCCAAATAAGGCAATGATGTCGAGCTTCCAGGTCGATTTCGCTGAATTTTACTTCATCGGTGCATAGTTATATATAAACAAATCGACTGGAGGTGGACCTGTGGCTTTAACCAAGAATTATGTTTTGACTTTCAATGTCTTTTTATGCTCGTCACTTTCGTATTTAGGCTTGCAATCGGCGTTCGAAAGTGACTACCGCAGACTTTTGCCAATCTTGCCGCCGGCGAACACATCAAATTCATCACATATAACTTGGTTTTTTTCTGTTGGAAATCTGTGGAAGTAGGTGAAAAGTTGCTTACTAACATTTATAGTATATCCAGTAGCCACGCAGTGCAATAAATTGATCTGTTTTTATGTGTTTGTATGCGTTTCGTCGGTTTTTGTGAGAGCTATGCTGCGTCGCCTATCGAATTGCTGTATACAGCTTTGGGAGACATCTCGCCAATCAAACCGGATGTACAACCACACGTTCCTGGAGCATGATGGCGGCGTCCTGTGCCGATAGTAGCTACGTTTGAAAAATTATTTAAAATATACCGTGACGCTGTACTTGTCAAATCATGGTGACTTGTACTGTAAATGGTATGTTCTTATGTTTGGGCTGTGGTTGTTCAATCATTTCATTTCCCCTTTAAGTATACTGGACCACTCGGTTTATGCCTTACGCAAGCATAATATGCAGTTTTCACCAAAAAATTTTGAAATCGTTCAGCAACGTATGAATATTACTAATCAGAACCACTTATTGCATCAATGTCATGCAAACGAAGCGTCAAATAAGTTGTTTTTAGTTAAATACTTACAATATTCGTAAGACGATAATCACTTCACGCGCCAAACGGAAACACTCGGTTTCTGCCTCATCGTGTTCAAAATCATCACTATGCGACAAATCGCAACGCATTCACTGTATAAACTCCATGGGCTGTTCGTTAACTTTCCTGTGGTGATTAGGATGAATAGGTGCTTACAATTTCGTCGAATAAATTTTAATATTACTTGACAATTACGCTACATTATTAATGTTAACTTGTTCTATTCTCATTGCCTTTATGGTTCGTTCTTATTAAGTGCACCGCACATATCCGTGTTCGTTCTTTTTCACTGCACCGCACATCAGCATTAAACGTTCAAGACTATCGCTGTCTCATTCTTTAGAATGCGCGGTGCACTGAAAGGTATATTTATCAGATAGTACTGATATGTATCGTACGCATATTCCACTAATCGGCAGTAGTTAAAATATACTACAGTTCTTGCCGTAGAAACAACGAAACCGCGAATAGTTCAGTTTGTGAGCGATAATATAGTGTTTAGAAAGCTCGTAATGACAGAAACACTGCTACACATACACACAGTACTACAGTGACGGAGGCTCTACCAAGATTGTAGTTAAACAAACATACTCAAACTACATCATCATGACCAATGAGGAAATACGACGCACATACACAGACTGTGTTTACAAGACTGAAAAACTACCGATGGAGTATGCCATGCAGCTTCTGGCCATGCACAACACGTCGGAGCACAATGTAGTGCCGCTACCCACCCAAGCCACCGCCCCCCAAAAAAGCGAAGGCAGACCGCCCGCCCATTGACATGGGCATCACGACAGAGCGGTGGGTGTACTTCCAGAAAAGGTGGAATACGTACAAGATTGCAACAGGCCTCACCGGAGCGGACATACAATGTCAACTTATGGACACCTGCAGTGAGCAGCTCCGCTACGCCATGTTTCAGGACAACAACGACATCGAGCAACAGCCAGACAAATATATTCTCGACTCCATACACAGGCTAGCCGTCAAAGCCAAAAACGTTATGGTGTCCAGGGTCGCGCTCAACAACCTTCAACAGCAGGCTGATGAGGGAAACAGAAACTTTACTGCCCGGGTGAAAGGTCAAGCAGATATGTCCCAGTTCACAAAAAAATGCACGTGTACAAAAGAAGTGCGATACACCGACGAGATGGTACGTGACGTGATCATCCGGGGACTGTATGATCAGGACACACAACGCGAGGTCCTCGGCATGCAGGAACAGGACATGGAACTCGACGCCTTGATCAAACTACTGGAGGCCAAGGAGATCGGCAAGAAAACACAGGCCTCCATCCTCGGCGATACAGGCGCCGGCATATCCAGGTACAAAAGGGACAAGAACCCATCGCAAATCGACAACCAGAACATGCATTTTAAATGCCACTACTGCGGTAGAACCGGCCACGGAACTAATACAAACGGGCGTACGTCCAAGGCTAACAGAGGGGCCAACTGTCCAGCTTTCAACGCCACGTGCAACAAATGCTCATTGACAGGGAATTTCTCTGCCGTATGCCGCAAACAGACGCCTCGAAAGTCGAACAAGATCGACAAACCGGGTTCGCCGCCCAAGTCCGGCAACATGGAGATGAAAACGCTGAAATTAGACGACACCGAGGGCGCTGCAGACCGATCCATGCCATCCATGTACGAAGAGATGTGCGAGGCGAAGGACTCACACTCTTGCGATACTCGAGCCGGCCGGGCTCCTGCCGGCAGCTCACAACCTTCCGGCATTCGATCTGGCAGAAAACAACGGGGAAACTGACGACATCGAGGAGATCAGCCTCGTCACCAGCATCGCCAGCCGCGGCAGCAACAAGTGTGGCAAGGAAGTCTTCATCGAATCGCAACAATTCAACAGACTCCGTGGTTGGATCGAGAGGCCAGTCAAAGGCCAGCCCACAGTCACACTGCAGGCCTGTGTTGTGCCATCAGACTATGCCCACATTGGCTATCACTTCAGCAAACCGGCACGCACCTGTCAACTGCTGGTCATTACTGACACTGGCTGCCAGTCGACCATCATCAACACGGAACAAGTCCACAACATGGGGTACAAGAAGAGCGACTTCATTCCCACCCGACTTCGGATGCAGGCCATAGACACCAACCCCATCGAAATCATCGGGGCAATCATTCGCCGCTTGTCAGGATTGGACCGTCATGGAAACTTGCACGAGACAACCCAGATCTGCTACGTCTCTAACAAGATCAAAGGAATGTACCTAAGCGAACATGGGTGCAAACAGCTTGGGATCATACCGGAATCCTTCACATCAGTTGGCGCTGTCGACACAAACAACGATGCCGCAGCCAGCTTATCTATGCCACCACCATCCACCAGGGACAAATGCAATTGCCCGGGGCGTACGATGCCTCCGCCACTGCCCACGTCCATCCCATTCCCTCCTACAGAAAACAATAGAGGGAAACTTGAGGAGTGGATTAAAGACTACTACAAAGGCAGTACTTTCAACACATGCGAGCATCAACCCCTCCCCCCCATGGAGGGACAACCAGTCCGCATCATGGTCAACTCGAACGCCTCACCTGTCACGATTCACACACCTATATCGGTTCCTCTACACTGGCAGGAACAGGTCAAGGCCGACCTGGACAGAGACATCGCACTCGGCGTCATCGAGCCTGTTCCTGTAGGTGAACCTATGACATGGTGCAGCAGGATGGTCATCACCAGAAAATAGAGCGGGGGGCCTCGACGCTGCGTAGACTACCAGGCCCTCAACAAGTTCTGCAGCAGAGAAACACACCACACCATGAGCCCGTTTCATCAGGCGACGCTCTTCCCGGCGAACATGAAAAAGACTGTTACCGACGCTTGGAACGGCTACCACTCAGTCCCCATCCACGAGGAAGACCGTCACTACACCACATCCATCACCCCATGGGGCCGATACAGGTACAATACCCTGCCCCAGGGGTTTGTCGCCGCCGGAGACGGCTACACTCGACGATGTGGGCCCCGACAATCGAGGAAGCATTTTTCCAAACCTGTAACTGGATGGATATATGCGGACGACACGGTATCACTCAGAACCCGGAAAAATTCCACTTCGCGGAAGACACGGTTGAATTCGCCGGATTTGAGATAACGAAAACAAACATCCGGCCCAGCGACACATTCATCCGCGCGATCCAGGACTTCCCAACACCGCGGAAAATCACCGACATAAGGTCGCTGTTTGGACTGATTAACCAGGTCAGTTACTGTCAATCGTTGTCCGAAGAACTACGCCCATTTCGTGAACTTCTGTCATCCTCAACCCCTTTCTACTGGGACGAAACCTTGGATGCTGCCCTTGCACACGCCAAGAGCGAGATCATCAAGACCATCGCCGAGGGGGTCAAGATCTTTGACAAAAGACGAAAAACTTGCTTGTCCACTGACTGGTGCAAGTACGGCATGGGGTTCTCCCTTGGACAGAAACATTGCTCCTGTCCATCCGAGGAACCATGGTGCTGCAACACCGGCTGGAAACAGACGTTCGCCAGCAATCGGTATACACACAACGCAGAGGAGAACTATGCCCCTGTAGAAGGCGAGGCCTTGGCCGTCGCCTGGGCACTCGACAAAGCCAGGCACTTCGTCCTGGACTGTAACGACCTCATCGTTGCCACCGACCACAAGCCCCTCCTCAAAGTGTTGGGGACCGGAAGATGGAGGACATAAAAAACCCGCGCCTCTACAACCTGAAAGAGAAAACACTACCGTTCCAATTCAGGATCACCCACGTACCTGGTAAACGCCACTTCACCGCTGACAGCCTGTCCAGATACGCCTTTGGAGACCCCAATCCTAACAAAATGGACCTACCAGATGATGCACATGCGGCTGGCTATTCATCGGTACCGGCTGAACTTTGGTGGTACCAGAGGCTGCGCCGCATGGGCAACGAGGGGAATTTCAGTCACGAGGTTGCCGCACAGGAGGAACACCTAACATTCGGAGCCATGACCACACTGTCGTCCATCGAATCGGTCACGTGGGACAGCGTCAGAGAACAGACCACCAGCGACCCCACCATGCGACAGTTGCACGACGCGATCCTAGTAGGCTTCCCGGAAGAGAGCAGGCACATGCCAGAACTCACCCGGATCTATCATCAGTACAGGGCCGACCTCTCCATCATGGCGGGCGTAATAATGTACCAGGACAGAATCGTTATCCCGCCATCACTCCGCGACCTGGTCCTGGAAACACTACACCAAGGTGTGACGTCCATGAACGCCAGAGCGAAAGCATCGGTTTTCTGGCCGGGAATCACGATTCAGATCCAAGAGCTGCGCAATAACTGTCAGGCGTGCCACAGAATTGCTCCCAGCAATCCCAAGCCGCCTCCCACACCCTCACCCGACCCAGTCTACCCATTCCAGATGTTGTGCGCCGATTACTTCTGTTACAGCGGCCACAATTACCTCGTAATCGTGGACAGATACTCGGGTTGGCCCTACGTGTGTCAACTAACGGGGGGGGGGGGGGGGGTCGCCGGCACTCGTCAAGAAGCTACGGGAATTCTTTGTCACATATGGTATCGCCGAAGAGTTGTCATCAGATGGCGGCCCCGAGTTTACGGCTGAGCTCACCCAGCAGTTCCTCCGAGACTGGGGAGTTGCTCACCGCCTCTCGTCGGTAGCCTACCCCCATTCCAACACCAGGGCCGAGATCGGGGTTAAGTCAACTAAGCGCTTGATCATGGAGAACACCGGGCCACATGGCGACGCCGACATCCCGGCATTCCAGCGAGCCATGCTCACGTATAGGAACACGCCTACGCCACTTGACAAACGCTCCCCGGCTGAAATCGTCTTTGGCCGCCAAATCCGCCACTTTATACCCGTCATGCCAGGAAAATACGAGCCATACGATACCTGGACAGACACAGCCGCCAACCGGGAGAAGGCTATCATGGAACGCCATGCCAAGGAGGTGGAAGCCCTCCTACCCCACACCAAGAAACTGCCTCCTCTGAAAGTGGGGAACAGCGTCCACATCCAGAACCAGACTGGGAATGCGCCACGACGCTGGGACAAGTCTGGACAAGTCATCGAGGTCCGGCAACACGACCAGTACGCCATCAAAGTCCACGGGTCTGGCAGAGTCACCCTTCGCAACCGCCAATTTCTACGGCGCTACGACCCGTATGTGGTTAAGCCATGCCCACGCCGTATCACGGATGACATCCCCAACAGGTCCGCTGACATAGGGAGACTGCCCCTATCCCTACTTCCCATGGAGGACCTGACACAGGAGATCTCCACACCACTCGGCAGCGACGCCAATCGCTCGCCACCGACCGCGGACACGGCAATGTTCAGAAAGTCGCAGAGCACACCAGTGCGCCGACAAAACATACGCCCCAACTCGCACAGCCTCCACTTTGAGCCCGACACAGGGAATGAAGATACTCCGGTGGCCTCACCAAGATCGTCCGCCGATGAACCGCCATCCGCGGGACCGAACCGGGAAACTGCACCGCAACAGAAGCTCGCATCGCCGCCACCGTCAGTACCAAACACTTTGTTCCGAGCGGACAGACCAAGGCGGCTGACACGCTTGCCGACCCGCTTCAACGACTACGTGGTCGGTAACGAGTGATCGAACAAGGTACTCGAAGAGTTCATGCGTCTCCCGTCACAAGTACTCGGGGCGAGGGAGGACATTGACAATTACGCTACATTATTAATGTTAACTTGTTCTATTCTCATTGCCTCTATGGTTCGTTCTTATTAAGTGCACCGCACATATCCGTGTTCGTTCTTTTTCACTGCACCGCACATCAGCATTAAACGTTCAAGACCATCGCTCTCTCATTCTTTAGAAATTACGGTTATTTACATCACCGTCACCGATATGGAGCACTATAGTCACGTGGTCTGCGTTCACTATAAAAATATCTGTCAACAATCTGTTTGTCTCGTTTTAATTTGAGACAAATAACTTTGTTGCAAGTTTGTAGACGTCCTTTGGGATTGCTCATCGTGTTCAATATATCTGACTAAATATGCATTTAATATTAGATCCAGCTATATAATCGTAATGAGGCAGAAACTCAGATAGGGCAGAAATCGGGTAGGTGACTATATACTTAGAATTATGACGTACGCTGACAGCTGCAGTCGGTGTCAGCTGGGACTGGGTCTATCGAGCATCTTCTTGGTCTTAAGACTTAGTCTTAGACTATTACTAACTAGGCAAGGGTCTCGCCTTTCTAATTCTCGTTCGTAAAACTGCATTGCCCAGTATTTGATATGCAGTGATCGAAAATGCACACTAAAATATCAGTAGCATTATCACATGAAAAATAAAAACTGCTTTACTTAAACATGTTTTGTTATGCATGTAAGGAGCTTCGTCTTCTGAAGTAAATGGTTTTGATTTCATGAAAATCGGACAACTACTGACAAAGTTATTAAATTGGAAAGGTTACTACCCCAGGGGTTTTCGTTGGAACGGTGAACATGAAAAATAACAGACAAAATAGAGTCACAGTATTTCCAGGGTGTACCCCCATTTTTTTCATTGCTTTCACAACAGATAAGTAATTAATTGAGGTAATTACTTCAAATTTTGCATATATAGGTATTTTAACAAGATTAAACAAGATTGCCACCCATAGAATTAACTCTAGGTGGCAGGTGGACAAGGAAGCCCTTTGGCTTATCGAGAGTCCGACCCTTTTAATCTATGAGTATCCCGCCCTTCTGAGGTATGTGTCGATTTTATTTTTAAACATATTCACGCTACTAGCACCAACACAATCAGGAGATAGATAATTTATTCAAATTATTTACAATCATTTGTGAGAATGAGAACTTTCTTATATTTAATCTACACTGCTCCTTTACTAATGTAACTTCATGTCCTCTGGTCCTTCTATCTTTCGTAACTGAGAAAAAAATATTTCTATCAATATTTTCACAACCATTCAATATTTTAAACACTTCTATCTGATCTCCTCTCAATCTCCTGGTCTCTAGTGTTGTTTAACCAAATTTTTAGGCGTATTTCGTAACTAAGATCCCCCAGTCTTGGTATCATTTTAGTTGCTCTCCTCTGCACTCTTTCTAACATATCTATGTCTTTCCTGCGATATGGCCTCCACACAATATTCTAAATGAGGTCTACCTATTGTTTTGTACAGAGGTATTATTAGCTCTTTTTATACGTTATGTTTCGCCTAATTAATCCAAGGATTTGATTTCCCTTTGAAGCTGCATTTCCGCACTGCTCTGAAACCTTCATATCAGCACTAATGGTTAAAGGGAAACATAAGGGAACTTTTTGGGATTAAGCACCTAAAAGAGTTAATGCAAACTGACTATTTCCACCTATTATCATATTTTGAACGTCAGTGGTTTAGTAGTAAAAAATATTTGAACACACCCTTTATGGAATTTCATAAATTCCGCAATTTTGAACAGAAAATGACGTAAGCAATGCTGCGTACTGTTCTGGATTTTGTGTGTACTAGTGTTCCCAAAAAACGTCAGGTGGCGCTGTGCGATGTTACCCATTGCGTTTAGACAAGATGGCGTGTCGTTAGTCGTTACGGTTCTGATTCTTCGTCTGATGAAATGAATTCAGAAGTAGCTGGATATCGGTTTCAACCGCAAAGACAAGGACCAGTATTGCAAGATAGACCAGAGCGTTCTGGTGACTGTAAGCATGATAACGAAGACGCGCGGGAAGTAGAAATGCAGAGGCGACTAACAAGCCTAGACGTAATTGGTGGTGATAGTGTCGCTGTGGAAAATGGAAAGTTTATGTTTTGGTTCAGAAAGGAGTGTCTGCTGTCAGAAAACTATCAAGCGCTACTCGTGTCAGAGAACCGCGATGTTCATTGGTCAGTACGTCGTAGTGAGAACGTCGTACTGACCCCATTACAACCTGCTCCCGCGCTCCCAATTGGTCCGCGCATCTTAAAACTGGGTTACGCGTGACCCAGTTTGAGACAAAAATGGGTCACGCGTAACTACGTCTGACCCATTTTGGGGGTCCAAAACTAGGTTGTCCAGTGAACTTTGAAACACCATTTTCTAAATGACAATAATGTATAAATATGTCTTCTATGATTGCACCCGGTAATCGTGTTTTAAAATGTTGACTGTTTGAATCATACTCAAATGGCCAAGTATTCATAATCAGACATTGAAAAAATAATATTGATCCTTACAAGCAAGGCATCCCATTATGACAGTCCTCCACAGTTGCATTTATTATCACTCGTTTTTGTCATGTACAGACCTGCCTACCATTCCGGATTGTCCGGAATCATTCCGGAAAGTCACCTCAAATTACGGTATTACGGCGTGGGATGAAAATATTACGGACTGTCACCATGTTTGCCAATCCAAAAAAATTAGTTTCCACTATATTCAACAGGTGGCAGCATATGTATGCAGCATGTTGTGACATGTTTTTTCATTCGCTGAGTCTGGTCGTAATCTAACCAATAGGAAACAACGTTATGACAAATTGCCATTTCCGCGATCAAACAAAACGAAGTCACGCTGCACGAAATGATGGATGACAGCGAAACGACGCCACCGCCAACCGAAAAGAAACGTGTAATGCAAAAATGTTGTGAGTGTTGTACTTGTAGTGTTAGGCCAACTGACTGTACTAAGACTAAGTTAGTGTATTTATTGAGGAGTTTAGTCTATCATTTACAGCCTGGATACAGTCACTAGAGTGTAGGCGATGTCGATGACAGTGTGATGTAATGGTTTTGGTCGGTCGCTACCCCACCCCCCTGTCTATCATTTATCATTCTAGAGTTGAGTAGGTTAGATAGAGAGTGTTGGCTGATGATGGTGACAGCGTAAGTATAATGGTTTTGACCTGTCGCTACCCCCCCCCCCCGCACCGTCTATAATTTATCATTCTACAGTTGAGTAGGCTAGAGCCTAGAGTGTTGGCTGATGTTGATGACAGCGGCGTAACTAATGGTTTTGGTCCAGTGTAATGTAATGGTTTTGGTCCATCGCTACCCCCCCCCCCCCCCCCGTCTATCTATCATTTATCATACTAGAGTTGATTAGGTTAGAGTGTAGGTGATGTTGGTGACAGCATAACTAATGGTTTTGACCCTTCGCTACCCCCCAGGCGACCAATATCTGACACAGTTCTGAATTACTGACAGGAAGCCTATATTCCTGAAAATCAGTGTAAATGGGAAGATGGATTACTGACAGGAAGTTTTTGGGGTAGGCAGATCTGTCATGTATCTTATATATGGTATATACAGTGATTGTATTTTGTTATCGTTACTATTACATGGAGAATTTATTACACTAAAATAAGTGAATACAGTTGTGAAGTATTCACACGATCTCTGTGACATAGTTAACACCTGACAGTCCTGTTCATTCAACCACCATCCTCCTCTGGGAAGTATTCAGCTCCACACAGCATATACTATGAAAATAGTATCACTATCAGGTACTCATTTATTTATCCGAGTGAACTGGAGCAATGAGGAGTGAGCAAAACTCCACAAGCTTTGAAATGGCAGAGACTTAAAAGATTCTGATGATCTAACCACTATGTTACCATGCCGCAATACGTTAGTGGTGCTATTTAGATTTAGATAATTTAGAATTATTTTTTTCAAGTGAGAAATCAATAAGAGTTTCCATGTGAATAATGCAGTACATACCGACTGGATGTGACGTGCAGTAGACTTGCCAGATGTAGTAGGCCCTGGGGACAGCGGAATGCAAGTGGACAATGGTTGTGTAATGGTCTGGAATAGAGACAGATACTGAATAAAGATCATGTCTGGATTAATTATGAAGTGTTTGTTATCATTAATACTATGTTCATATAGCGGGTCATTCTATGTGAAAGTAACCAATAATTCTGAAATTGGTTGCACTTAACTCTTCAGTTTTTGAATAATCAATTTGGTGATATCCCTTGAGAAGATGAACATGAAGCCTCTCAACTCCAGTAATTTTTGGGGCTACAGCAATTTGACATTTAGAACTTCAATTTATAATTACGTTGAGTTTACAAATTAAATAAAACAATCTATATTTCAAATGTTCATATATATTGCCTTATTCAATTTGTATTTTTTGTTAATGAATAAATAAAATCATAATATCAATAATGTTACTTTTGTGTTACTTTAATTCTTGTTACCTTTTTATGTAGTTTTCTGACAACCAATTAAACCATACTGCTACACTGCTACACTGCTACACTGCTGCTTGGTTGACAGATAAGTATCAGTTCAAGTACAAATTGTAAAACCAGTACAAAAATAATATTGGTGATATTTTTCACACCAATGGGGAGTTTAGGTTCAATAGTCTGCAAGCAGCCACTAAACCCGTCTTATGTGAAAAGGATAGTTTGTCGCAGACAAACTATCAATTCTTATTTGATTTGGAATTGAACTGATAAAATATACACATAAATTTGAATAAAAAATCAAAATAGATTGAATTGGAATTGAATGAACTGATCAAAACAAATTACAGTAAACCTCACCTAAGTTGGATTCAATCGAACCGAGTGATTTAATCCGAGTTGCGCAAAAATCTGACTTAGCCGAAGATGACATATCCCAGCACGAAAGACAACCCTCTAAAGCCCTTAGGTAACTGTAAATAATGCGGTAACTCTATAAATGTTGATGTCCACAAGCAACATACAACATCATACAGTATTAAAACAGTGTTATGCTTAATTTTGGCACGGATCTCTAAGGTTATAGCTTACCAAGTGAGTTTGTTGAATATTGCGATCCGACTTAGGCGAGGAAAAACACATTATCTTGGATCAAATGGACTGACTCAGTTATAGGCAAAGATCCGACTTACACAAAGATTTTGATGGGACATTCATTACAAATCAACCGTTCCTCGGAATTCTGTCCGAGTTGAGCAAAGATCCGACTTAGGTGAATCCGACTTAGGCAAGGTTTACTGCATTTACAATGATTTCTTATAGAAATTTACATTTATAAATGGTAACAGTCCTAGTACACACACAAAGGGTTTATCACCTGACAACACCTGGGTGACATGAATCCAGGATAAAAACCCTTCTGTACTGCCCCTTTAAATAACCCAGGTTGGTTTTCTTTGTTCATCATTTCTCTTATCTGCTCTTTCAGTCCCTAAATTCTCTATTTACACCAGTTTTATTACCAGCCTAAAACCTGACTGGTAATTGCAATTGGTACCTGCCTACCAGGTGGTTTATGGAGAAGTGGGTTTGAAGGGCTTGATCTTTACTGCATCTCAAGTGATGGATGAGCTAATTACCTGTATTACAGATTAGGCTTTCAAAGTAATTATTTTTAATGATTTGTTAAAATTAGAAACAGGTGGTGAATTTGCGAATACAAAACATAACACATTTTAATGTATATATATTGATTGAATTTCAACATCATAAAAGTGACACTTATTCACTCGTATTTAAATAAATTATAAGACACCAAATAAAAAAAAATCCAAGATTTACCTCACACACTTAATTTTAATATAAAAGTACTTTTATAATATATAAAATAATAATATAAACAGTGTGTTATTTGTTATACTGTTACACTGTGTCCGTTACTTTCTTTCCTCTAACTGTAACAAGATAGGTGTGCATCTTTGAATAATTTGTGGAGTAATTTGCATAAAATAACATGGCGGACATATTAAATGTAGGATCCCAATTTTTGAATACATATTTTTCCAAAAGCACATCATTAATATTTGAGGCATGTTGTAAAATAGTACAACACAAATATTTTCATTAGAACTCACTTAATTGCCATTTGCATAATTGATTATGTAATTATCATAAAACAAAATGGCGGATAGAGTAAATGTGGAATCCTCATTCGTGTTATAAGCATTTTCAAAAGCGTTATCAATTGATCATTTAACGTTTAGCGTTTCTTATCACATTACTACATAAATAGTTTAATTACTATAATTAGATGTCACCTAATTCCCACTTTGCATAATTAATGTCTATATTAGTTATACTTAGCTATGTGAATTTCAGAAAGTGTCCTGGACCTGAGAGATACCTGCATTTAAATACACAGAGTATTGAATAATTGCACCAACAACTCAAATTTTATTGTTAGTCTCTGTTGTTACAGTAGGTATATACATGTAGGAATATATAAATAATAATTAAATAATATATAGTTATACACACCAATAATATAATTGTGGCAATAAATGAATATTATAATGGTGGAAATACCAATCTTAAACTGGCTAATTATTACTACTAGTAAGCAAACAACAAATGTATAAGTTCTTATTTTATATTTAACAGAGTAAGGTTGGAATACAAGTTTCTGAATTTCAAGTTTAAAATCAATTATTAAGTGTAGCCAGCGTACTGTGAATAGGGATTGCCTGTATGACAGCTAGGCGCCAAATCCGCCTAGCGGACAACCAGCGCAACGCGGTTGTCCGCCTGGCGGATATCCAGGCGGCATGCAGACGTTACCAGGCGGATGTTACTGTTTTTAGCACAGCGTCTCGAAAACCGTGCAACTAGGTCGCACAAAATGCGATTTCTGCACTTGTAAACCTTTTTAAAACATGTATAATCTGAACAGTCTGAAACTAACACGTAGATAATTCCACATAACTTTCGTTTGGTTTGACGCGTGACCTGTATTTGCGTCGTGGCGCGGCGTCGGCATGACACTTTTGGCGCGCATCAACGCTCAATCACGAACGATAAGTTCGTCAAATAAAGGAATACTTTTTAAAACTGTATGCCATTGGAAAGAACATTATCTTGTCGTTCCAGTGATCTATTAAATATGTATTATTTAACGCGAACTTAATGATGTAAGGGCTGCGTGACCGGTGACCTGTCATAGTTTAGCGTCAAAACTGGCCAGATCCAACAGCCGCGGCGGCCGCTGTGGTAATGCTAATATCAGTATATGCAACCATAGCAAGGCCAAGAGAAGTAACCTGGTTGAATGCTATTTTACCTATGTATAATTATTAGAGCAAGAACAAAGGAAAACATACAGTGCACTCTGGATGAGGTCGAACCTCCAGGGACCCATGACCATACTGATAAGTGGTATTTCCCTTATTGGGACCTTTTCCCAGGACCGAGGAATAGATTGACTTAACTTAGCAAAAATCGAGTTCGAGTTATCTGGAGTGCACTGTATATGACCAATGCCTACAGGAAATTATGTAGAAGCAAATTAAAAGTTAGCCAAAGCAATGGATTGGATTTTAGTCTGACGGAATCAGCATAACAAGGTTCTCTTGTATTTCTTTTCCATTTAGCCAGCTGTACACTAGGTGATAAGTCCCTTAATCTAATATCTAAACTGAATTAATCTGCACAGTGTTGAATTAGTTAATTCATATTTAGGCTCAGTTTCCTAAATTAAACTTTGTTTATTTGCAGAAACATTGGAAATAGCCGAGCTGTTGGAAAAAAGAAATTAGAAAGCTCTACTTAACAGTGCCATTAATTGGACAATGGGTCACCTGACACAAGATGGTGCCTGACTTTGCTCTGCCCCATTTTGTTCTGTGCGACATCTACTGGGAAGTTGTACATCACTTTGTGTTTCAAATGGACGTGTGCTTCTGATAGCTTTGTGTATCAAAATGCATAGCAGTGCTGTTAATTGGACAATGAGTTCACTGACACAGTAGTGAAGAAGATGTCTGACTTTGTTCTGGTACATTAGTTCCGTGTGGCTTCTGGAAATATGTACGTCACTACATGTTTCAAATGGATTTGTGCAATCGATCAATTTGTGCATCCAAATGCACAACATCCCATCATTATGTTGCAAAATAGGAGTACATAATAAAATTGATGCTTTCTTATGCTCATCATGTTCGGATTTTGTTCTACAGCATATTCTTTAACATTTGTTGAAACAAGTTTGTGGTAAATGAACTATACTGGAAGTAATGTATAAAAAGGTGTCGACAAAGTTGCTTTTCCAATAATTTTGAAAATTCATAAAATATAAATGTTCCACACCATTCAAAATGTTTTAGGGATCTTCTTGAGTTAAATACACCAATGATGACTGAAAACAGTGGTTTAAAATATGCATTACTTTTAAAGTTTTGTAATTTTATAACTATATCCAACATACAATGACCATTTTATTTGTTATCGAAACGGGAGTTCGACATAAACAAATTCAATATCTTTTACTCTAAATGATGGGCAGAACAACAAAATAATTATTGCACTCCAAATACAAATTAAAACATGTTGTTACACTGATGCAATATATTTTAATATTTGTTTGACAATAATGTTATTATGGTCTTTATAGATCGACATTTTTAAATCTTACGTAGATTGGAAAGTACATAACCACATATGCTATTTTAATATTGTACATTAGTTCGTGTGATGTATAATGTTGTATTTATACTGCTTATGGAAATAGCAGTTGGATTTATGGTGCAAACAAAATGGTTTCTTTATTGAATGTTTCTCGGCTTCAATAAATTTCCGTTATCTAAACGTTTCCTTAAAACTAAACTTTATAATGTTAACGACTTGGTTGCGCCTATGTGGCTGCACCTTGTAAGAGCTCAATAACATTGCGATATTTTATATTTGGTGGTTGTCAGACATCGATACTGTTTACCAGACGTGATTGCGAATATATGTGGACTTCAATTCAACGGACAATTTTATATATGTACGACATATTTTGTGACTTTTAAGCTGTTTTATTATGACATCGTATTGTTGAACTGGTGGTGATCAGTCAGGCTTGACGACAACCAGAACCAGATACCCTTCCAACCAGCCGACAGATCGGTCGTCAGACTATCAGCGACAATTGACTGTATCTGACCACATATGACAGAACAAGACCAAGCCTTCTGCACTTACACTCAATTGATTGAAGGCAGACATTCCAATAAGTCACGCTTAGATGCCAGTACATGGACACTGTTGTGTAAACTTGGCATTGCTGTGAGACCTACTAAGCGCGGCTGCCGTGGTGGACGTAAGCAACACCGAATATCCACTGCGGTAGCAGCGACAGCAGCAGAACCAGCGACGGCAGCAGCGGCGGCGGCGGCAAAAGCGAAAGCAGCGGCACCGATGGCGGCAGCAGTGACAGCAACAGCTGTGACAGCAGCGGCGGCGGCGAAGGCAGTGACACCAGCGGCGGTGGCACCAACAACGGTGGCACCAGGGGCGACAGCAGCGGCAACAGCAGCGAAAGCAGCAACAACAGCGGCTGCAGTAGCGGCTCCAGCGGCGGCAGCAGCGGTACCAACAGCGGCAGCAGCGGCCACAGTGGTACCAGCTGCGACGGCAGCAGTGACAGTAGCGACACCAGCGTTGTCAGCAAAATTTTGCAATGCACAATCTATTCGTAACAAGACAAGTGAATTCACTGAGTTTGTAATTGAGAACGTGGCTTAAACAAGAAGATGATGTGATTATCGGTGACGTAACGCCAGCTGGATATTGTCTCAAACAAATTCCTCGTTCGACACCAAAGCTTAGTGGCATGGTGTAAAGAGTAAACAGCAAAGGCCCAAGAACATAACCCTGGGGAACACCAAATAAAGCCGGCAGTGCAGCTGAAAAGCAGTCCCCAATATTTAAAGTTTGGTATATATCAGTAAGATATGAAGAAAACCAGCTTAGAGCTGTGCCAGATGTGCCGTACCACATTAATAAGCGTTCAATGAGAATGTTGTGATCAATCGTGTCAAAAGTGGCAGAGAGATCTAGTAAGGTAAGTGCAGTCACTTTACCATTATTAATGTTAAAGATGTCATTATGAACCTTTAAGAGGGCAGTCACTGTTGAATGAAACTGTCTACATGCCGATTGTGACGCATTAGTTAAGACATTTGTGCTAATGTGAGAACTTATACGACTTGCTGCAACCTTTTCTAGTATTTTGGAAATAAAGCTGAGGTTATAAATAGGTCTATAACTGTTTAGATCTTGTTTAGGCAGAACTGACTTCTTAAGAAGTGGTGTGACATGGGCGTATTTGAAATCATCAAGAAAACAACCAGAGCAAAGTGATGCATTTATAATATTTGTTATAGGTCCAATTAGTGCATCGAGACATGCTTTTAGCAGTATTGTTGGAAATGGATCAAGTGCACAAGATTTATTTGGGGAAGACATAACTATTTTCCTAACTTCATCAACTGTTGCAGGTTCAAATTATACAAGTAGAGAATTTACTTGTGGAAAGTCCACACTGACATTACTTAAATTATGAAGTGGGAAAGAGAACGAATAATACTGATTTTATTCTTAAACTGTCTAGAGAACGACTCGTATAGAGACTTAATTGAGACATGACATGATCAGGTAGCGATGGAGCAGGCAGTCTGTGTAGAATGTTATTGATGCAGTTCCATAACTGACGCGGGTTATCAGACTTATTTATGACCATATTTGTATAATAATCTTAATTAACTTTGGCCAGTTGCCTGTTACAGAGGTGACATTGCTTAGAATAGCGCGACCTATCTAATGGCGAGCGTGATTTGCGCCATACACGGTCTAAATAACGACGACGCCTTTTAGATATTATAATTTCGGAAGTCATCCATGGAGCCGGTGACCTTTCTGACACACTTTTGGATTTTATATGTGCATGTTTATTAAGTAATGCATTGAATACTTTACAGTAATAATAATAATAAATTAATTTTACGCGCCAATATCCTCAGACAATCCGAGTTCAGTGGCGCAACAAAACCAAAGGATTAAGCATTCTCGTACTCGTGTGATAGGCGAAAGTCGTTAACAAATGGATGGATGTGGTAGGAAGCTAGGGAGGATAGGCGATATTGAAATGATAGGTTTTCAGGTGACGACGAAATGTAACGATATTTTCTGCTGATTTAACATTAACGGGAAGCGAACTCTATATAGTTGGCGAGGCAACTGAAAAAGCTCGAGCTCCAGCCTTTGTCTTAACTCTAGGAACGGGTAGCAACTTCGAACTAGACGACCGAAGTTGTCTGGCTTGTCTAGCTGGTGTGAGCATTGAGTGTAAATAACTAGGTTGTTTGGATGAAAGGGCTTTGTAGGTGATTGTGCAGATCTTAAACATAATGCGATATCGCACGGGGAGCCAATGCAGTGATTTTAGAAATGGCACTGAGCGGGAGAATCGAGGTGATTGTGTGACTACCCTTGCTAAACAATTTTGGACGCGTTGTAGTTTTGCAATATCCTTGACAGCAATATTATGAAGAAGGGAATTGCAATAATCTAATCTGCTGCTATCAAGAGATGTTGCGATAGTCTTAGCGACAGAAAGCGACATGTGTCGGCGAATGCGGCGAAGATCACGGATATGATAAAAACAGCAACGGCACGTTTGGGACATGTGTTGTCTGAAATTGAAGTCGCAATCAAAGGTCACTCCTAGATTCCGTACTGATGCTGCTGGTGTGATATTTTGACTCAGGATTCATGTTGGAAAAAAGTCATTAAGTTTACCTCGCTGCATTGGAGTACCAATGATGAGAAATTCAGTTTTGTCTGCATTTAACTTTAATTTGTTATCGGTCATCCATGAGAAAACATCTTGGAGACAATCGTTGAGTCGGTTTAGAGAGTGACTTGTTTCGGGCGTGGCCAAGGAAATGTAGATCTGGGTGTCATCTGCATAAAGGTGATGATCCAAGTTATGACTTTGGATTACAGAGCTGAGTGGCGTGGTGTAGAGAGTGAAAAGCAAAGGCCCAAGAACGGAACCCTGGGGAATGTCACATGAAGTGGGGAGTGAGGTTGAAAAGTAATTATCTATCTTTATACATAATTGTCTATTGGTTAGATATGAAGAAAACCAGGTCAGAGCTGTGTCAGATATGCCATACCACATTGATAAACGTTTGACAAGAGTATTGTGATCAATGGTATTAAAGGCGGCATACAGATCAAGCAAGATAAGTGCAATTACTTTGCCTTTATCAATGTTTAATATAACATCAGTGTGTACTTTTAGGAGAGCAGTCTCTGTAGAATGAAATTGTTTGTATGCTGATTGGAGCACACTGGATAAACAAGTTGAGCTGATATGACACCTTAGACGGCTTGCTACGACTTTCTCAAGTATCTTAGCAATAAAGCTAAGATTAGAAATTGGCCTATAATTTTTGAAATCATCTTTTGGCAGAGAAGTCTGCTTGAGAACAGGATTTACATGTGCGTGTTTAAAATCATCTGGGAATTTGCCCGAACTCAGTAATAAATTTATTATACTCGTTATTGTACCAAGTAAAGAGTCAATACATGCTTTTAGTAGTATGGTTGGTAATGGATCGAGATCACACGACTTATTTGGGGAGGACATTATTATTTTCATCACTTCATCAACTGTGGCTGGCTCAATCAATACAAGTGGACAATTTACTTGTGGTGAGTCCACATTTACAGTACTTAAAGTGTGACATGGAAAAGCAAAACGTATAATACTTATTTTATCTTTGAACTGACAGAAAACGAGTCACACAGAGATTGGACTGACACATGACTAGGTAGAGATGGAGGCGGCCGTCTGTATAAAATATGATTTATGCAGTTCCATAGCTGACGTAGGTTATCAGAGTTACTCGAGACCATGTTTGTGTCATAATTTGATTTAGCTTTGGCCATTTGTCTGCTGCAGTAGTGACACTGCTTAGAATATCGTGATCTGTCCAAAGGCGAGCGTGATGTGCGCCATACACGTTCAAGATAGCACCGGCGCTTTTTAGATTGTAGAATTTCAGGAGTCACCCATGGAGCATGTGGCTTTTGGGACACATATTTAGATCTCAGGGGTGCATGTTTATTAAGTAAATCTTTGAGTACTTGACAGTTCTGTCGACATAGATCTGACAGATGTTCTTTGGGGTTACTGATGAGGTCAGATTTAAGGATGTCTGTCATTGATGCAGCAGTGTCAATCTTATGGATCGGTCGGTAAAACACATTGTGTTTGGACTCTACGGGTATTCTAGGAACTTTGAGATCAGCAATGACAGTGTGGTGGTCTGATAAACCATCTGAAGCAGTGGGTGTCTGAATATTGTTACAATCTAAACGGGTGATTAAGAGATCGAGCCAGTGACCATGTATGTGTGTTGAGAAGGTAACGTGTTGTTTCATGTCATAAGATGCCAGAATGTCATTAAATGTACTTGTTGTTGATGAAGGTGTGTCCAGATGAAGATTAAAATCACCGAGTATATAAAATTCTGAATAAATAGTTGCCAGATTTTCAAGTAGATCCTGGAATTCTTCAAAGAACTGGGCAGGGTGTCCTGAAGGGCGATAAAGGCACACAAAATAAGCAGAGAAAGATGAATCGGAAATTTCGGCACAGATGGCCTCAAAGCTGGAGTAATCAGGGTTTGAATGCAAATTCACTTTGAACTGTTTTGAGACACCTCGCCCAACTGAACTTGGCCGATGATGGAAGGTGAAACTGGAAGGAGAAATGTCAGCAATGCATGCAGCTGTGTCATGTGGTCTGAGCCAGGTCTCAGTGACCGCAAGGATGTCTATTGTCTTGGAAGTTAATAAATCGGTAAGCGAGGCTGTTTTGTCTCGAATAGATCGAACGTTAGTGGTGGCTACTCGAATATTGCGCCTGATAGCAGGTCCAGGATTAAGACTTATATCTCCTGCTAGTAGTAAAATAATTGCCAAATTAAACGTTGGCTTAGAGCGGGGGATTGGCAATAACTTTCTATTAAAGCAAAGATTAAGACATGGCAAACTGTGAAGATGTGACAAGGAAGTTTGTGTTCTCATGTACTGAGAAACTATTAAAATGAGAGCCGACCGTTGGGGACTAAGTGGCTTGCACAGCGTAAAATCGTGACCTCTCGAAGCAGCAGAACAGGATAAAAATAAAACACACAATAAAAATGCTGGTGACATTGTCTTGGTGACAGTGTACTTTCCTCAAAATGGTGAAGAATAAAATGATAATGTCTCATAAAAATAATAAATAATTGAAAATAATAAAATATTCTAATTGTACTAAAAATAATGTAAATTTCTATGTTATTGAAGAGTGGGCTGGCGATAGTCAATGACAATATTACAGGTCGTATGATTGTTCGCGCTCAGCAGGCCTGTGCAAAGTAACAAGACGTTTAGTGCCCGTGCAAAGAAAAGTCAGAGGTCTTCACCCCCAGGGCGATTATGGGTATGAAAGAACGTCTTGTTGAAAAGGCCTGTTAGTATATAGTTTATAAGGGAACTGCCCCTGCCTTAGTATGTTGTGTACGTAAGCCTGCTAGCGCGAAAATCAAATCGACCTGTATTTGTAATGTTTATATAAGTCAGATAGATGTTTTTTTTATTTGTGATAAGGTCCGATATAAGGATATCAGCCATTAACGCTGTAATGTCAATCCTATGAATGGTTCTGTAAGATACATTGTGTTTCGACTCTAATGGGGTTATAGAAACGTTAACATTAGCAATAACATATGGTGGTCTGATAACCCATCTGAAACAGTAGGTGCTTGAATATTATTACAAGTTGAACGAGTTATCAAGAGGTCAAGCCAATGGCCATATATGTGTGGAAAAGGTAACATGTTGTTTCAAATCAAATGATGCCAGAATATCATCAAACATAGTTGTAGTTGTAGAAGGTGCATCCAAATGTAGATTAAAATCACCAAGAATGTAAAATTCTGAATGAATAACTGCCAGATTTTTCAACATATCATGAAAGTCTTCAAAGAAATTTGCCGGATGTCCTGGAGGACGTTAGATACAAACACAGTTTGCGGAGAAAGAAGAATCTGAAATTTCAGCACATGGATTCAAAACTAGAGTATTCAGGGTTAGAATGTATTGTAATTTAACTTTGAACTGCTGTCATATAAGACAGCCAACACCACCTCCACGGCCGACTAAACGTGGTCGATGGTGAAAGGTGTAACCAGAAGGGGAAGCGTCAGCAATGCATGCAGGTGTATCATGTGGTCTGAGCCAGGTCTCAGTTACAGCAATAATGTTTATTTTCTTTGAAATTAATAAATCACAGAGTGAGGTTGTCTTATCTCGTACAGATCGAACGTTTGTAGTGGCCACCTGAATGTTTCGTCTAACAGCTTACATCTCCTGCTAATAATACAATTATTGCTAATTTCAATAATAAATAATTGACAAGATCTTAAAATCTACTAGGTCTTGAAATGTTAGTAATCTACATCTATTAAATAACGTAGTAGTATGATGAAGTCTATCAACACCACATATCAGTCTAACCACCCTCTTTTGTAAGATTGTAATGCAATGTACATTTGTGATATATGTAGTTCCCCAAACTTCACATCGCATTATTGGTAAGAAGAATGAATAATACAAAGTAAGTAAGCTTTTGTTTCCTAGGATATGACTTGCTCTATACATTACTCCAACTATTCTAGATAGCCTAGTCTTCAAACTGTTTATATGATATTTCCAGGTAAATTTTTCATCAATGTTTACTCCAAAGAATTTTAACATGTTAACTCTATTAGTTCTGTTATTAAAAATTTGTATATCTAAGTCAATATTTATTTTTACGGTTACCAAAGATAATGTAGTTGGTTTTTTGTATATTCTGAGACAATTTGTTAACAGTGAACCATGCATATAGTTTATTTACTTCACAATTAACAACATGTTTTAGTCTTTAGTCCGTGTCAGAATATAATGTGTTGGTATCACCTACAAACAGCACAAATTTAAGAAGTTCTGATACATTACATATGTCATCAATATATAAAGTGAACAGTCTTGGGCCTAGCACAGATCCCTGTGGTACAACACATGACACATTTAGGAGATCAGATGAACATTCATCTATTTTGACAATTTGACTTTTATAGCTTAGATAACTTTCACCCATTTCTCAGTCACACGAACACCATAGACATTTAAAAAAAAATATTGAATAATTTACGGTGTCAACTGCTTTCTTTAAAGGGAATAAACACTTATATTGCTTGAATTCATATTCTATTACATCCTGCTGTCTATTTCCATGTCCACCAAGCTAAACAAAATAAAATTCAATGAATTAGAAATTCCACATTTTATGCTGTGCAGCCGGACATTTTCGAATATACATATTTTTGGCGCGCTTTTCGGGATGCCGAGATGTGACGTCACATATGACCTATAACTCCCATCAGACCGACCCTTTCCATGCATTCAGAGCATGTTTACAAGGATAGCTTTCGGGTCGAAACGAGCGTCAAAATGAGTTATTGTGCGATATGCCTATGTAATGCAAACACTAGTCATCATAGAGGAACAAGCAGTTATTTTACGGTTCCACGTGAATCCAGTTTTATTCAAAACAATCAATGCGAATGGGCCTACAAGTCGACTAGGTTTCGCCGAGCTTGGGCTCGTTTTTAGAATAATTATATCGGATGCAACCAACGGTAGATAATCTACACCAATAAACATACATAGCAAACATATATTGTATCCAGCTACAGAAAGTAATGTGTATAATCTCATAATATCATTAGAATAGCGATGTATCAAGGAGGAATTGTACAATTTATCATAACAACTTAAATCAGTCAGCGAATTTCTGTCGGTCCTGCTAGCTCAGTTGATAAACGCGTTTGTTCCATGGCATTTATTTTGTAATCGGGCGACGCCGGTTCAATCCCGACACCGAACCATTGATTTTCTTTACACTTTTTTGTTTATGTTTTCACGAAGTAATATAAACCACCTCATTTTTATACTATGATGCACTGTTTGTAAATATTTTTTATTTTTTTAGTAATTATTTATTCGCCACAAAAATGAAAATATGGGAATTATATAACGATGTTTCTGAATTGTATTTATCCAAACAAATATAATGTAATGGATATATAATTTATTAATTGTGTATATATATATTGTACGGTAATATATTGTAATTATATATGTGAAAACAAATGGTGATCTGTCTGAATAAATAAAATTTAGAAACATCGTTATATATAATTACTATTCATTTTTGTGGCGAATAAATAATTACTACAAAAATATTTATAAACAGTGCATCATAGTATACAAAATGATTTGGTTTATTCGTGAAAACCCCCAAAATTTTTTTTTATGTCTTTTTTAATGTTTTCGAATGTTACAATGTTAAACTTTGTGTACACATGGAAACGGATTTTAGCTAATGACTTGTTTTTAATTCCTTTAAGTCAACTAAAACTCCAAGTGTGTATTTTTTTATCTAATGATGTTCTAATTTCTTTGACCAGGTCAAGTAATGCATGTGAGGTGGACATAGAGGAGCGGAAGCCGTAGTGACTGTTGGACAAGATATAATTTTTATAATAAATTCTTCGAGTCTTGTTATAGAGTTTTTAAATTATTTTGGAAAATTGACACAACAAGGATATTTGCCTGTAGTTGTTAAATGCTGTTTTTGAACCAATTTTAAATATAGGTATGACTTTGGCTACTTTCAATCTGAAAGGAAAAAGTCAATTTTCATAAGACATGTTAAATATTGCTGTTAATGGCATAATAATTGATTGCATAACTTTTTTATGATATTCATATTTATATCAATACTGTCTGTTGAGGTTTGTTTTTACATGCACCGATGATCCTACTGACTTCTTCTACTCTACACTTACTGGATTTAAGAACATGTTGTTTATTTTTGTTTTAAGATAGCCATGAAATGAGGCACCATTTACCGGTGGATCTATTTTAGCAGCTAGTTCTTTGCCAATGTTCGAAAAGAAGATGTTAAATCCATCTGCTATGTCTTTCTTGTTTGTAATTTTCTCTACCCTCCATTACAAAATATTAAAGATAAGAAGATTCATTTTGCCATCTATTAATAAGTGTATTTAAGATGTTCCAAGTTGATTTACTGTTTTGTTTTTGGTCATCCAATAGTTTTCTATAGTATGCTTTTTCTGCATTTCTTAGTATTGTAGTTACTTTATTTTTATAAGTTTTGTAACAATGTTCCATTTCTTGTATCTATTAAAAAAAATTATATACAAGTAGTTTTTCTTGTAACAAGCATTTTAAAACCAGTTGAGAACCATGGCTTATCACTGATCACATGTTGTTTGGTTATTTTTCTGACTGGACAATGCTTATCATATTTTTCCATAAATGTATCTATAAATATACCATAAACTACTTCAACATCTTTTGTGCTAAATACATTTTTCCATGTTTCACTTCTTAATCTGCTATAAAATAATTTTTGTTTTAATTTTTATGATTTCGTACATTTTTGTGCATTTCTATTTTCCTTTTAGTTATTTCATATTCACAGTGTAAATATTGGAAAATGGCCAGTTATGTCACTGATTAATACCATTTGTAGTTCGCTTGTTTATTGCATTTGTAAAAATGTTGTCAATCAGAGTGGTTGAATTTCGAATCATTCTTGTTGGCTTAGTGATTAGAGGATACAGGCCTAACCTATACATGATGTCAATAAAATGTTTTGTACCTAAATGGTTGTCATGTTTTAAGATATAAACATTAAAATCTCCGCATAGGAACAGTGTCTTGTTGGTTTGTGTGTTTCCAAAGATGTTTGTAATGTTTTCACAGAAGATGTCTATGTTAGATCCTGGTTTGCGGTAAATACAGCCTACTGTTATATTTGTTTGGTTTTCAATTATCAATTGCTTTCTGATACATTCAAGGATATCATTTATTGATAAAGATTTACTTTCAATTTGAGTGCAGATAATACTGTTATGTGTGGAAATAGCACCTCCACATCCTCTAACATTTTCTCTACAGACATTGAAAGACTTATACATAGGTAGGTTATGGTGTTGCTGTGCTGTACGATCATTCCAAGTCTCCGAGACGGCAATTACATCGAATACTATATCAGAAGCATGAATGTAGCTCTCAAGTTGTTTGGAATTTGCATTTAGACTTCTTGCATTGAAGTGAATTAATTTAAAACGTTGTTTATCATTAATATGATTGGAGATACTGCGGATAAATTATTGGGCCAAGCTCATGTGCATTGTTCTCACCATTATTGGCATCATATGTTGGATTTACATCCACATCATATGTTGGATTTACATCCACATCATATGTTGGATTTACATCCACATCATATGTTGGATTTACATCCACATCATATGTTGGATTTACATCCACATCATATGTTGGATTTACATCCACATCATATGTTGGATTTACATCCACATCATATGTTGGATTTACATCCACATCATATGTTGGATTTACATCCACATCATATGTTGGATTTACATCCACATCATATGTTGGATTTATATCCACATCATATGTTGGATTTACATTCACATCATATGTTGGATTTACATCCACATCATATGTTGGATTTACATCCACATCATATGTTGGATTTACATCCACATCATATGTTGGAGTTACATCCACATCATATGTTGGATTTATATCCACATCATATGTTGGATTTATATCCCTGTTATTGTTGACAGTCGTTGTTTATAGTTTCTTGAAGTCAGCGTGTCCACGTATTTGAATTGGAGAGGATTTTTCTGTATTCTTGACGTAGATGAAGCTGTGGGTTGTCCATGTGCTGTAGATGTTCTTGTCCCTTATTACGTAACATGACGTAGGCCTCCCAAGTACACGAGTTAAGCATGGGACGAGATTATTACAAGTTACTAGGACATCTCGTAAATGTCGTGTGTAGTACTTACTTGTTTCGTGTATATGGGTTGTAGCATCCAATAAACCCCTACATTTAACCTGACCAAGCTAATTCATCAGAATTATTGTCATGTATAGAAAAAACAGCCCGAGAGTTGTGAAGAATTTACAAATATTTGTTGCGTTCTGTCTGAGTTGCTTCTTTAGATGAGGGTGGCGTCCATCCCTCCGTCGGTCAAGTCGCATATGCGACAGCGATATTGGTGGGGAACACGAAGTAAGAAGAATATGGGAATACTAAATGTTCTCATCTCTGTTCTGTAATTAATTACAGCTTCCATAGTGGACTATTTGGTGTGATCTCTGTGCTATAATTAATATTTGTTGTAATCTATGTTCTGTAATATATCTTGCGTAAGGGAAAATTCTGAATGCATGAATACTAATGTTGTCATTCGTTCAACAGGTTTTCTAGCCTACGGGCCGCGCTCAGAGTTGGTTTCCCTGGCTGAGTTAACCGAGGCCCGCCATGGTAACGGGCTGCTGCGGCCGATGTGCGACACTGGCCGGCGACTGCCGTGGGCCGGGGCCGGACGCCACCGAGTGTTCGAGTACATGTGTGAGATGCACTGGCTCCGGCCGTCTCCGCGCCCCCAACTGCAGTGTCCTCGCTATGTCGCTCGCTCGCTGCTCGACCGTCTCTCGGCGCTCGGGCTGCGGCTCAAGTCGGGCTTCGAGTTCGAGTTCTACCTCATCGACTCGGCAGGTGAGCCCGTGTTCGACGGACCAGACATCTTTAGCAGTCTGGCGCTGGCGAACACTGAGGCGGATCTATGCGACTTGGAGAGCCAACTGCTACAGAGCGGCGTGGACATCGAGAGTTTCAACTGTGAGTATGGGGCGGGACAGTTGGAACTGGTCGGGCGGCCGACTGATGGTGTGCTCTCGGCTGACGACGCTGTTGTAACAAAGGAAGGTGTGAAGGAATTCTTTCAGCAGCGCGGTCTTCGTGCAACGTTCATGACGAAGCCACGTATTAACTCGTCTAGTAGCGGCTTACACTTCAACCATTCCTTGTGGCGCATCGACAGCGGCGAGAACGAGTTCTACGACTCGAGTAGCGACGATAATCTATCCCCGACGGCCCGCTACTGGCTGGCGGGGCTCGTGAAGCACGCCGGGGCACTGACAGCTCTGTGCTCGCCCACCGTCAACTGTTACCGGCGTCTCCACCAGCCATGGGCTCCAGACACGGCCAACTGGGGAATCGACGACCGCAACACTTCGTTCCGAATGAAGAATGTAGACGTCGGTGGCACGTTTGTGGAGAACCGCCTCGCGAGCTCCGGCAGCAACCCGTACCTCGTTCTCGCTGCGACAGTGGCGGCCGGCATCGACGGCATCCTCAACAAACTCGACTGTCCCCCGCAAGGCGACACGAAGGCGGCGACACTGCCAACGACGCTGTCAGAAGCCCTTCACTGTCTGCAAGAAGACGAGTCGATGGTGGAGCTTCTCGGGCGAGAGTTCGTCGACTGGTTCGTGCGGATAAAGACAGAGACAGAAGTGGAGAAACTCAGTGACGTCGATGTCAAGAAAGACGACGACCTGGAGCGAGAGAAACAACTGTATTTTACTTATTCGTAGACACAGGTCAACTAGTTTCAACTAGTAGGACGTTTGCCCGAGTTTACTACGTTTTGACTGCTCTCAGCAATCTTCATAAGACATCTGTCTCTAGAAAAGTCTATGTGCAGAATGTCTATACCGCGTCGACATCTAGCGTTAGCCGTCTGATATAGATTGTTTAGAGCAGTCGAATCGTTACGGGAAATAAGCGAAACTGGCTGTGAAATAAGTAAGTATGACTTATTATGGAATATGCGTCATATCCGCCGGCAAGTTTTGTAGGTGGCGCCAGTAGTAGCTAAACAGCCTCGTTCTTGTGTCAGAACGTGAAAATGCCAGCAGTGTCGATCGAAGTGTTGTATGATATAAACATTATTACAAAGATATTAAAAATATAGTAAATACAATCTACTCTCCCCACCCTGACCGACATTGTCAAAAGAAAAGTCAACTGATGCCCAAGCTACACGTGATGTAACTATACCTGCCAACTCTACAGGGATTTCTGGGAGATCACGTGATTTTAGGTGTATCTCCCGGGTATTCGCTTAAAATCCCCATCAGCAACCCCCCGTGTTCGCGAGAGCGCGTCACCACGGGAGACGTGCTGAGACATGCTGAACTGCTGAAGTTCCGTCGAGAAATCACCAATAGCATCCCCTCCCGTCTTCCTATGTCAAGATCCGAAACAGCGCGACAAGACAGCGCGACCCGGGAAGCGTGCTGAACCGCTGAGGAATCTCCCTGAATAAAAAAAAAAAAATCGCGACGTCAACATAACAAGAGCAAAGATCATATCTGAGTATAAATGGTGTCATTAAGACGTTTAGTTCACACACTCCTACCGTTGTATTACCGTGGCAGTAACGGTAACACACGAACAGTGCAGATTATGTATCAGAAAATATTCTTCTTGCTAGCAGCGTGACTAACAATGCACACTCGGAAAGCCAAAGTTTTCCTCGTCTACTTGCAACCCCAGCTTTATGCGTTGTATGCCATTCATGTTAAACATACGCTAGAATAGAGACAAGAGGGCGACCGTGTAGTCCATAAAACAGCACATTATATCATATATTAGACGACCCAACGTTGAGGTTTACTGTCCCGCCGTTGTGATCCACTTGAAGCACAAAAGTGTCGTCAACCGCTTAAGCTCAATGTTCAGTACCCTGGTTGTCATTCAGGAGGGTCTAGCCCAATGTTCAGTGCTCTGGTTGTCATTCAGGAGGGTCTGTGTGATTACTGTTATGAACTGATTCACTTCATTCAAGAGAAATGGATTACTATACTTAATACTACGCCGCCGGGAGGACATCGTGTTAAAGCGGGAGCCCAGCACTTTTATTTATTGCTGTCAGGGGGACTCCACCACTCAAAATTGCATGCATGGGTAATTCCGTATTCGGGGAACACCAGGGGAACTTTTAAAACGGTTTTTAGCCTTGGCGCCGTTCACATAAATAAAGGTACTTTTAGGCACATTTCGGGACTGCCGTCAGGGGGGTTCAACCCCCTAATGTTGCTGTCATTGGTTATTCCGTACTCGGGGAACACCAGGGAAACTATTGAAACTGTTTTTAGCCTTTCGCTGTTCACACAAATAAAGGTACTTTTTTGTCCACTTCAGGGAGTGATTCAGGGGGCATTGCACCACTCAACCCCCGCCAGCAACTCATTTTTGTGATGTCGGGGGATGGTTCCTCCAATATATGGGGTCAAATATTGTGGACGTTTTTACATAAATAATAGCTCTGGGCTTCCAATTTAAACGCACCGTACTTGGATGCACGCATCCACGTATGCATGCACGCACGCATTCAAGAGCAAGAGCTGAAAGAGCTATAAAACATGAGAAAGACATCGTGGCGGGCTGAGCTCAGCACACTGTATACACGGTTGTACTTACAAATGACATAACATATTTATGATGTTCTAAATGTGTGTTTTCAGAAATAAAATTGACTGATTGGAATTACTGCTGCATCCTGAAATTTTAATATGGAAATTACAAGTGGACATGCTGCAGCACCATTATGACGTATAGCTGCAGAACAAAAATCTTAAGTGGCCAAACAATCTGTGAATCATGCGTAGCCTGCGCTGCTTCATGTGGTGGTGCTTCGAATCGAATCAAATCAAATCATATTTTATTTTACAACAACAACAACAAACAGCAACATAATCGAATACACAAAACAATCGCTTAAAACAAAGTAATGTTGTGTTGCATGGGGTCACATGGGGTCACATGGGGTCACAGGGCATGTTAGATGCCGTCTTCCTGTGACCCCACAAGAATAAATATAAACTACTGTTACAATGACATCATGATCAACATTTGGTTCCACTAACATTACCGTTATGCCAGCCTATGTGTGGATGTGCGTTTCGCAATGTCTCAAGGATACATGGGAACGTGGACATGCTATAGACACCAGAAAGACTACCATATATTCACAATACATCAGTTGCTACACCAAATACCTCGACTACTACTATTCTAAGAAACAGCCAGAAATATTTTCCATTTATGACTACTTACAAATTGATACAGACAATATATTTCTCCATGACAATGATTGCTAGTTTGGCAATGAATACGAGTAACCTATGTGCAAATACTAGATGCTGTTTTATATACTACTAGATGGCGCCACTCACGGACAGTTGAAATTGCACAACGAGCTCAACAAATAGCGATTTTGTTGATACTAGTTTGCGTTTCCAATTGTGTTCAAGTGCATCAGTTGGTGGACTGTGGTCCTCCGTCTCCACCGACGACACGTTTGTCAGCGATACGACCGGGAACGACAGGAAACGATAAGTGAAAAAATAGACCGACACACTTGAACTCCCGCCTTCGTTGTTGCCATGACTGTATAATGTAAACAACTACCGTACACCACCAAATAGAGACACATTGTTGTTACGCTATCACAAACTCACCATGCCCAATAAAGGACTGAAAAAGGGTAGTGCCAACCAGACTGACAGCACTTCAGTCACAGAGACTCTGAATCAAGACATGCGCATGGCTATAATTTCCCTTATCCAAACCAACAACCCAATAATTGCCTCAGTCGGTGACTCAATTAGTCAGGCGATCATTGCCCGGCTAATTGAGAATACAAACTTTATTATCAAAATCGTTGAGTCAGTTTTAACATCTGACGCTGTGGCAGACATCAAGCAAGACGTGTACAAATCCTGCCAGATGGATGTCGCCAAAGCTGCTACTGAAGCTGATGAAATGACCGCACGCGTCAAGTCAAGTTGTGTGAAGAGATTGATGCAGTTGAACAGTATAGCAGGAGAAACTGTTTAATCGTGCATGGTGTGCCCAACACCGCGGACTCAGAGACCGCTGTGCTGGACATCTTCCAAAACAAACTCGGCATTTCGACTGGACGCGAACACATCGACCGATGCCACGGTCTGGGATCGTTTGCAAACTCGACTAACCCGAAGACGCGGCTAAGTATTGTGAAATTTACAACATACCAACAACAACAACAAAACATGTTCACAGCAAAACGGCGCCTAAAGTGGACTAAACTACTGATCACGGAAAACTTGAACAAACGTCGCAGTGAACTGTTAAATAAAACAAAGATGCTGAGCAACGTCTCCGCCACATGGACGGCAGACGGCCGCATCGTATGCCTTCTTCGAAACGATAGGAAAGTAACCATCTCAACAGACCAAGAACTTCGCCAACTTGACAGACAATAAACACCCGTGACCGGACCGAACAATCTGTAGCACTGCCTAAACGCCAATGGCAAACACACAATGTTTATGTGCAATGATGTAATTGAATGCTCACTATGCAATAGTATGGACAGAAATCCAACCCATGTTAATGATGATAGTAATAGTGAGAATACACTACAATATTATGGTAGCCTGATAACCGATGTTGATTTAGTAGTAAATAATGTTAGTCTAAATATACTTCAAGATGACAATATACACGAGCTTGGCCCAAGAATTGAGCCGGAAAACAACTTTTTTAATGAAGACTCATTTTCTTGTAATTATTATTCACATCCACAGTGTATATATTTACAGTATTTTATAGTACCTGATGTTTTGTATAAATCATTTCATGTTTTTGATATATGCGTTTTTGCTGACATTTACTCTTGAACGAACTGCTCCACATGAAATGACGTTGTATTTAAATAGTGCAATTTCATATTATTTACGTTTTAGTCTACAGTTATATGATGTACATCTATATATATATATATATATATATATATATATATATATATATATATATATATATATATATATATATCGATATACAGTCAATATTCACGTTGTTTTCATTTTTGTGGGAGGGCAATATTTATACATTTTCTTTTCATTACGTTTAGTGTTAGTTATTTATATATTTTTGGGACAGTGCATGATATATAACATGTCCCCAAAGCTTAGTGTCTACGCAATAATCATTTTGTGTTTTGTCCAATATACTTACGATATTCTCACTCTACGTTCATGTTGTGGCAGTACATATGCTGTAATGTATTTTCACACATTTTGTGCTGATGCAGTAAGCACATTGTGTTATATTTGAATGCGGAATATTCGTAATATTCTCTTTTACAAAATGTATTTGTATTATACTCAGGGTATAGCTTGTGCATCTCTTTCGCAACGTCTAGTCTATGTTTATATGATGTGTCCTATAAACATAGAGCACTATTATTTATTCAGTTTTCCAATATGATTGATATCAATTATTTCTTAGCGCAGTTTGGTGGTCTAGAGAAAAATTATCTCTATCACATATTAAAAACGGAAGAAATGAATGAAGAAGGGGATATTGAACCACTTCAACATTCACCATACTTTGACGATGATAATTTAATAGACCATTTAACGAACAAGCAAAGCAAATTTATTTTGCTAAGCCTAAACTGTCAGAGTTTAAATGCAAAAATTGACGAAATTTAAATAAAGCTAGATACATTCAGAAGTAGTGGCTGTAAGATTAGTGTTCTATGTTTACAGGAACCAAGGCTCGATGAAGAGGCTGACACTTATTTATTTCAAATATAAAAATTTGTAGTGCACATGCTGGCTTGGCAGTCTATCTCAGCAACAAATACAATTACAAATCTGTAAAAATCCATGCTAATACAGACACCTGGGAAGGTCAATTTATTGAAATAACATGTTGCGCCATGAAGAAACAAATTATTCTTTGAAATATATATAGACCACCTTGAGATATAATTGAAAATTACCGTATATTTACAAACGAGTTTGCATAAAATTTAGTTGATTTATAAAAATCTAAAAGTGTAATATTAATTGCAGGAGATTACAATATTGACTTGCTTAAAATTAACGAAAAACCCATAATATGTGAATATTTCGATACAATCGTTTCACATGGTTTCGTCCCTAAAATGACTATGCCAGCACGACTTTCAGAATATCATGGAACACTCATTGATAATTTGTTATGCAATTTGTCAAAAGGATTCTTCAAATCCTCAGCTGGTATTTTAGTGAGCAATATTTATGATCACTTTTCGTACTTTCTAAGTCTGGACTATGTCGAAACCTCTAATACGATACCAAGGATTATACGAATAAAACAACATAATCCTGACTCATTCAATAAACTAAAAACTGAAATAATTAACTCAAAACTTTATGATAAACTTAACACAGATACTCATGCGGATCCGAATGAAAACTACAATATCCTCGATGACATTGTTACTGCAGCTATGGATACATTTCTACCTATTAAAGAAATTAAATAAAAAAATATAAACATAAGAAAACTCCTTGGATTACCAAGGGCATTATTATGTCGATTAAATTTAGAAACAAACTGTATTCGAGAATGAAACAGATTCACTTAAATACATAGCATTACCATAAACTTAAAACTGACTTTCATACTTATAATACAATTCTTAAAAGTAATATTAGATTAGCTAAGCAAATGCATTACGAATCCAGTTTTGAAAAGCATAAGCATGATGTTAAAAAGACGTGGTGTTTAATTAAAGAAATTATTCAGAAAAGTCGACAAATGCATTATTATATAATTGATCGTTTACCTCCAAAATCAAGTTGTGGAAACGACGGTATTTCAACACCATTACTAACATTGATAAACATTGATGTCAGCAATGCAGTCACTCTAATTATTAATCAATCAGTAATAACTGGTATATTTCCAGACAAATTAAAAATTGCAAAAGTCATACCCCTTTTCCAAAAAAGCTGAAGTTCCTGACTTTAACAATTATCGTCCTATTTCTATCCTGCCAGTGATTTCAATTTTTTTTGAAAGGGTTATGTTTGATCAAATCCACGATTACTTCCATTCTAAAGCGTTATACTAGAATAGCCAATATGGGTTTAGAAAGAAACATTCTACTGAACTTCACTCGAAATCATAGACAGAATTATACAAGAACTTGATAAATCGGTTACGCCAATAAATATATACCTTGATTTATCAAAAGCATTTCACACAATTGATCACAATATGTTGGTACAGAAGTTAAATTACTATGGATTAAATGGCAAGGCTCTGGACCTTTGTACGGGTTATTTACAAAATCGTAAGCAGTACGCAGAAATTGAAAAAGTTAAGTCTAAAGAAATAGTCACCAACACTGGTGTCCCTCGAGGTTCAATTATAGGGCCACTCTTATTTATCATATATATGTATATATATATATATATATAAATGACATAGCACTTTCTAGTGACTACTGAACATTCTTCAGGATAGTTCGTTTTCAAATTAGAAACTTTCATTTTTCATATCCAAGAATCATGTTACATTATCTGGTAGAGGCTTTCGTTGACGTGTCACGCTGACTTCATCAGTACCTATGACGCTGAATTACGTCATCGTACACGTGAGGCAGTTCGTAGAAGTTCAAAGAAGCCATTTGGATCAGAAAAACCAAAACACCCATCAACAGAGACGAGGGCAATTACGAACTGCCTCACGTGTACGATGACGTAATTCAGCGTCATAGGTACTGATGAAGTCGGCGTGACACGTCAACGAAAGCCTCTACCAGGTAATTTAACATGATTCTTGGATATGAAAAATGAAAGTTTCTAATTTTTAAACTTTCTAGTGACCTTTTCAAATTCATAACGTGTGCTGACAACACCACTCTTACTAATACACTAAACACATTTAACGATTCAGAAAGCCAAATGCGAAGTGAAACTATTAACAAATAACTAACACAGATGAGCAATTGCTTGAAAGTCAACAAACTATCACTAAATGCCAAAAAGACTAAATTCATGATTTTTCATATGCCTTATAAGAAAGTAGAATACCCTGTATTACAACTAGACGGGGGGGCATACATTGAATGTGTAAGTGATTTCAATTTTTTAGGCATGACAATAAATAGTCATACAAACAAAATAGCAAATAAAATATATAAAACAATAGTCATACTAAATAATCTTAAACTCTTGTTATCACCTAATACATTATATATTATGTACAATGCTCTTATTCTCCCTCATATTAATTATGGCATACTTTTATGGGGTCATCAAGCACATCGAATTTTCAAATTACAGAAAAAAGCAATACGAATAATATCCTTAAGTAAATACAATGCTCACACAAGTCCTATTTTTAAAAGTTGCTAAAGTTGGATGACATTTATTGTTACTGACTTTGTTACTGCTTACGTAACCCGCCTGGGTCATAGGGGTGCTGCATTGCTGAATGTTTCACCAGTCGACGCCAGTCTTCGCGGTTGTATGCTACTGTCTGAGTTTCTGCAGAGGTCTTCCCAGTCCATTCTGCAATATTGTCTGACCATCTCTAACAGGATGACATTTATAAAATCCAACAATACATTTTTTACTATACATTAATTAACAATCTTTTATTCTACTACTTCAATGTTTTTCCAAGCACACATATCCATGATATTCAACAGCACTGCACACGTGAAAGAAATAATCTGTATATGTCCAGATTCAAACATGAATTTGCGAAAAAATGCATTAGACACAACATAGTACTAAGTAGAGACAGTGAACAGTACACCAACTGTTATCATTAATATAATTTACACCCACAGTCTATATGGTTTTTCAACATACACAAACAACGTTTTCATTTAAAATTATGAATCCACTTGTCGTATCCATAATTGCTTTATTTGTAATTCGTTATACATATTAGAATGTATACCTAAGTATACACATATACGTCAATGTGTACACGAGTACATATAATCAGTCCTTGTAGTATGTATGCATGTTGAGACATTGAGTCATTATTAACTATAAAAACAAGTCATATGTTATTCTGATTTGTGTCATGTAAATTGTGTTGTTGTTTAGTATTGATGGGAAGAATCCTGTGCTAGCGATATTATATATATCTTAATGGGAGTCTCCCAACCTTATCTATTATTTGCGTTATTCGTTGTATATGTATCGTATTTATAGGTCAAATAAATTAATTCTGAGTTCCGAGTTATGTTTTAAAATAGATTTTGTTTTGGAAAATGTAAAAACGCAATGACCCCGTACAGTAAACCGTGGATATAAAGAATTGTTCAGCAGTAATCAATTTATTTGTTATATCAGAAATTCGTCACATCTGAAATTTGTGTATATTAAAAAAAATTGGGACCAATAATTATGCATTTATTCAATACACGGAACATTCAGTTTAAACGAATTTGTTATTTTCTCTTAAGTTGAGTGTATATGCACTTTTGTAACACCAAACTTATGTCAACATACAGGTATACTCCGATCATGTGACAGGCGTCCCAGTGGCAGCTATTTATTTGCTCTGTGTTTAAAGTTGAATTTTACTTATTTGTATTACTACGACACTGGTGAGATTTGAACATCGTTTTGATAACATTACCCTGAATGCACGCAGCTGTTCGTACTTGTTATTGGTTTATATGTGCATGTATTTCTGCGATTTCAGGTGGCACACCTGAACCCATGGTGACCTACACTCGGCAGGAACTATTTGCCCATAACATTGCGAGTGGCACTGGCGGAAGGGCGCCTCAGCCTTAGTTCAACACGTTGAAGGACAATGGAATTTGTGCGGTCACACGAGGTTGCAGAGCCAGTCGCAATCGCCATCGTACAATACGTCCAGTAATTAGACTTCGGCCCGGCTTTACACCCACTTATCACCAACGCGATGTCAACAACGCAAACATTACACGAATGAAACGGTCGTCTTGTCAAACTGATGACCACGATTTTAAGAATCGTTACACCAACATCGCATTGATCAATGCAAGATCTGCGAAAAATAAGACGCTGACTATAAATGAGGAAAGTATCCAACACGATTGGGATGTTTTGGCCATCACCGAGACGTGGCAAAAAAATCTGGAGACGAAGCGATTGTGGCTGAACTGACGCCTCCCGGCTACACATTCATTCATTTAGCACGTGCCTCTGGTCGTGGCGGCGGAGTTCATCGAAATACCTTCAACACCAATATCCTGCCAAAGCTGTCATTCACAACCATCGAACTTCTCCGTCTGCAACTTACCAACCCGTTCTTGTTGAAATACAATATGTGGGTCGCTTAAGACCCGCCTGCATCAAGTAAGACATCTGGAACAATATCAAATTTTTACGCTGAACTTGAGCAGCTATTCATCGAGGCATCCATCTCCGTTGTTCCTACTGTCATCATTGGTGACTTCAATGTTCATTTTGATGATACCCTCAAATCAGAACCACTTCGCACTCTATGTTAATCGTTCAATCTAACTCAACATGTACATTCGCCAACGCACCAAACTGGACACATACTGGATCTTGTGATCAGTCAAACTGATGACGACATCATTACTTCCGTTACTGTGCATCCTGACTCTCTGTCTAACCATCATCGCATTGAACTCACACAACGACCACTGAAGCCTGCAGTAAAAGCTAAGACGATTGCAAAGCGGAATTTCAGGAACATTGAAACAGATGCACGCCGAAACGATATCGAGTCTGCATGTGCTGACATGACATTGCGTACATGCGCGAATGATCGACGAGCAGATGATTTGGTGGAGATGTATAACACCTGTCTCACTGAATGCCTTGACAAACATGCCCCGTTACGCAATGTGAAAGTAAGAGACAGCACACCACATCCCTGGTACGACTCTGACATCAACGACGCCAGGGATAAGAAGCGGAGACCGGAGTGTGGAGAAGAACTAAACTGGAGATTCATCGGCAATTATATGTCACCGCTCGTGAAGAATGCACTGCTTTGATATCAGCACGCAAAACGGATTATTATCAAAACCGCCTGGAGAAGGCAAACAACAAAACCATGTTTCGATTACTGAGATGGCCACCGCACACAGGAACACCCTGAATTCCACTTGACGGCCCAAAGATGCGAACAATTTTCACGTTTCTTTAGTGAAAAGATTGACAAGCTCCTACCAGGTCTGCAGTGTTTCAACATCATCGATAGGCCAACAGACGAAAGGCGTTGTTTCACTGACAGTATCCATGCGTTTGATCCAACAACGAACACAGAGATCAAAGCGATTTGTGGTACTACTGACAAAATGTGCGCGTTGGATCCTCAGCCTGCAATTCAGCTACGAGACAATATGACAAGTATAGTGTCTGTCATCACACGGATTACAAATGCTTCGCTGGACGAGGCAGTCATGCTAAAGTCGCTGAAGCATGCAATTGTCCGTCCGCGTTTGAAGAAACCATCACTTGACAAAGACATTCTGAGCAGTTATCGACCTGTGAGTAACCTTACACAATTATCCAAAGTAATTGAGAAAGTGGTCTCGCTTAGGATAATGACGCATGTGTCTGACCAGCAAATGGTTGAGTGCTTTCAGTCGACGCATCGATAAAAACATTCGACCGAAACTGCGCTACTGTATGTTACAAGTGCCATAAAACAGCCATGGACAATAAACAAGGAACCATCTTGGTTCTCGTTGATTTTAGTGCCGCCTTCGATATTATCAACCATGTCATCTTGATTAAGCGTCTACGTTTGCGTTATGGCTTTGTTGGAAAAGCACTGGACTAGATGATATCGTACCTGCAAGACCGGACGCAGCGAATTGTAATCGGTGACCAATCGTCGAGTACTACTACTCTAACGACAGGTGTCCCGCAAGGCTCCGTCCTTGGGCCACTGCTCTTTTCATTATATGTCCAACCTATCGGTGACATTATTCGAGCCCATGGACTATTCTTCCACCACTATGCTGACGACTTACAGATCTACTCACATTTCGACCTGAATCGTTCCGCTTTAACGGCTGCGGATCAGCAAATGGATGACTGTTTGGATGAAATAAAGAAATGGATGGCATGGAATTATATGTGCATGAACGACGGCAAGACACAGCATCTTCCGATTGTACCCAAGTCTGCGATGCAATCGTTGATGGCACTGTGATTCGCGTTGGTGGTTCTATAATTACAGCTTCACGATGTGTTCAAAGTCTTGGTGTCTTCATTGACAGGCACCAAGATATGAAAAAGCAAATGTCGCAAACTGTCAGCGCATGCTCATTCTACCTCCGCCACATAAATCAGATTAGCCGTTTTTTACCCAAACCAACAAAGGAACGCGTAGTCAATGCCATCATCACATCGCGGATAAGGGCAAGCCCAAATGTTACATTTCATTGTAAAACACAATTTATGTTATAAAAATACCGCCTATTACTATTAGGGGCACATTCCCCAAAAGGGCACTTTTCTGGTTAAAGGAGGAATGAAACTCGAACAACCATAGCCCAAATAAAAGAACATACCATTTACAGTACACATGACCATGAGTTGATGAGCACAACGCCACAGTATATTTTAAACATTGCCACGATCGACAATGGGCGGCGTGATTACTATCCAGCGGCCAGTGGTTTGGGTCACAAAATGCCTAGCCTCGATTATTCAGGCGCCGTGTGTTTGCAGTACTCGCCCCTCGATTTTATCAGATAATACTATACTTTCGAAATTAAACATTTAACTTATATTGAAATAATAAATAAAATTATTTGTGCAATTGTTAATTTGTTTACCATATCACTCACTTAGTCACTAGGTGGCGCATTGCACAGTGAACATTTGTTGTACTTTTAAATTTGTATATATCTATTTTGTAACTTAATTCCGTCGTCGCAAGCTTACATAAGACATCTCGTCTCATCTCAATCCAGAAACCGAAGGTCGTGGGAGCACCATCGATGCCTTTCGGGACATCTCCCTTCATCTTTGGCGGTTTTGGGCAAGGGCTTGGGTTATAACAAAATCCATCCCGTTTCATTCTTGGATGTCGTCCGCCCACTTCTTCTCTTGTCTTCCTGGTCTTCCTGGTCTTCCGATCTTGTTACACGGCCGTACCACTGGAGGTTCCTTTTTCTCACTGTTGTTATCAGGTTCTCGTAAGACCCTGCGTGTGCGTCAATCATGTGGCGCATAGTCTCGTTGGTGACATGGTCAGTGTAGCTGGTGCCCAAGATCTTTCGGAAGCACCTTATTTCCACAGCTTGTATTCTCATCTCAATGTCTGCTGTTTGTGTCCATGTCTCGTATGCGTACAGGTAGATAGAAATGACCAGGGCACGCACGAGTCTCAGCTTGGATTTGAGACTGATGATCCTCTCTGTCTATATGGGCTTCAGTATTGCCAAGACAGCTGTTGTCTGTGCAGTTCTGGCAAGTATCTAAGGTTTGGAACCTTCGTCTGAGATTATTTCTCCCAGGTATTGGAACTTTTGTTACTATCTCCAGTATCTAGTTGTTGGTAGTGATCTGAGCCTCGATGCACTTTCGACTATAAGTCATCAGCTCAGTCTGTTCCGCGTTGATCTCCCTTCCATACTTGGATGATGTCGTTCCAAGCAATCTACCAGGCGCACATGTTCTTCTTCACTGCCTACCGATCCATCAATGTCGTCCGCAAAAACGAAAGTTTGAGATAGGACGACCTCCAATACTGACTGTTCCTTCGTGATCTTCAAAGGCGTCTGCCATGATTCTCTCCAGACATAAGATATAAACTTTAATAACGTAGACCTATTAACCCCAAACAGTGATGCCCTCTGACGGCAGTGAGCAGTCAAACTACGTCTTTTTCAACACTCTTCTTAGCGAGTTCACGAATGCGAGCGGGAGTCGGTTAAACGAGACTACACCCGATACTGCAAAAAAATGGTGGCTCTCCAAGCGGCTAAATATGAAATTTAACTATCTGTCAAACTCAGCTACCAAAACACCACACTCTTCTTTGCATAGGCGAACTCTATGTGAACGGGCTTTCATTATACACAATGTATGTGTATGTATGTGTGTGTGTGTATGTGTGTGTGTGTGTGTGTGTGTGTGTGTGTGTGTGTGTGTGTGTGTGTGTGTGTGTGTGTGTGTGTGTGTGTGTGTGTGTGTGTGTGTGTGTGTGTGTGTGTGTGTGTGTGTGTGTGTGTGTGTGTGTGTGTGTGTGCGTGTGTGTATGTGTGTATATACTGGGTAGAAATATGTGTCTGACTGTCTGTTTTTTGTTCTAGATAAATAACTTTGAAAACATGGAGGACTGTTCCTCTAATTCCATAATGGTTTAGTTTTCTTAATAAAATGTTATGGTTGACTGTATCAAATGCTTTCGCAAAATCTAAAAAAGTACAATTATGTGTTTTCCTTTGTCCATTTCACTTGTTATTTTATAACAAAACTTGTAAGTGGAATATCCTTTTTCAAATCAAAATTTTAAATGCTGCGAATTTGACAAAATATTGTGTTTAACAATATATTTAGTTAACCTATTGTACATAAATCTTTCAAAAATCTTTGAAAATACTGGAAATATAGAAATGGGTCTATGGTTACTAATTAGTGTAGCATCTCCTTTAAAAAAATATGCACTACATTAGCTATTTTAATTCATCTAGTGTACATATCCTTTATCAAACGATATATTTTGTAATACAGCATAATGGTTCTAACCAGGATAAATTTGTTTGATGATGTCCGGTTTTATAATGCAATTTTTTAATTTCTCTATGACTATCCTAATCTCGTCAGTGCTAGAAACATCGACGTTATATATATTCCATCGAGATACAATTGGTATATATTTAATTAATTCAGAGTCGATGGTAGTGAAATACTCATTACATTTATCAGCTATTAATTGCTTATCTTGTGTTAAATTACCATTTACTAAGAATTCTTGGTTTCGCTGTGATGATGTCCTCTTACTTAGGATTTCCCATATCACATGCCAAGATGTTGTCAAGTTACTCTTGTGTTATTTATTTTTAATAGATTATACATGTATATATATATATATATATATATATATATATATATATATATATATATATATATACGTGTGTGTGTCTGTATGTGTGACTCTCTATCTCTGTGTGTGTCTTCCTGTCTTTATGCGTGTCTCTCTGTCTCCCTGTGTCTCTGTCTGTCTGTGTGTCTCTCTGTGTGTCTGCGTCTCTCTGTCTGTCTGTATTTGTGTCTATCTGTCTATCTGCGTCTCTCCGTCTATCTGTCTGTGTGTCTCTTTGTATGTTTTGTGTCTCTCTGTCTGTATGTGTGTCTCTCTGTCTCTGTGTGTCTCTGTCTGTCTGTGTGTCTGTCTTTGTGTCTTTCTGTTTGTCTCTGTGTCTCTCTATGTCTGCCTGACTCCATGTGTGTATTTCTGTCTGTAAGTGTCTCTCTGCCTCTTTCTATGTGTCTCTCCGTCTGTTTTTATGTCTGTCCGTCTGTCTGTCTGTCTGTCTGTGTGTCTCTCTGCCTGTCTGTCTCTGTGTTTCTCTCTGTCTGTCTGTCTCTCTGTCTGTATGTATGTTTCTCTGTCTTTCAGTCTCTCCGTCTGTCTGTCTGTCTATGTGTCTGTCCGTCTGTCTGTCTGTGTGTCTCTCTCTGTCTGTCTGTCTGTCTGTCTGTCTGTCTGTCTTTATGTATGTCTGTGTGAACCAGAGCTTTCTTCCACCGACACAATCACACACACACATACACACTCACACACACACACACACACACACACACACACACACACACACACACACACACACACACACACACACACACACACACACACACACACACACACACACACACACACACACACACACACACACACACACACACACACACACGTATATATATATATATATATCTAATTATTATTATGTATCAGCTATTATCATTATACTACACCGAAGGAGTTAATTGATATTTCCATTAACGGTGTACAGTGACATATTTTAAAACAATTGTTCGTCTATGTTGATCAATATGATTGTTTCCTGAAATAACACTAGTTTATTTTTTACAGTCTAAATGGCCAGCCAACCCCAAGTAGTGCCTTGGTTCGTTTCTGCACATAATCACCTATGATTCTGAGCTGATAGTCAATAATCTAAAAGTTTCCTCAGTTCGTCTGACAGCTAGAACTTGGTTTGATAAGTTGCATATTGCATGTCTTGCTCGTGGTTTATCCGAGTGAGAATGTTTGCTATTTGTTTGAAAACGATATTGCACCTCATTGTAGGCGATGTTACACTGTTCGTACAAACATTTAAAACGAAAAAAGGTGTTCAAGATTAAACTATCCTTGTGGTTTTGAATATGCAGTGCTTTCGATTAGTCTGTCAACAGTTCGTTTTAGCGTATGTGTCGTGATTTCAATTACTCTCAACTTACGTCGATGAGTCGAAATAGCGTCGACATAAGCTATCGACACTCCACTCAGAAACATCCCCAGGCGGACGTGCAAGGTGTCACGAACACACGCACGATCAGCGTGCTGATATTGGCGTACAGTTGATAGTCATTGAGGAAGTTGGCACATTCCCGGACGCGAGACAGGTAGGCAGTATTATTAATTAATAGCAATCATTTACGACCTATGCCGACCAAAACATAATATATCGTTTGTTTTAGGCAGGACAACTGCGACATTAATGTTATTAAATAAGTCATTATTATGATTTTTACATGTGAATAAGTTAATGTGTTTGGACTTTGTACGGTTTATAATGTGTACATTCATATACTATAATAAATTTATCCTCCCTTACTCCCTTGCGGGGTACGTACGAACCAATTCACGGGGTTCGCTTCTCAACTTATCCCGGTCTTCTGCAATATTCTGCTACCCTCGGTTGTTCATCTCTGCCCTTTCTAAACCCCCCGACACTGTCTCCACATCTTAGACGGAATTATCGCCAGCGAACTGCTTGTTAATCTCACAAGGTTATACAACAGCGTTATACGACGGCCCATCGTATACTATTTTAAAGCATGCACGATTCTCTGTTCATTATCCAAGTAGTGAATGCTTATTATTTGTTGACGTAATGCATGTTAATAAGATATAGTTAAGTGTGCTGGTTGGTATCCATTTCAGAAAAATCCATGGTTATTGTCAACATAATTTGTTATAGGTTATATATATATATACATATGTATATACTAAATTAAAGTTACCTGCTAATGAAACAGAGTTTCGTATTACTGACACACAGAGGCAGCGTAAATAAATTGCGAGGTGTTTTTCCATACCTCTCTTTAGCCAGTATGTTACGCCTGCAATTGAAACACGAAATTTAGGCGTTAACTTTGATGAATACTTAAATTTAATACAACATATTTTTAATTTGTCGTTGATATTATTCTCATATTCATAATTTGCGATGTATTCTCGGAATTTACTTTTTTCTGTTCCAAAAACTATTGCAACTGCACTCGTTACTAGTTGACTGGACTATTGTAATTCATTTTTTTCACAATATTCCCCTTAATGATATTACAAAATTACTACGTATTCAGAATTGGTTAACAAAGTTTGTGACTCAGTCTCCGCGTTTTTCTCCCTCTGTGCCACTTCTGACGCCTTTGCATTGGCTTCATGGCCCACATCGTATAATTGTTAATATATGTATCATTACATACCACTGTCATGTAAGCAACAGTCATATTTACATTCATTGCTTACTTCTGTGATTAAACCTATCCAGCTTCGATCATCTAGTCCTGACTTCTTTTTTTCCTAGAGTCAACACTAACATTGGAACTAGGACTTTTTTTTGTTTCTGCAGGAACTCTTTGGAATGTGCTTGCTCTTAGTGTTAGATCAGTTGAAAATATTACTAAATTCTGCCGTCATTAAACAAAACTTACCTTTATAACCTTGTTTATCCACCATAGCTCCCTAGTTTATCCAACTATCTGTTGACAACTTGAATACAGACACCGATTTTGAGATTGACCAACTCTTTTGTGTTATTGGGTCTCTGAGCATGGTTTCCAAGGATTTATGCGTAATATAGATTAAATTACAATATTATTATTATTGTATATATTCATATTGTGTTGTTTTACGATGATATTTCAGTGGGTATTCCAGCGTTGAAGACAACAAGTCCACTTGTCAAAATGAACAGCATTCCGGTAATTTCTTTGTTTTAGCATCTGTGAGTCGAGTACAAGTAACGTAAGCTAAGAAATAGTTGTACACCTGTACATAGAATGTACTACTTCACAATACACCGTATTTATTTCTATAGTACATTAAGACTTTGCGTGCTAAAGATCTAACACATGTAAAAGTGTAACAGTTGAAGTGTGTTAGCCAAACATTATAGCATAAATCATTTATGTTAAGTTGTGATGTATTGCTTAGGCGTTTTGACAAGCTCAGGCGTGTCTTGAAATGAATTACGTCACGTGTTCTCTTGGTTTCAGTTAATCTTCGTACTTCTGCTCGCCGCAGTGACCGTCAGGGCAGGAACGAAAGGGGAAGTGGATGGTATTTATTAAAATATAAATTCATACCTTCATGTCGGTGTATAGTACGGTCTGTTCGCGGAATGTTGGGTCATTTTGACGTCAAAACGAGGCTGCCTGCGCTGTAATAGGAAAGTAAATGTAGGGTCCGTGAGAAACAATGCACTAAGCGCTTAATGGCACAATAGACGGGCGGCCAAGGACGAGAAAAGTGCTCAGTAAAAAAATCGTGAGCATTTTTTTTATACGCAGCCAAACCGTTTAGATGCTCAGTGTATACGTTGCTGGTTACGGAATTGGTTGTTTGCCTTTCAGATTTTTTATTTTTACGGCAGAAAACGGGTTTTTAAGTACAATTAAGATATAATAACGATGTTACACATTTTCCTATCAATTAAGTATGTCTCTACACAGGCCACACATCACAAAATCGGAATTTTTGCCGATTGGGACTTTTGGCGAGATAATTGTAAGTTTTATCGCGCAAATTGCCAAATTTAATCACAAACATAGTTAAGCAACTATGTTAAGCATTATTTTTCAGGATGTAATCAGTGGGTTCCAACTTTCATTTGTATCATCAAACACAGTCACAATTTGGATTTGTGGTAACTTCTGGGTCAATTTTAGCTTAAAATTTTACAAACAATTGGTCAAAAGGCTGTTTTACCCACATGAGGCCCACGATTTATGTCTCACAAGTCGCCAATCAGGTACTGATTCTGTACATAGGTCATTGGTTTCACAGTAGGGTGTTTTTTTTCGGTCAGGTTTTGGATTTTAGGTTAAATATGGATTATTCAACCAAATAACAAAACCATGATTAAATAATTATATATACTTTATATTTCAGTTTGAAATCGGTGTGGTGCAACCTGCCAAACATATGTTTGACCCACATGTTTCAATGTTTACGATGCGGGAAGCAAAATCGCCTCAGTGGGGGAGGGGCGAATGCACCTATCGCACCCTCACCCATCCTACGGGCCTGTTTTTGTGCTACTCCAACTGCAGCTGTATGAGACAGTCCTGCATTTGGACCCGCATCCCCATGCTAAAAGCTCAATGGATATATATAGGTGATTGCACTAAATGTTTACCAAATTCCCGTCCACCACTTGCATATGATGGTTCGAATGTTTGAATTGCTGCATCTGCCTGGAGCCAAGCGTTCTACCTTGACCTAAACATGTTCTGAATAGCCGGACCTCACGTCTCACATCTTTCCAAAACGTTTTACGCTGCATAATTCTCCCTTCCCCAAACTCCAATCAGTGTGGTTTGTTTAGAATTTGATTCTTACAACGGCAGGTTTTGGCGATCTGCTGATATGGATATAGCACTGAACGTGTTACTTCCCCGGAAAGTAGACGGTAACACGGACCAATAACTGAATAAAGGGCATACACGAGGCCTACTGCGTATATTACCAACCTGTTTAATATTTCTATACATGGGTCACCGATTATATAATGAGGTTCTAGCTACCAATTTGTTTTGTTTTTGGTCCAGTATGGGCATTTTTTTTCTAAATAATGGCAACATCTGACAAATTATCAAGTAACCATTTTCAACATCATATAACAGGATGCAATATGTGTTTTATATGCCAACCGTATCGAAGTGTTTTCACGTGCATTATACGTAGTTTATAAAATAATGTGTTCGCAAGATAATTGTTGAAATCTGATATATTTGAAGAGACCATCGATCGAAAGAACACTTTCACTGTTAGTGTAAACAGGTGATTCTCTGGCAGCGAGGATCAGTCCATGAACTCTCTGGTGATGGTCGTACTACGGGTAGACCAAAAGCATTCCAACAACATACGATAGATTCTAAGCTTCAAACATCTCACCACGCCAAGCTGGTCACTTGTGTTTGGCCATCCCCTCACTGTATTCCTCCCTGCCAACATGATAGGTGTAAAAGACTGGTTTCCAGAGAGTAATGCATGGGTGTTTTCCCGTATTTCCAATAATACAAAACCAAAATGTACCATCTTGATCCAGTTTCATTGAAACTACCAACACCAATGTCAAAACGCTTGGTATGCGTCTATTTCTCTAGGCGCTGGCAAATGACAATAACACTGACTACTTTAATAAACATATTTGTTAACAGGTATATGTAACCAACTGTGTAACTGCAAGTGCTATGCGAGTGGACGTTGTACCTATATCGAGTAGTCAGGAACACGGTAAACACCAGCCCAATCTATGTAAACTCATCGTATGTGGGGATTTGAAGAAAAGGAAGTGCAAAATCAACTGTTGGAGATGTTGTGCATTTAAGTTAGCAAGCAGACACGCGCCTCGTAAGTATTACATGCACGTGATGCTGCGGTTAAGCACGTTCTATGTGATAGTGGTCGTGCACATAAACGCATACATTTTCCTCTCGCTGCTTCACTTTATATGCGACAAGTAAGTTGTAGTTTGTATGGTAAGTAGTACAGCTCAGCAAAGTAAATGTTATCCTCTTCATCAGTTTAGTACCAAACATTCGCAGCAAGCAACAAACAATAGTTTCGAGTTCCACGCATCGACAGGTTGTTATAACTTCACATCATCACTGGTCGGATTCAATCAAACGAACTATTGGATTCTATTTGAATCAAACCCTCGTCTACTTGGTAGTTTTGGCAGATATGACAATACATTGAATACATAAAAGTGTTCATCTGCTGGTGGTGTGGTGTCCGATATCCATCCATTCACCAACAAAAGGAGCATTGGGGTTACATTTAGCTCGTTCAGATTTCCATGCGAAGATGTGACTAATGTCAGGTGCAGCAACGAAAACAGCCGTGCCAGCGTAAGATCGTCACCATCGGGTTAGCGGGAGTTTGTCCAAGACGTCCTTCAATTTCAGATTCCTTTATTAAGCTTGTAATATAAGTCCAAAAATAGTGTTCTCCTGTAGTCCCGTACGTAGGCTGGGGTCAGTACGACGGTTTCGTACGCACCCAACATCCGCTGATGTAATGTTGCTTCCCGCATCGTAAACATTGAAATATGTGGCCAATGATATGCCATGTTTGGGAGGTTGCATCACACCGATCTCACCCTTAAATATAAGGGATCAATATTTATGTAATCATATTTTGGTTGCTTGGTTGAATAACGCATATTTAGCAAAAAATCCAAAACCTGACCGAAAAACAACCTACTGTAAAACCAGTGACCTATTTACTGAACCAGTGCATGACTGGCGACTTGTAATTTAAATAGTAGGCCTCATGTGGAAAAAACAGCTTTTTCATCAATTTTGTGTCAAATGATGATTGATGTTACGCAATAAGTGACCTATAATTAACCACAAATCCAAATTTAGCTTTGCCAACACCTACTATAACCGGAGATATAATATGTGAACAAAATCTAGAATGGTTGGAAAGTTGTGTCCCACTGATTACATCCTGAAAAATAATGGTCAGCATAGTTGCTTAACTACATTTTGGTACAATTTAAATTTTTTCGGGACACAAATGACACATATAAAAATGGTCAAAAATCCCAAATCTGTAATGTGTGACCTACGTAGAGAAATAGTAAACTGATCGGAAAAAATGCATTGTTATTATGTCTTGTAGAGCCATAATACGGTTTTTATCAAATTAATGTAAAATTTTACATAAAACCCCGTTTTCTGAACTAAGAATTCCAAATCGCAAAGTCGAACCCCCCACGGTAACGTACATAGAGAACATATAACATGGTTGGATCCTTGTAGCAAAGAATGCCCACGAAAGTCACAATTCGTTGCCTTGGCCGGCCTACAACGTGTTTATACATTTTATCTTACATGATTGTAAGATAAAACATATAAACACGTTGTAGACGACCAGCCAAGACGATGAAATGTGACTTTCGTGGGCATTCTTTGCTACATCTTACAATCATGTTATGCTGTCTATATTACATGTATTATGCCCTCTAGTGATGCAGTGTCTTTGATTCGTCCAGGCATCACGTACGACAAGGGTTGCATGGAGGGATGCATGAGGCTGCATATGAAATGTCAAAGGTTTTGCGACGGGGCGATCAACGATGACTGCGCGATCATGTGCAGGACAACCTCCATTCATTGCACGATGTCGTGTATTGACTATGAAGAGGAAAAACCAAGTACCGAAGTTTGATGACGTGCAGACAGGCTACTTATCATAACAAGATGCTTTTCTAAGTTGTTATTTGTGAAACGTGCTTTAATATTTGGAAACATGATTGCCAATGCGTTTTTCTCATTATTATATTGCTAACAAATTACGTTAACACGAACATTGTTGTTATTACTATTGTAATTTAGTATGATTGATATTACGTATAACAATATACTTAAATGAGCATTGAATGTAGTAATGCATTAGTTGTAAGACGTATATAAAATAATGTAACTACTAGTGTAAACTAACAACGACGTTCTCCGTAAATCGATCGTATCAACCCAAATACAAACACCATTTATTATGACGGTGCCATTTCTCGGCTCTCCCATTCATTCGTTCACTAGAACATATATTTGGTGACAATCAAATTTAGTTTTATTAGTACATTAGCATAGGCTTCGGAACACGGTGACTATTGGGGCTGAGGCTCACCAACATTCTTATGCTGCACACCTCTTATAGCTTAACAAAGACGCCACCTGCCCCCCACTGAGGTTCACCAAAACATCCTATTACATCCCCTTGCCGAAATACTGGGAGGAGCCGCTAGCGATATATCCAGATCCACAAAGATGTTTATTGAGAACTCTGTTCGTATTTCGTTTCCCAATAATCGTTAAAGTTGGGCTCAAATATCCCCATGCGTTTAGGATTAGTTCTAACCAACCCCACCACGTCATCAAATACATGGTGTGGAACTTGAGATTTTTACAATTCAAAATGGCTATTTGTGTAAATTTGCTTCAATGTTTGTTTCACACACATACACGCACGCACACACGCGGGCACGTGCGCACGCACGCACACACACAGACACGCATGCACGCACACACTGCAATTGATTCCGATGTGTGATGAGAGAACAAAACGAAGAATTGTGGTTGGATCTGGAATGTCGGAAGATTGTCCGATTAACAATGGCTTGAAGCAAAGAATTGCCGTTACCTGTTTACTACTTCTCACGGTGATGGAATTAATCGCTAGGAAGATCAACAAGAAGGGTGTTGTCATGGTGATGTATGCTAACGATCTGGCCATAATAGCAGAGAGCAAACAAAAACTACAAGATGTGGTGGAGTAGTGAAAAGAGGTGCGATTTAAACAAACATCGATTGAAAATGATCCTGGAGAAGATAGATGTACCACGAGTTAGGCACCATGGAGAGGAGTTTAAGTCAGGTTGGCTAGAAAAGAAATCAAGCTAATAGATGGTTTTGTGTACCTTGGAGGCATGCATGAAAATGACATAATATCCCTCTTCAGATCATACTTTTAATTACTATTGCTATAACGCTACGAATTTATTTATTACTTATTCCGACGTAAATGTTGGATTCTATTGTGTGTGTGTGTGTGTGTGTGTGTGTGTGTGTGTGTGTGTGTGTGTGTGTGTGTGTGTGTGTGTGTGTGTGTGTGTGTGTGTGTGTGTGTGTGTGTGATAAATGAAAGAGATCCATACACGTGAGAACTAGGGCAACTGCTTCGTGTTTATTCGTAGTGGAAGGAAATACATAACAGAATATAAGCGTTGTTATATACAAGTTATCTATATCCATGGACACACTAATCAATGTTGGCCAGAAACATGGTTGATATTCCTTACATCGGGGTCTCCTATGTGCCAGAGTCCACTGCTACATAAAGTCGATAATTTTAAGTTACGTCACACGTCTCCTTGGTCAAAAACAAGAAGGCATGTCAGAGATACGAGGTGGTCATTAAGTGAAAGCAATGCGCTTAATGACAATGTGTTCGCAAACGTATATGCTGTTTTCAAACTGCAAGTCATTAACGCACGCCAAGTTGCAATAGGCCAAGTCTTTTTCTCAGTGATGCATACATTTTTGATAACTTGCATCGTCATTTGAAATAAGTAACAAGGCTGTCACTATCATGTGGTAGCTGTATGTTATCATTGACAACTAATTTTAATGAATAATAAAAAGTAAAGCACACTCCCACATTCATCATGCTTTCGAAGACAGGCACGCCTGCCCACACGTACGCTACTGAGTGCGAAATAAATATGGAATCAAAGAATGAAAGTATGAACGAACGGACGAACGAACGAACGAACGAACGAACGAACGCATCAGTTTTGTTTTGGTGAGTAATGTAACTGTTACTGGGAATTACTAAATAAAACAAAGAACTACATATTGTACATTTCCTGGTCAACTAGGCCGACCAGACGACAAAGGCGAACGTAGCCACTAAGAGCGCCACCTGAAACAATACACAACTGCCTGGTAATATGACTGACTCCAGCAAGGCACCATCAATTCAATAGGAAGTCACAAGAAGACAGAAGGATGACAACAGGAAGGCAACATGAAGACAAAAGGACGACAACAAGAAGGCAAGAGGAAAATAGCAGGGTGGCAAGAGGAAGACAACATGATGACTACTAAAGAACAACAGAAAGACAAATGAAAACAACAGGAAGACAACATGATGACTACTAAAGAACAACAGAAAGACAAATGAAAACAACAGGAAGACAACATGATGACTACTAAAGAACAACAGAAAGAAAAATGAAAACAACAAGAAGACAACATGATGACTACTAAAGAACAACAGAAAGACAAATGAAAACAACAGGAAGACAACATGATGACTACTAAAGAACAACAGAAAGAAAAATGAAAACAACAGGAAGACAACATGATGACTACTAAAGAACAACAGAAAGACAAATGAAAACAACAGGAAGACAACATGATGACTACTAAAGAACAACAGAAAGACAAATTAAAACAATAGGAAGACAACACGAATAATACAGAAAGACAATTGGAATAACACAACAATAAAATACCAACGCAACATCACGTCAATACCAGTCGAACTGCAAGCAAGAAAACAGCAACACCAAACAAATACAATTGGAAGAAAACATGAAAACCAAGGAAATTCAAGTCAACATCAAAGGGCACAACATTGAAATTGTTAATTTATACAAATATCTTAGTACAACAATCGATGTCAAGCTAAGATCGGTTGATAGTACAATGACACTATACAAAAAAGGCCAGCAAAGATTGTACTTCCTGAGAAAACTCAATGCAATGCTCGTTGACAGAAATATACTGTCTCTGTTTCACAATTCGTTTGTGAAAATTTGTATGACTTTCGGGTTTATTTGCTGGTGGGGAAATCTTTCAGTCAAAAACAGAGGGAAATTAAATAAGCTGTATACCACGTCTTGCAAGATCGCTGGACGTTGTACAACTGAAACCTATTTACAGCAATTGTACAAGTCGAGAACCCTGCATGTGGCAAAGAACATTTTATCTGACCCCACCCACTTTTTAGTCGACCAGTAGGACCTCTCCCCTCTGGAAGGAGGCACAGAATGCCAACTGTACAAACCTAGCGTGCCTTGAAATAACTCATTCTATCTTCTATCACGTTCCTGAACCAGTCATAGATATATCACATCATTAATCAATGTTGTCATTGTCTTTTAATATTGCTGTATTGTTTTAGCATATTTATTCATACTGTTTTAATGTGTCTAATTTATTTATTATTGCTGGCACGTCATGATCGAATTATTTTCATGATTCATGATTGTATTATTATCTATGTACAACACTCAGTATTACTAATTAGCAACTGTTTACTCACTTGATTCTATCATGTACATACAGCAATGTAATTTAAATACTATATTTAATTATGCTCCCTCCTCAATGTAAAATGTATTTCCTTTTTGTGGATAAATGAATTTATTATTATTATTTAGACAACATGAACACAACATGAAGGCAACAGCAAGACAGTCGTAGGACAATTGTAAGACAAGAGCAAGACAACGCAAGACAACAGCTAGACAGCGGAAGTCAACAACAAGATTACTTAGATGAAAACAATACGACAACACGAAGACAAGATCCGCCCCGCAGTTGTACAAAGACATGCACACAACGTTCTTGTCTTACATTCCGTCTTGATATAACCACTCGGGATCTAAGCGTTTGTAATAAAGTCATTTTGTTGCCCATCAGCTTAAGATCTGGTCATGCATTTGCAGATTAATAATTTATGTTATTGGCTGGGGATTGACATAGTCGAAATTTTTGAATACAACAAAAGGTGTGTTTCGTTCCAAAACTACAATATTGTTTGATTATTGGTTTTTTACTTTTATTTATTGAACGTCATTTTGCAGTCTGCTTATATATACTGGTAGGATTAGTGGACAATGCGCTAAATTCAGGTTTGGTGACTTAAAGCTTTTGGCATAAGATGCAATAATAATTTAATGTAAGCATGAATCGTGCAACAACAGTTTAGCAATATATACAATACTTATATCATTTACCAACATGTTCTTCATATCGAATTCTCGACTTTACTCAAGACAATAAAATTGTGCAATATCGCGATTCTTCAAAATTTCTCTTCGTGAACATCTTCTAAGATTAGCAGGTGACTTCATCAATACTTGGCTAGTTTCTGACACATTCGTCCAGGCAGCTGGTAATAATTATACTCCTTCTGTCAGATGTTTACATTTACAAAGTCTCCCACGCTGTTATTTAGAAATAGAGTACCAGGTGCCAAGTAGCTGACCGGGCCATCATGACTGCTCGCTAACCGCAGGTCACCTCAACCTGACCAATGTTCGGAGAACGGATGTGTGGGTGACATCTACGCAACCAACTCTTTGGAGTATAGTCGTATTTACATTGACCAGGCAAGAATTGTTGTGACATGAATGTAGAAGAAAGTGGCCTGTCCTACCCGACAATAAAACACTTCAGATAAAACCAAAGTATGTGCCACAACAAACACAGTATACTGACTGGGTCAAGAGTTCTCGAATGCGGGGTATTGGCGAGTTGCGTACATCAAAGGAAATGAAGATCTTCTCTATGTTCAGGTAATATAAAAATCAAGCCATGCTGACTCGATACACGTTCATAGACCTGTCTCTTGACAACGTTTGCCTGTTGGTGGTACACTAATGTCGACGGCCTATCCCAGGAAATAAAATACATACTTGTGCAATAGTCTAGAAATCAGGAGGCATACGTGCCGCTGAACATGGGCGCTCATTCCGCGTGGATAGTACACACCGGAGACCATAACATGCACAGTCCGTATTCGACGAGCGTCATTGTTAACGTCTGGTTACATATTAGCAAAACTGTGCACGCATTTAAGTGCAATAAAAAAGTCATTATTATTGATAAAATTGTCATTATTGCTGTTATTATTGTTACTGCTAATATCTGACAGGTTTTTGTCTGGCATTTAGCATATTTTATTATATAAAGTAGTGCTTCGAATTGATGTATATTGATTTTATTGCCATTTAAGTCTGTAATAATATCGCGTACTACATGTATGCCGTCCACCATGCTCATACAAATGTTGTAGTATTTATTGTGAGGAACATTATTTAATCGGTTATTGAACTATGATATTCATGTTGTCATTTATAGTTATGAGTGTGTGTAGTGACGGAACTCAATCTAGCTAACGTCAGGAAGCATATCCTGTCAACAACAATCATTAACGGGGAACGAGTTTAATCAACAGACCCGGGTTGTGAATCTAATGCACTCAAAGAATGTGCTAATAAGGACAATGCCAATGACATTTAGGACAGCGTTCGTGACAGTGACCGTAATGACAGAGACGATGGGGCAATGCCAATGACAGTGAGGACATCGTCGGTGACAATTAAGAAAATAAGAGCGCCAATGAGGATATTGCCAGTGACAAACAGTGACAGCCATTTTAGGCGTTTCAACGAACATTCTGGCATGTTATGGAAACCGATGCCAGATGTAATACACAACTTAATTATTATTGGTATACGTATGCCCTGGTCAAAGGTATCCGCCGCGAGTAGTGAAGCTAGGTCTCAGTTTAACACGCTGCAAACCTGCTACAGGTCACGTCTTGACGGACTGTTGATACTGGTCAGGTCATCTCGTCTTCTTTGTTCTCCTTGGTCACTTACGTAGTGCGGTTCACAGTAAATCGTCCATTTCCAGTTGCTTTCTTAATTTATTAGTGATTTTTATGTCTTGTGTTATCACAGCTCAACAGATTCAACGATAATTTTCTAGGTGCATTTCTTGCCAGCAAACACGGTTTGTTTAACAGATCACAATTATTATATAGGATTTAACGACGAGTGATAATCTTAATGATAATTTAAATTAATATTCTTACTCATAGTCATATCGAATAGGAATTTCATATCATTTAATGTAGCAATTGGTCCAAATGAGTCGATTCAAACAAAACATTTAAAGGTTGATTTACGAGCTACAACAATTGAACAGTTACAAGCATCTTGATAACTATTTTTTGAAAGTTCGGAACATCACCATGTTTTATTGAAATAATATACACAATAAGATACACTAAGGCTAACAATTTTGAGCTGTGGCAACTAAAAATATGAACACTGCACAAGAAGGACAACACTCATCCTAAGTAAATTGTCAGAATTATACACATTTTGATAATATTTCATCAGTATTACCATCATGATAATTAGCACTATGCAAGGTATTGAAGCTATGTTGAAACTTTCAGCTGTGGTTATTCAACATGTGAAAATAGCACAAGGAAATGAACAAAAAAAAATACATTGTCAAAATAACAACAGAACATAACCACGACAAATCATTGTGTGTGTATGTTTGTGTATGTGTTTATGTGCGTGTATGTGTGTATGTATGTGTGTGTATATGTATGTGTATGTGTGAATGTGTGTGTATGTATGTATGTATGTATGTATGTTAGTGTGTATGTGTACGTGTGTGTGTATGTGTGTGTGCATGTTTGTCTATGTGTGTTTGTGTGTGTTTGTGTGTGTGTGTGTGTGTGTGTGTGTGTGTGTGTGTGTGTGTGTGTGTGTGTGTGTGTGTGTGTGTGTGTGTGTGTGTGTGTGTGTGTCTGTGTGTGGTTGTGTGTTTGTGTGTTTGTGTGTTTGTGTGTTTGTGTGTTTGTGTGTTTGTGTGTTTGTGTGTTTGTGTGTTTGTGTGTGTGTGTATGTGTGCATGTGTGTGTGTCTGTGTGTGTGTGTGTGTGTGTGTCTCTGTGTGTGTGTTTGTGTGTGTGTGTTTGAGTGTGTGTGTGTGTGTGTGAGTATGTGTGTGTGTGTGTGTTTGTGTGTGTGTATGTGTGCATGTGTGTGTGTGTCTCTGTGTGTGTATGTTTGTGTGTGTGTGTGTGTGTGTGTGTGTGTGTGTGTGTGTGTGTGTGTGTGTGTGTGTGTGTGTGTGTGTGTGTGTGTGTGTGTGTGTGTGTGTGTGTTTGAGTGTGTGTGTATGTGTGTGTATGTGTGTGTATGTGTGTGTATGTTTGTGTGTGTATGTGTGCATGTGTGTGTATGTTTGTGTGTGTGTGTATGTGTATGTGTATGTGTGTGTGTATGTGTGTGAGTATGTGTGCGTATGTGAGCAGTAAATTCAGTAATAAGCCCCTTTGCGTTTCTAGAGAATCTTCTGAGTTACTCTGCAGTTATGCTCTTATGTGTAATAACATTCTATCTATGTAACCACATAAACTGATAAATTCATTCATAACTATTTATTATCCGTTGCAACTATCACCAGATATATATATAGTTTAATTATCTGGTGATTCTATATCATATAACGACGTTAAACGTTAAAGCGTTATTTCATCTGTTCAAACCCGACGCGAGTGGGTAGGATGATGTGCTGTTATTAAGACGTAATTCAAATAACCTATTGGCGTACTGAGAAACACAGAGGAGGGAGTCTTGAGTAGGTTGGTCGAGGCACCGTGAGCCGTAGCATGTAGCGAGAAGGCTTGATGGTGACGTCCAGGTAATTTGATGTAAACACACATTGTTTCTCGTAATATATATATTGATACATACTTATGACTGGAGTGTTATCATTGCATAGCCAAATTGTACCTTATTTATTATGTACATCAAAAAAGTGTCAGCTCAATGACGTGAACAAAGCATGAGTTCTACGAATGTTGAAAAAATCTAGGTGATCCTTATGTATCAATTGTCTATGTATCAACACTCATGCTTTCTCTTCCGGTCCTTTGCACGCGGCGCTCTATTTCTAAATAACAACTGCGTGGGAGACATTGTAAATGAAAACATCTGGCTGAAAATGTATTTAACTAGCTACCTGGACCAGTGTGTCAGAACTCATCCAAGCATCGCTGAAGTTGTATCAGAACCTAGCCAAGCATCGCTGAAGTCATCTTCTAATCTTAGAAGTAACCAACGAAGAGAAAGACAATCAGGTAGGGTCGAGAATTTATTCACAAGCTACTGATGAATAACTAATTTCACAAAATACCGTTGCTTATCCACAACAGTTATAGTTATGTGAAGTAAACCTAATTAATTCTGCAATGGTACGAAGAGCAGCCATTGCTCCCTATACAAATGTTGGTAAAACTACGTGATTGGTGAACATGTTGACAATTTTGAAAACGTGTCTGCAATCGTTTTCACATATTCTGTTTAAATACATAATTACAATGTACATTTTATTCATTGATACATTCTAGCCAGGTAACAAAAGCCAAACACGTATTCCAGATGCAATTATTAGTATTGTTTTTGCGTTTCCCCAGAATAGCCACATTGAAGAACCGCGAAGTTGTGTTATAAGACCCTTCAGTAGCATCGAGCAATATCAATATGAACTCTATTTTGGTAAGTTAATTGGACTTATTCGTTACATTGCAATATCTTGTCACGGTACCTTCATCCCCCTTCTATTTTATAGGACTACTTTGCATTTTCTTCGGATTAAGTTTTTGTGTTAGCAGTAGCGTTTCCCATATGTCTTTGTCCGTGCCAGTGTTCCCTTTCCGTATATACAGGTTAGTACCACGGCTTCCAACCCATTCCGTTCCGTTGTTTCTTCAGCTTACTGTCCCACATAACGACATCCACCCACTATTCTGTCACTCCTGCTTGAACCTACCTCTCTACTTCCTGACTACTTCCTCAACCATCACGCACTGTTCCGCTCAATGCACAACGCTGTTCATTTTGTTTAATGTTGTTTCCGTTAACAACAATATATATGCAGACCCACCTCCTATTCACATATCAAAAGTATTTCAGTCGTCTCCAGATTCGTTCGGAGTTCGTGTTTTCTAAACGTCATTCTCCATTCTTGCATTATTCCATTTTTGTATTTGTTATTTGCCACCAGTCTGCGGCTTATATATAATTAATTTTTGAAACGTTTCAGGTGGCACTCCTGGTGGCGACCTTCGTCGCTGTCATCTACTCGGTACCGACGGATCGAAAAGGTACACTCTACGTAATGTAAAACTAATTATAACAATGTCTACGTTAATTATGTTTGAAAAATTTAAGTATATTTGTTTACTTCATCGTTATCATCATCAAAGCAACTTGATATATGCAGCTAATTGTAAGGTTGTATATTTTTGTCTGATGTAATTGTGAATTATGGTGGTGTCCTTAAAAGTTTTTTCGGTAAAGTACGATATGAGTAATTATTGTAATTGTTTGTTTGCTTTTATGTGTTTGTGTGCGTGTGTGTGCATGGGTGCGTGCGTACTTACGTGCGTGTGTGCGTGTGCGCGTGTGCGCGTGTGCGCGTGTGTGCGTGTCTGTGTGCGTGCGTGCGTACTTACGTGTGTGTGTGTGTGTGTGTGTGTGTGCGTGTGTGTGCATGGGTGCGTGTGTGCGTGTGTGCGTGTGTGCGTGTGTGCGTGTGTGCGTGTGTGCGCGTGTGCGCGTGTGCGCGTGTGCGCGTGTGCGCGTGTGCGCGTGTGCGCGTGTGCGCGTGTGTGCGTGTGTGCATGTGTGCGTGCGCGCGTGCGTGCGTGCGTGCGGAGGAAGGCCAGCGAGCATTAACAATTTTCTGTATTTGTGCGAGAGCGTTTAGGCATTTGCGAGAATTCTTGCGTTGATATTTATAGTAATGTAACTTATGAACGTCCAATATGAATTGTTTTAGATATCGAGAAAGAGTATCAAGGATGTATGCACCTCTGTGACAAAGACCTCGCCTATTGCATCTCGACGTGTGACAACCAGTTTAAAATTGACAATGACGTGAACGTTTGCGAGCACACATGCTACGTATACAAAGATTACTGCGTTGTGCACTGTTTTCATTAACAGTTGTATCACAGACTTTCTCCCACAAGACGCCTTCCTGCTCATGAGGAAGACTCACATTGTCGTCGTTGGCTAATATGCCTTTTATATATGATACATTCAACATCTCAACTACTTGTCCGAGAAAATGTGAAGTGTTTATTTAGCCGATACAATAAAAAATGAAAACTATATTGTCGTGTCGTGTCATTGTTATTATATGTTACCACTGACGTACCGACATTGAATAAAAGAATAAATGGAAAGTAGTATTCACAATTCCTCAGAAGATCAGGTTTCACAAAGATGACAACACTCGGACTCCTGACAAACGAATGTGTATATTATATTATTATTATATTATATAAATAGTTACATCCTCCCTTCTGCCGGTTCTGCTCAGAATGGCCATCGTGTTCTTGTTACATCTTGTATACAGTGAGTCTTACCTGGAAACAACATCAACGATAGATTAACCTAAGATTGCGTCGTTCAACAGTTCTCATACAATTGCACACATTGGACATTTATTAGTACGACTGATGGTTTGAGCGTCGTGTCTACCTTTACAGTCCATTGTTTTTTAAATAATAATCAGTTTAGTTAAGTTGTAAAGATACAAGACAGAATAATGCAGTTTTAAAATAGTAATGTAGTGCAACTTAGGAGATTCTTATGAAACCCGGAAGGGCTTATAGTGAAACCATCAACGATAGTAGTTATGTTACTCCCCGCGATAGGTGTACCATCGTACACGAACTCGCTGCGGTCGTTCCATCGACACACCGGGTCGGTTTTCAGTTTCTCAACCAGGAGGCGGGTTTTTCCTTTCAGACTTTTCGGCACGCTTTCCACGATCTCGCGCTCTATACCGCTCGGCTCCGTCGGCGGCGGCGGCGGCGGCGGGGGCGGCAGTTGGGCTTCCTCGGTCGTCGTCTCTCCTTTCACCATGTACCGGTTGCTGCGCCCGCGACGCCTCCATGGTGTTGTAGCGACTCAGCAATTGATTGTACGACGCAAATTTTTCTCGCTTTGACAAATCCGTGCTCTCGAGAACGGTCTTCGTGTCGCCGTCCAGGCTACTCATCACACGCGACGTGGTCGTGGTCGGCTGGGAGAGTAACGGGAGGAGACTCTCCACCAACCGAGGGTCTACCAACGCCATCTTTTTTGCGTGTTCCATCAACCGATGATCTGTCTGAGGAGCGGCGGAAAGACGGAACTCGCCAACGGGGCTAGCAGGGCTGTCAGAAACCCTGCTACCCGGCGCCCGTTTGTAGGATCGCCCGCTTCTTTTTGACGGAGACTTTTTTCGTCGACAGCTTACGCAGATTGTTCCTGTATTTTAATAGTACTTTTTTTGCTTCGTTGACAATTTCATGTTCCCTTTCAGAATGTTGTACGCGCAGTCGCACAGACTACAGATGAGGTCGACGCTTCCGTTGGCGAGTACGGCTTTTCTCAGCTTTATATTCCTGTTTCTATTCAACATCTGGAAGCACAGGATGTGCCTCTTGATGTGCTCTGTCATCCTGATGCGCCGACGACAAGTGACGTTCGCTGCGATGCGTCCCTCGTTTTATACTCTCGGCACGTAGACGTACTGAATGCGATCGTCGGGAAAAATAGCCGGATCGGGTAAACCGTCTACGAACTCTACATCGGTCGTCATAGAGGCGTAGGCGGTTTGCCACTGGCCATAACACCACAGGATTTTCTCCGGTGGCGGTTGGATCATAGACGAGGCAAAATGCAAAAGACGAGAAACGAAAGTGGTCTTGCCGCACCCCGTAGGACCGACTACTATACACGTAAAAGGGGGCTTCAACGACGTGTCCATATCGACGACTGGCGCACGGGCGACAGTTGAGGCTTTTTTAATATTAATTTCTTCCATATTCGGAACGCTCCTCCATCAACAACTTTCCCAGCATGTTTTGACCCTCTCTTCCTCCGAAGTCGCAACCCCAAAATGCCTCTTTCGACGGCACCCACTCCACCAATTCAACGTCCCCGGTAGCCAACAGGACGTCTCTCAACCTTTTCGACGCTCCGAACTTAGCCACCAACAGAGCCTTCATACACTCGACCCTAACAGCGTCCCATTCGTCCCCCGTTCTCGTTTTCTTGATGATGTAACTTCGTCGCTTCGCTATGTAGGCCGACCACGACTCTTTGATATACTCCGCGCATAATTCGTCTTCATTAAACATCGCCTTTCTAAACTGGTAGGCGTGCTCGACCGACCTGAACACCCGGCCGTACGCCTCGACTCGGCACGGGAAGAAATTCGACAGGACGGAGGTCGAGCCACCGAAACGTATAGCCGTTTCCTCTTTACCGGCTTTATGCAACTGACTGGCCATTTCGTACATACTTTTCTCCATCGCCGGTCTCACCTCTTTAAGCTTCGATACCACTAGCTACGCTATATATACCACTGGCCTAAAGTGTCTGAATACTTCCCAGTACTTTTTCTTTCACTAGAGGCGCTACTGTTTACGTTAGCATTACACATAACCGCAAGAGGTCAGCACTATACACTTACATGACAGGTCATTAATCATAATTTTTTCACAAGTAGGAATCCTCAGGAATGACTGATCCTAAACCCTTTGATGACCTTTGATCTTTTATTCCGGATGGATAACGAGAACCTCCTGATAACTACTAACGATAAAACAAATTTATTGGTAAACAGTAATTATTAATTAAAACAATAATGTAATTAATGAAAATTAAACGCTTAAACAAGACAGCCTTTCAACATGTTATCTATTCATCTACTTAACTAGGTTTGTTTAAATCCAGAATTTATTACATTTGTGGCTTACCTCTGTGTAATATACAATGCTCCGTCATGTACAGTTGGGGGAGTGTATCGGCGATGGACTGAAATACCTATCATATATAAACAGTGAGATGAGATCGAGGAATTGCTATGCTAATCTAGACAGTAGTGATGACGCTGCCCCGCGGATGTGACGTCAAAATAGTCAGTAATACGTTCACTTAATCATATCACTAAACTGTTATTTATGTGATCAGATCATCAGAATAACTGCTAGTTCATAAGATAATTTTGTTTACTAAATTTACAATATAGCAAAAGGATGCAATACTCTCCACAATATGTTCATCACAGGCGCTTAATAATTATAATAATAATAACACTTTTTGTTAACGATTAACTGTCTAACAGTCGTGAGTTTAAGCCATGCATGTACAGGTAAATTTAAGTAAAAGGCTAAACGAATTAATTACATAACAAGTATATTGTATAATGTAACAAAGGTATATATAACATATTAAATATTTCACCAATCTACAGTGAAGCTCGAAAAACGAATCATCCAATTATTAAACGAAAACACACTAATAGAAGTAGGCTATTAGTTATTTGACTAAATGTTGAACGTTGTAATCACATACCATTACGATTTTAACATTCGCGGTCTTTTATGACATGCAATAATCCGTTGTATCTCGATTTAACTCACTTTTTGTATAACTGTTAATCATGTTATGTCATCCATATTTCATATTTTTTCATAAATTTTAATATGTATTGGTGTTTTTGTTATATGAATTAAATATTATTATCTACTTCATTTTGAAGAAAACTTCGGGATAAAAAACAAATTTCAGTATATGACCGCCGTCGACTGCTGCCTGGCTCTTTTTTAATTTTATTTCGTATGTATAATTCATATAGTGACAACGCCATAGCACAATTAACAAAGCTAAAATAAACCGATAAATTAAAACAAAAATATCAGAGGGATTCTTATTGACAGAAGACCTAAATTAGTATTTTAAATCGGTGTTTACCAGAGAAGATATTAGTTCACTTCCAGTAGCAGAGGCTAAGTTCAAGGGGGCAGAATCGGACCATTTAGGACAGTTAATTGTAACCCTGGAAATGGTAGCTAAGATAATAAGGGCTACGAAGGATAATAAATCACCTGGAGTGAATGGGATTCCGCCCAAACTACTATTGGAAATTGTAGAACAAAATCAGCATAGCGCTTGCAACAGTTTTCAATTTGTTGTTAGAAGAGGGAGTTGCTTTTTGTTACTTGAACCATTATTATCTATTTCATTTAGAAGAAAAAACTTCGGGATCAAAACCAAATTTCAGTATATGACGTACATGGCTCTTTCACTGATTTTTTTTCTTTTCTCTTAATTAAGTATAATTCATATAAGACTGAAATGACAACGCCATGACACAATTAACAAAGCTAAAATAAACCGATAAAATAAACGTCAACAACTGTTTCCTGGCTTTAGCAAAAAAATCAGTGGGCAATAATTGTGCATGTCGCCATTCGGCTACACTCGCGCGGCAATTCGCCATGTATCGAGACACACACTAGATGGCGCAACGCAGAAGTGCACCGGGCCTACATATCGAGACACAGTCCAAGGTTAAGTGAACAAGCCTGTGACAGAATGGCCGACTCCCGAGGTATGCATGCGTCTACTCTGATGGCGACGTGTGATTATGTTCGTTTCACTGTCGCCGACTTCCACGGCATCCTGCGTGGCAAGACGGTGCCAGTCAGACACGCCGGCCGAATACTACGGGACGGATTGGGGGTAAGCTCAGGTAGGCTGACCTACAGTGTACGTCTAATTAGGTAACATATATCCCATATAGCACACCTACAACGGGCCGACACTGGGCCGAGAGCGGCAAAGTCATTAGCCCGCTGTCGGCATCCGCCTGCTCATAGTCGGACGCCGATACTGTGCCGATGGTTAGCCGCTCATATGCCGACTGTGCCTTATTTTACTAAATATGTGTATTGTGTGTGTCTTCAAATAATAAGACGAAATTATACACTTACACTTATGTGTATTGGTCTTATAACTTTGTCATTCTAATGTTAAAATGAACATTACTTGATACACGTTCATCAATTTATTGAGATGAACTCGAATTTGGAAGTTCAAAACAATAAAATAATATAGTAATATATTATTTAGGAACATAACATATGTAATCTGCTTCAAAAAGAGAATGGGTGTCAACTAACCCATCCAATTATGATAAACAAATAAGAACACGCAGCACAGGGACAGCTTTTGTTGTTGATGAGACACGTTCAACTTCATCATGTCATCGTCATCCATAGCCCCTATAGAGCGGCCACAATCATGACATCACGTTATTCTGCCCCACATTCTATTTAATATTTTACGCATAAATAACAAGTGTCAACAAAATCAAGTGTGTGCTTATAAAGTCATGCAAAAATTAAAGTATTTGAATAATTAAAAAATATACAAAGATTTACAACAGAATGTCTAAAAACGTACCTTTTCTCGGAGCTTGATCTGCTTGTACTGTTTCCTCTAACTGACAGTCAACAACGGCGGTACACCGTAGTGTCAAATGTCACTACCCCAGTGCTCCAGCAGAGGGAGGCATGAATGAATAATGATGTTGACATCTGTTCAACAGGTTTTTTAGCATTAGGCCCGCGCTCTGACTTTGTTTACATGGACGTGTTAACCGAGGACCGCCTTGGTAACGGGCTACTGCGGCCGATGTGCGACACTGGCCGGCGACTGCCGTGGGCTGGGGCCGGTCGTCACCGAGTGTTCGAGTACATGTGTGAGATGCACTGGCTCCGGCCGTCTCCGCGCCCCCAACTGCAGTGTCCTCGCTACGTCGCTCGCTTGCAGCTCGACCGTCTTTCGGCGCTCGGGCTGCGGCTCAAGTCGGGCTTCGAGTTCGAGTTCTACGTCGTCGACTCGGCCGGTGAGCCTGTGTTCGACGGGCCAGATATCTTCAGCAATCTGGCGCTAGCGAACATTGAGGCGGATCTGTGCGACTTGGAGAGCCAACTGCTACAGAGTGGCGTGGACATCGAGAGCTTCCACTGTGAGTACGGGGCTGGACAGCTGGAGCTGATCGGGCGGCCGACTGATGGTGTGCTCTCGGCTGACGACGCTGTTGTAACGAAGGGAGGTGTGAAGGAATTCTTTCAGCAGCGCGGTCTTCGTGCAACGTTCATGACGAAGCCACGTATTAACTCGTCTAGTAGCGGCTTACACTTCAACCATTCCTTGTGGCGTATCGACAGCGGCGAGAACGAGTTCTACGACTCGAGTAGCGACGACAATCTATCCCCGACGGCGCGCTACTGGCTGGCGGGGCTCGTGAAGCACGCCGGGGCACTGACAGCTTTGTGCTCGCCGACCGTCAATTGTTACCGGCGTCTCAACCAGCCATGGGCGCCATACACGGCCAACTGGGGAATCGACGATCGCAACGCTTCGTTCCGAATGAAGAATGTCGACGTCGGTGGCACGTTTGTGGAGAACCGCCTCGCGAGCGCCGGCAGCAACCCGTACCTCATTCTCGCTGCGACAGTGGCGGCCGGCATCGACGGCATCCTCAACAAACTCGACTGTCCCCCGCAAGGCGATACGAAGGCGGCGACACTGCCGACGACGCTGTCGGAATCCCTTCACTGTCTGCAAGTAGACGAGTCGATGGTGGAGCTTCTCGGGCGAGAGTTCGTCGACTGGTTCGTGCGGATAAAGACAGAGACAGAAATCGAGAAACTGAATGACATCGACATCAAGAAAGACGACGATCTGGAGCGCGAGAAACAACTGTATTTTACGTATTTGTAGACACTGATCATCTAGTAGAATGTTTGTGCAAGTTTACTACGTTTTGACTGCTCTCTAGAAAATACTATATGCAGAATGATGAATGATTATATCGTGTCAATATCTAGCGGTAGCCGTCTGATATAGACTCCCAACATATGAATTCGTCTACTTTTATGGCGAACTGATGCCAGTCAGTCACGCTGGCCGAATTCTATAGGACGGATTGGGGATGTACGCAGGTACAGTCTGCGTATAGTTGAATTATATTACATAACCATATTATGTTAACATTATATTATGTAATCACATAGGACCTATTAGTTAGGGGAATGTTGGGACCCATGATCACAGGGGAGCCTTGATTCACCCCCATAACGGTGTTAATACTGACGAGACGTTTAAGTTTTCGATTTTGTCTGGATGCAGTTAGTGCTACTTAAGACTTCACCGAAATTTGACTAATTACGGATGACTAACGACGCGCAACGTCACGACTGCACGTGTTTTAATCAATAAAATAGGTTTTTAAAATATTTCGTTTTTGTTTTCCCCTTTTTAGAACTAGATAAATGCAATGTTGTTGATAATGCTATACTGGCATACGGAGGCGCTGTCTATGTATAACGTAATGACGTAGGTCTACTAGCTGGCGGCGTAAGGCAAGGGATGAGATCACTATACCTTTCTAGGACATGTAGTAAATTTCGTTGGGGCGAGGGCTCAAGCTCCCTCTCCCCCGTTCCGAAGCCTATGTTCTTAGAACGAAACAGCACAGAGAACGTTTCCCTACACCCTGACAGACAACCTTCGGAAGGAAGATGGAGCCGCGCGATGGTGACACAACGAAATAACATAACTGCATAAATTATACAGGCAGTCGAAAGTTAATGAGTATTAACATTAAGTGATAACGTGAACTTCTGAGGCAGGTTTGAAAATATAAACTGATCATTTGAAGATTGAATGCAACACAGGTCAGTATAAACCGTACAAACTCTGACTGGACAAGCATAACCAGTGACATCCCCAGGGGTGTGTCCTACAGGACCAATTCTATTTATTTTATATATAAATGATCTTCCTAGGAATATAGTTTCAGATGTATATATATATATACGTTTGCAGATGACACTGAGGTGAGATAATACTTCAGGAAGATTAAGATAAACTTATATCATGGCGTAATCAATGGTTATTAAGATTGATGCAAATTGATGTACTTGGAAAAAGATCAAGACGGGTACACTTACAATTTGAAAATAGATGATACTTTCCATGAACTAGGAATCGTAGACGAGGAAAAACATCGGGGTAAATTTTGCCTAAACGCTAGAATTTGATAAACATATAAATCAAAAGATTAATAAAACAAACAGTATCATGGCAATTATTATAATGTATTTTACAACATTAAATGAAAAAGTATTATACCACTATAACACTTTTTCATTTAGGGTTGTAAAATACATTCTAATAATTGCCGTGATACTGTTTGTATTATAAAGTCCTTGTTCGAAGTCATGGTCTCCTTATAACAAATATAAGGGTGCAAACGAAAATGTGCAGAGACGAGCTACTACGCTACGTCCTGGAATGAAGGGCATTCCTTACCAGAGAGAATTTAGGGATTGAAACATCCAACATTAACTTATAGAAGGGATTTATTGTAGAGGTATATAGACAGCCCAATGGGAAGTACGATATTATAATTAACCATTAGTGCTGATATGAAGGTTTAAGAGCAGTGCGGAATTGCAGCTTCAAAGGGAAATCAAATCCTTGGATTAATTATGCGAAACATAACGTATAAGGAAAAAGAGCTAATAATACCGCTGTACAAAACAATAGTTAGGCCTCATTTAGAATATTGTATTCAAGCGTGGAGGCCATATCGCAGGAAGGACATAAATATGCTAGAAAGAGTGCAGAGGAGAGCAACTAAAATGATACAAAAACTGAGGGATCTTAGTTACGAAATACGCCTAAAAGTTGCGGTTTAACAACACTAGAGACCAGGAGATTGAGAGGAGATCAGATAGAAGTGTTTAAAATATTGAAGGGTCATGAAAATATTGATAGAAATATTTTTTTCTCAGTTAAGAAAGATAGAAGGACTAGAGGACATGTACTTACATTAGCAAAGGAGCAGAGTAGATTGGATATAAGAAAGTTTTCATTTTCACAAAGGATTGTAAGTGAATGGAACAGATTACCTGCTGATTGTGTGGGTGCTAGTAGCGTGAATATGTTTAGAAATAAAATCGACACATACCCCAGACGGGCGGGATACACATAGATAAAAGGGCCGGACTCTCGATAAGCCAAAGGGCTTCCTTGTCCACCTGCCACCTACAGTTAATTCTATGGGTGGCAATCTTGTTAAATCTTGTTAAATTAATGTATGTTCTAACATTGTGATATTATACAAAGAACGTGAAGTAAAAGAAGGAACAAGGGGTACAGTTTGAAAATAATCCATGAACGTGCACGTATAAATACTAGAAAGGAAACCATTTCAATCCGAGTCACACAATTATGGAATAGGTCCTAATAATAGTTTATTGAACCCATGTTAATTGCACCCAGCATTAACTTATTTAAAAACCGCATAGATAAACACTGAAGTATAGATACACTTCTTTACGACTACAAAGACGCCCTGCCAAGCAGTCGTAGAGCATTTACTGGATAAACAGATAATCTGACCACCGAGGCCGCCGCCTAAGTAAATAAACACATGTCCAATAGCCCCGTTATGCAGGTCAAAATGGACGTCCATTGTTTTCTTTCTTCAACAACGTTGTATGCTTAGTTTTAATCTGATTTGTACGCGTTATCTCACCCACTGGAACATTTCTTGACATCTCAGTATTAAATAAAATAAGTCCTCTTTGCACGCGGGAATATATCAAAATGTTGTAATCTCAATAAATAAATACCGTTTGCGTCTACGTTAATATTGGTGAGATCTCTGTTCTATATAATCTCTTGCGTACGGGTTGTAATTTCCGTTCTACGAGGGACTGTTCGTACACAAACAGTAATTATGGTTGTGTTTCGGTTAAACAATTGCCCTTTGTACTGGGCCACGATCCGAGATTTTGTCCCGGCCGAGTTAATCGAAGACCGCCTTGGTAACGGGCTACTGCGGCCAATGTGCGACACTGGCCGGCGACTGCCGTGGGCAGGGCCGGACGCCACCGAGTGTTCGAGTACATAATTATGTGAAATGCACTGGCTCCGGCCGTCTGCGCGCACGCAACTGCAGTGTCATCGCTACGTCGCTCGCTCGCAGTTCGACCAACTCTCGGCGCTCGGGCTGCGGCTCAAGAGTGGCTTCGAGTTCGAGTTCTATGTCGTCGACTCGGCCGGTGAGCCCGTGTTCGACGGACCAGAAATCTTCAACACTCTGGCACTGGCGAACACCGGGCAGCCTACAGATGGTGAGCTGACGACGCTGTTGTAACGAAGGAAGGCGTGAAGGAATTCGTTCAGCAGTGCGGTCTTCGTGCAACGTTCATGACAAATGTCACTTTTGCTAAAAAAGGATAAATATCATGGAACAAATATACAATACTATATTAGCATCGTTTCAATTCACTAATCGTATATTACATATACGCTAGAGGGCGACAATTTATTTTAATTAGACGGAACATTACACCTTACTCACCAGAAGGCGCAAACCAAAAGTGCACTGGGCCTGCATATCGAGACTTAAAGGGGAAATGCTACATATTGAAATATATACTATATAAGTATACATTAATGGTAACAGAAACGTACTCATTTATAAGACAAACTGAAAAAACGATTTTGTTCGATGCCTAAATCGTCGCTATAGAGCACTGCGTATCGCCATTTTTGTTCCAAACGAGTGGTTTGATTTACTCCTATCTAATCCATGTTAAATTTCGTTTTTTGTTGTTTACTTCATTAGTAGACATTTATGTGCGAAAACAAAGATATGGTGCCCTATTATACACGATAGGTGTTCTATAGGTCAACAAATAATTTGTATACGCGTTCGAAATAAAAAGGTGAAATTAAATGGCAACGATTTATAACCAATGAAAACGTTGTTAACGTCGCACTTCCCGAACGAAGAAGTTGCCAGAATGGGGCGGTGCTTTCAAAGCAAAGGTCAGAATATTAGATGCGCGCGCATACCGGAAATATTGTTATTTTGTTGTTGACAAAGACGTATCTGTATTTTGACTGGCAAAATGTCCTATGGACACATCACGCCAGTGCGCATGGTGGCTCTTATGGATAATTTTTTTACATGTTGGGCTAGACTAATCTAGAATGAATTCAGTGATGTATTTGATACAATGCTTGGAGGTAGAGAATTCCACTCTTTTATTGTGACTGGGAAAAAGCTGTTTACAAATATGTTTGTCGAGTGCCAGATTAGTTCTAACTGTTTATTATGTTTACGTGAGCATCTGGTGTTGCGTTTGATGTATTGATCTAGTGGGATATCTACGAGGTTATAATATGCTAAGTCTTTGGGTTTTTCTTCTTGATTGGAGGGTGTCCCACTGGAGATCTTTAAGGAGTTGTGTTACCGTTCCTGGCTCTCTAGAATAGTTGTTCATACAAAATCTGGCGGCTTGTCTCTGGGTTCTTTCTATGAGTTTGATATGTCTTAGGCAATGTGGATCCCATGATGCTGACGCATATTCAAGTATAGGGCGGACAAGGGTTGTGTAGGCTATGGACTTGATTAGGGTTGGACATTTATTTAAATTTCTTCTAATAATTCCCAATGTCTGTTGTGCTTTTTTGTGTGACTGAGTTGCTTTGTATTGTCCAATTTAATGTATTTGATATGTGTATGCCAAGATAACAGTGTGATTCAACATATTTAAGTTGTTGTCCGCAGAAGGTGTAGAGGTTTGGTGTCGGTTTTCTTGAGGCTATTGTCATTGTATAACATTTAGTGGGGTTGAATTTCATAAGCCACGTGTGTTGCCATTTCTCAAGTTTGAGCAGATCGTTTTGGAGGACAGATGTGTCTTGGTCAGTTTTAATCGGTGAAAATAACAGGCAGTCGTCTGCAAAAAGGCGAACAGTTGAGGAAAGATTGTCTGGCAGGTCATTTATGTAAAGTAGGAAAAGTAGGGGCCCCAGTAACATGCCCTGTGGTACCCCAGAAATGACTTGTGTTGATGTTGACTTGGATCCATTTATAACAACCCGTTGATTTCTCCCTGTAAGGAAGCTATTTATCCATGATGATATTGGGCCTGTGATGCCACAGTGTTTGAGTTTGTGGATTAGTCTTTTATGTGGAACTTTATCGAATGCTTTGGTGAAGTCAAGGATGACCATGTCTACAGATTTCTTCTCATCAAGTGATTTGCTTATGTCATGGATTGTTTGAATTAATTGTGTTTCAGTTGATCTTTTGGCACGGAAGCCATGTTGGTGGTCAGTTAGAATGTGTTAAGGATGTGTTAAGGTGTTAAGGATATTGGTCTATAGTTAGATGTTTCTGCTCTACTTCCTTTCTTAAAAATTGCTGTTACATTGGCTTCTTTCCAGGTATTGGGGACTTGTCCAGAGTCAACAGATGATTGGAAAATGTCATGTATTACTGGTGCTAGATGAGAGGCATATCTGTTTAAGAACCATGGTGGAATGCCATCTGGTCCTTGCGATTTAGAAATGTTAATTTTGGAAAGTTGCTCAAGTACTCCTTTAAGTGAAATTGTTAGTTTGGGGATTTCTCCATGTGGAATTCTGGCCATATCTGGTAGGGTGGAATTTCCTTCGTGTGTAAAGACACTTTGGAACTGATTGTTTAAGGCTTCTGCTTTATGTTTGTCGTCGCTAATGATGTTACCAGCAATGTTAAGGTCCCCAATACCCTGGTTATCTTGTCTAAGTTTAGAAATGAAGCTCCAAAATGATTTAAGTTTCTCTGTTATTGTTGTTGTCAGGAATTGACTGATGTAGGATAGTCTAGCAGAACGAAGGTGTTTATGCATGTTTCTCCTGATGTCACAGAATTCTTTCCAGTCTTCTGGATTTCTAATTCTTTTTGCTTTGTTATATAGCTGTTTCTTTCTTTTGCACATTTTCTTTAAATCTTTATTGAACCAGGGAAGATTGTGTCTTGAAGTAATAAGACGGTGCGGTACATATTGGTTCATAATGTTGATGATTTTCATGGAAACAAGATTCCACTTGTCATTGACTGTCATGTTTTGGTTTTGAGAGAAGTATTCATGTGTAAAGTTTTCAAGAGATTTCTGGATGTTAATGTTGTCGGCTTTATTTCTAATGAAGACTTTACGTTTTGGACGATGTTTGCGTTTGGGCGAGATGTTTACATCAATGATGACTGTGCTATGGTCTGCTATTCCGTCTACTACATTTATCTTCTTTATTAACCCAGGTCTATTGGTGAAGACAATATCTAAAATATTATTGGCATCTCCCTATCTGTGTGTGGGTTCTTTGACATGTTGGATCAGTCCATGTTCCTCTGTAAGAGAGAGTAATTTATTGGCAGCAGTTGTACTGTATCCATTGTTAGGTGTGACTTGGTGAATTTCCCAATTGATGTTAGGGAGGTTGAAATCACCAGTAATTATGACATTATGTGTGTTGATCTTGCTACCTAATTTAGAAAGGGCTAGGTCTAGTTCTTCGATTTGAGTTCCACGAGAGTCATTTGGGGCACGACAGAGGATACACATGATTATTGGTTTCATTCCTATTATCTGGGTTTCTGTCCAAATGCTCTCACTGTTAGTGTCTAGGTCTGGTAAGTGGCTTGTGATGAGGTCATCTTTTGATATTTGAAATACCCCCCCTCCAGTAGTGTCTGTTTCTCTGTCCTTTCTAAAGACGTTAAAGTTGCTTGGGAATATTTCTCCATTTTTGATTGAGGGATCTAACCATGATTCAGTGCCACAGATGGTGTCTAGGTTGTGTAGATTGTTTAGTGCTTCGATGTCTGAGGCTTTCTCTTTAACGCTTTGGCAGTTTATGAGGATGCATCTGAAGTTTGGTCTCTTTTTCGGTCTATATGCTTTCTTGCTATTAGTTGTATTGTTGTTGGTGGTTTCGTTTAGGTTATGACTGTTACTGTCCAGAGGATAAAAGGGATGTGCCGTTGGGATTTCTGTATCTCTGAAGAAAGAATTTGTGAAGTTTAAGTTGCTGCATTCGGGGCAGGCCCACGAACATGTGGAATTTATTAATCGTTTGTATTCATTGTCGTCTATTGCACAGCATTGTGTGTGGATCCAGTTTAGGCAGTGGTCGCACTGAATTGCTTTATGGTCATTTAGGACATCCCCATGGCAAATGCCACAGGGTGCTGAGCAATTTGAACAGTGCCATGGTACATTTAGGTTTCTGTAAGTGTTGTTAAATTCTTGTCTGGATATCCTGGCGCATTTGATGTGTGTTGATCTATTACAATCATTACAAGTTAGGATGACTGCATTAGACTTTAGTGATTTCTTACATGAGTGACATTTAGAGGGGCCTGGATTTAGTTGAACATCTCCTGATAGCATGATGCATAGAAGTATGAAGAATTTTGTTGTTGTCCTGGGGTTGTACGGTAGAGGAGTGATCAGTAATCCAGTGGAGGTGCTGGATTTGAGACATTTCAATTGGACTATGGTTTTCCATATGGGACTGTAAATGTAGTAGGACGTGACAGAATGGATGTCTTGTCTAGCTTTGGCGTTGACATAGGTCTCGTTTGTGTTGCTCTGGAAACTCTCAAACTTTTTGAAATTGGGATCATTTAAAAACCTAAAATGATCTGCAGACATAAAATCATGAACAGGGTACATCTAAAAGTGCATCTTGTAGGGGTATGTCGTACGGAGCCTGCCATGTCGCCAACTGGAGTGGTAGTGGTTAAGAATTGATAAAATGGTCAAGTAGTTATTAAGAAACACACCCACACTAAAATACACCCACACTTAAAACGTGTACTGAGATAATATTAAAACATAAAAGATAAATCATTATAACATATTTGTCCGTGTAAAAGGTTTAGTGACTAGTTGTTGTTGTTGCTGTTTTTCGACAGCCTACAATCCGGATTTATAACAGTATGATACGGAAGCTTTATGTGAAAGTATATATTTACATGTGTGTATGTTGAACCAGCTCACACTGGTTCATGAGTCAAACTGAAACCCAACTAACACGACACTTCTCTGTGTGCAGTCTGACTATGGACTGGTCTATGCACTCACTTATTGGTATACAGTTTATTGTGTTTACTGTTTATTTCAGCTTGGTTTCTGATAGTATATAAACAGAACTAGTAATGATAATAACATAGGTTTTACTTTGTCACTGGGAGAATGCACCGATTTATGAGTTGATTTGGGTTTCGCGCCCTTTATACCCGTTGTTTACTAGTTCGCCATCTTGTTTTGTAGGTTTTAGGCTGGTTGTTAGGGAAGCTAATTTGTCAAAAACTTGGTTTAGGT